>JASGCC010000224.1:0-146130 GCA_030067915.1 Hydractinia echinata
TCCTCCTCCGTGGTTTGAAGATATTGAAAGAAAAATGTTTGAAAAAAAATTATATAACTTAACAGTGTGGGAAAAATAGTTTGGAATGGACAACCCACTTATCTAGCTAATATTGTGTCAAAAGTGTCTAAGAATGATTATTTTGATACTGCCATTTTGTGCATAAAGAAATCTTTAGGCAAGCGTGAATCTTGGCTTCAGGAATGAAATATAATTAAACAGGACTTGTACTTTCCACTAGTGTTATGTATGTTGTGTAGTTTGTGTAACAGGGCTTTAGGTTACCAACAAAAACAAAAACAGCCTCATTTGCAGTATACATTTCATTAAGCTGATTTTGTAGCTAAAGCTGTAGCTACGTCAAATGAACTTATACATCTAAGTATCATCTTCCATACTGAGTTGGCAAAATTAAATGATCACAACTATAAAATTGTTCTAAAGGAACATCTAGCTAGCTTCCCTCAAACCCAGACGTTTTAGTTTTACAAATGCTGTTAATTTTTTATTGGCATGGACATTTTTCCTCACAAACAAAATTTGAATATTTGAGGGGAGATAAGAAAGACAGTGTGGGTACAAAAACAGACATGTTTTGTACTTGTCATAAAAAATCTCAGGAGGTTTTGTCCCAGTGCAGCCAATGCGTCCCAAAGAAGTATCTAAAATGAAAGGGATCTGGACAGGCTGCGTGTTTACAGCTACAGCATTTGGTATTTTGCAGAACAAACAAAGTTTAAAGAAACTAAATTCTTGTTTTATTTTTTATGACAATCAAACAAAATATATTCATAATTGTAAAAAGAATATCAAACAAAACATTTTTGTTGATTTGCAAGCCTATTTAATGGACAAACTTACAAAGAATGTTGTTAGCCATTTTGTGCTATTTGATATTGGCAGAGAAAACAAATCAAGTTAGCTAAAACTATAGATTATCATTGTTTATCACTATATAGCCTTATCGCGTATCCCATTATATTGAGTGCTCTTCTGTCTTTCCCAATTGTATCCTCTACTATGTATTTTTTTGTGAATCATTGAGGGTGAAAAAGTCGGGTCCATTCACAACCTCATCTGCTGCAAATTCCATGTTCATTATTTCATTGAAAACTGGTCTTAATCCCTTGCTAGGCGCTTTGCGAAAAAATGTTTAATTCTTCGTTAATATCCATAATAAATTCAACTACACCAAAATGTATTCCGAATCATTGCTGGGAACCATAGATAGGAAATTACTCTGGGTTTTTTATAATGTTCTACAATATTATTGCTAAAATTACTTTGTTTACTTTAGCTAAAATGCTACTCTTGAAATTGTCTAGACTGCCTTACATATATAGCTATGGTATTTCTTTTATCTAGAAATCAACGACTCGAAAAGGAATTGGTAGGAAATCTTAAGATTCCAGCAGCTAGAAAGACTGGTACCACTATTGCCGGAATCATATACAAAGACGGTGTTGTTCTAGGTGCGGATACACGAGCTACAGATGTACGTGAATATACATGTACTTTCTTACTATTTGACTTGCATTGCAAAGTGGGTTAATTAAAAACATGGAGTACTCAAATTGGAGTAGTCTTTGGGGTAGTTTTTTTTTACGAGCCAGATAATTATGTACTCTTTCCTTTTCTGTTGACCAGTTTTGCAGATGAAACCGTCCCATAAGATTTTCACTGGATGATTTTTATTAGCGATAATTTTCAAATGTAAGCAGGGACTTTATGAAACAACCACAGCCTGTAATGAAAAACGCACTAAAAAATTGATTATGAAAATTTAAACAAAAGCGGTGACAAGGCGAAATAAACCAAACAACAACTGGGTCCCCTGATCTGCTCATGTGCGTTGAAAAAAAAAAAGTATTTTTTCTGTCGCAGATCATTGTCACTGTCGCACATCGTTGTTTCATAAAGGTCGCTAATAAGTTGAAAACAAGGCTCCACCATGCAAGGTTCATACAACAATCTTCTGGTTATGATGTGGTGTTGTCAATTACAAAATAACATGGAAACGAGGCTAGCCATTATCTTCAAATGTAAATAACTTGAAAAGGAGGCTTTCCCTGGCAAGGTTCTTATGTCAAGTTTTCTCCTTATGAAGTTGTCTTTAACAATGATCAACAACATAGAAACGAGGCCATAGCTATGTGAGAGTTTCACTATGGCACCTTCGTACAGTTAAACCTTCCAGCCATAAAAAATTTGTTGTATTATACAATATGTGGCAACCATGCTATACGGAACCGCACACCATACAACGTTGCCTATCTTTTCGTAAAGTGATCAACTTCATACAACGGCTCACGTTTCACAAAGGCTCACGTTTCACAAAGCATCAGGTCCCGCAAATTATTATACAAAATTTTAATATGGCAGTGCTACTTGTTTTTAATAATTGGGCCAAAAATTGGGTATGTTAAATGGCTAAGAGCCTTGTATTGCAGTAAAAGTGAATCTATAATGTAATATTTACAAAATATGTGCTTAATATCAAAATTAGCCTACCCCAACAATACCCCATGCTTTTGTGAAATTTCTGGCTACATGACTTTTTTCAGTTTTCACTATTTTTTTCAGTTTACACCACTATTTTTAACTTTTTAATTGTAAGGGGTTAATTTATTAGGGAGGATGTGTGGTATTTTTTTCAAACTAATAGTTCAGGATGGTGTTCGCAAATTGAAGTGGGTGGATTCTGAGGCCTAAAATAAGGAAAGTCTGTAATAGCAGTGGAGGGGTGAAAGGTCGGTCAGGGGGCATTTCATTTGACTGCATTTTCCGTTATAGCTCAAAAAGCTCACAAGTTTTCCTGTTAGCGTGGTGGGCATTTGACAAGATTAGAGATTAGAGAGACAAATTTTTCCTGAAATTTGGTGTTTTCCTTTGCCCCCTCTGCAATAAGGTTACCACAAGTAATCCTGCAGTGTGAAAAACAAACAAGGTTAAAAAGCTGGTTAAGCTACAAAAGAACCAAGAACCTTCTGAAGTACCAAAACACAATTTATCATGCAAATGTAACGACTCTTCTCTTTGAATGTAAGGAAAATGTCTCAGACAGTTACCTTCATAATCCATGTCAAAAAGAATACAAGAATGTAATACTATATTGAATATCTTAATTTTCACACACATTAGTTGTGATTGCGTGCTTAGAGTTATAAGTGTGAGTAATAAATAAGTGTGTGTGTGTGTGTGCAAAATAATTGTTTTATGAAAAGTTCAGAGGAAGTTGCTTAAACATTTCTGCTTAGTTGAATGTATTTTATAGGGAAATACGGTAGCGGATAAGAATTGCTCTAAAATACATTACATATCTCCAAATATTTAGTAAGTATTTTATTTTTAATATAGCAAATAATATTTTTGTATGCATGTATACAGCTGTCGTTTACGTTTTATAGTTGCTGCGGTGCTGGGACGGCTGCTGATACAGAATACACTACACAAATTATATCTGCTAACATTGAGTTACATCGATTAGAAACACAAAAAAAGGTATACATACAAAAGAAGATCTGATATGATGAAATTAGAGAATTGCTACTTTGTGCCTAGCAGACAGCAGGATTTCATCGAGGTTGCTAGTAATGCAAGCATAAATGAACCCACTATGCTACAGATAGCTTATCTGGATGGGCTGTAATTGTTGGTGAATGATAAACAACTTATATTTGACTTGTCCACAAAATCGTTTGTATTTTTAAATTTGCTTGCCAATGTTTAGTTTTTATTCTTTAGCCAAGAGTTGCAACTGCATGCAGGTTGTTAAAGCAATACCTTTATAGGTAAGATTTATGTGCATTTCTTTTAATTTTTTTACGGAAGATGGTGTATTGGTAGCACATTCGGCTGGAACCATAAGATTCCAGGTACAAGTCCTCACTTCAGCGCACTTTATATGTGATGTTGTCAACCCATTTGTAGCCATTTACTGACTGCGAACTAGCTCGTGCAGCAAGCAAGTTATCTCTGCTGGTAATGTAACATAATTACAGTTTGAGGGGAGGAAGAGTAAGCCGTTAGGAAGCCATGCAACCAAACTGAAGACACTGGAGCAATTGAAAAAAGATTAAGCCAAGTCAATTAACTAAAAAATAATATATTTTCGCCAATGTATTTGCTTGTTGCATACAAATAGCTATGTTTTTCTTCTCTATAAGTTTCTTTACTGCTAAATATTCTTAAAAACTTTTCGAAACATGCATGTGTACCACAATAAGCACGCTATGGAGCTCAAGTTCAGAATACGCACCTGGCGTACGAACAAAGAAATATTTGACAACTGGCTGTTTGATACTGTTTTGGGTACATGGGGAAACAAAAGAAATGAAGATTATTGGATCATATCAACAATGTCATTCAAACACAAAAAGAAATAAAATGACACAGAAGTTAAAATAAGCACCCAGAACAATCATCGAAAATAGATTGAGGAAAAAGTCTGGAATTGGTGGTTTATTCAGACAGAACTTACAGTTTTCTTTTTGCGGGAATAACTTTCTGAACACATTAACGTCGTAAACCACGCTCAATCCAGATTTTTTTAACTTTAAAAGAGGTCGAGATTTTAATCAAAATTTTCAAAGAGACAGCGTGAGTTTCTTAACTATTCCTGTATCAAAAAAACCTTAAAATTTTTGTGTAGTTTCTTGTTCGCCATATAAGATAGATATAAATAATGTTTAAATATAAATTTATTATCAGCACTAGAGGCCTTATATATAATATACTTTTTTTTTAGATACCAGGGTCATATAGGAGCTTATTTAGTTTTGGGTGGTGTTGATGTGACTGGACCTTGCTTGTACACCGTAGCTGCACATGGCAGTACAGATAAACTACCTTTTGTTACCATGGGTAAGAACTTTGTAGCAATAAATACATTGTAACTAGTTAGTCCTCTTGAAGACTCCGCATATAATTAATATTTTTTACTGCAATCATGTTCAAGGATTTTTGTGAGTAACGCGAATTTTTGTCAAATCGCAGAACAGATTAAAAAAATACTAATTTTCTTCAGCTTGCATTGCGCTCAAAATTTATCTCTTTTCCAACGTGTCACTTTGTGCCGACATTTTTTGAAGGATGAATTGAAAACATTTTTTTTTCAAAGCAAGCACTGTTTAAACTAAAACAAGAAGCTGCGGTCAGTTTTAAATCACACACACAGAAAAAGCTAATATCGTTTTAAAAACGAAGGGACTTGTAAGACCAGCTCAGGCTGACGTGGGTAAATAACTGAAGAAAAAGGATAAAAACAGTTTCGAGACATCTTGTTCCGAGAATTATGTAAGTTTTGTACGAAAAACATGATTAAAAGTTTGGATAAAATTGTCGCATGAGCAAACTGAAATAGCGAGTTTGGTCTTTCCTAGCAAAAATAAAATTCAAAAAACAAAACAAAACAAACTCTCAACCTCTATCCTAAAGCCTGTTTTCTCTTTTTTGTTGATCTGACGACAAAACATAGCGCAGTGCCGTTGAGACACAAAAAGCCCAGGGGACGAGACTGACAAACTCTGATACAAAGCAGGGAAGTAAACACTCTGGAGAGGAAAAAACACCAACCTTGTTCCAAGGGCTTGTTAGGCTTTTTATATTTGGACGACCTGAACAAGGCCATGTCCCTGGTCGGTCACGTGACGAATTTGAATGGCCGTAAAAACACGCATAATTAAAACGCGTCCAACGAGTTATATTACAGGCAAAGTTTTGGTTGTGAGAAAATATCACACTTCGAGAACTTTAGAAATGGCGGTTGTTGCTGTGTTGTTGTAGGTGTTGCGTTTCCTATGGTGAATATCATTTAAAATTAAAACAAACATTATTATTGATATTAAACGTAAAGAAATATTCGAAAAGTATTTTACCAACATGAAGGTTAACAATAATTGGTTGAAAACAGGTTTGGTCATTAGAGATGTTTTTTTCTATAGGCCACCAGAAACATCATGCAGAAGAAAAAATATTTTACTTGTGTTGCTAAAAAAATCACATTCATGCATTTGACGCTACTAAAATAGCAATTCGTTGCGTAAACGTCATAATTATGACGAAATAATTTATATAAAGCATTATGGGATCAATTGGCGAACAAACACAACAAGAAGAATGGCTGAACATCATGTAGCTTTAGATGTTCAAGCTGCTGTCCATTTGTGTGAGAACGATATTTCTGGTGCAATATCAAAGTAGCCAATTTAAGGCAAAACGTAAGAACTGTACAAGATGCAACTAAAATTGTCCCATCCACTGAATGGAAACCTTTTCCCTCTCGTAACTTACCACCAAAGTTTTAACTATGGACATGTTTACCACTATGTTGTTGAGTCAGTAAAAAATGGTTTATAGAGGATTCAGATCCAGAAATTGATATGGATAACTCAGTAACTGCAAAACCATTAATGAAAGGAAGGTGGCTTTTAAAAAGCGATTTTGGTGAAAATGTACAGGACAACTTTGATGAAAACAAATTGTTGTATATTGTCAGAGCTCATGTTCAACACTCAATGAAAAATGTTTCCCCTGAATGCTGTTATTTTTATGAGCAATGCAAGTGGATATGTACTGTCATGCTCTTGTAACTGCAAAGCTAGTTCTTCAATGGGAAGATGTTGTCATGTTACATCGGTATTATTAATGCTGAATGACAAAATATTAGTTAACACACCTTCAACTTCAAAGCTGTGTACTTGGAATCGAGGGGAAAAACGAACAAAAGTCAAGTGAACTTAATTGTGCCAAGTAAAATTCTAATCAAAGAAAGGACCCATCAAGTCTCTACTTTTGGGATCCAAGACCAGTAAAACATTGGACGGACGAGGAACATGAAATCAACCATTTTGTCAAGGGATTGACCGGAAATCCGGGTGGAAACCTAACCATGTGAGAAATTTTGCTGGAAGTAACCTACAAAATTTTTATGCTAGATGACTCCGATGTTCATCAGTATAAAGCACTAGTTCAAAATATTCAAGAATAATTTAAAGAATTTAAATTTAGGAATATTAAATGGTTTTCACAAAACTTTTGTAGTATTCACATGAAGTTTGGTATTGAGAATGAACACAAAGGACTTGAAAAATATGCGAAAGTTGAAAACGTAACCGTCACAGAAAGTGGTCTATGGATGAACAAAAACTATGTGCATTTAGCAGCTACACCTGATGGACTAATGTATAAGGAGAATTAGAAATAAGAAAGAATTATTGAAGTAAAGTGCTTTTTAATCACAATCATTTTAAAATGTACTGAACCTTAATGTCAACAACAAAGAAATAAAAAGACAATGTTTCAATACTATTAATAAAAGATTTCTTCCTTAAAAAACACATCCGTATTATTTCCAAATACAGTTACAAGTTTTAATAACAGAAGCTGAATTTTGTGATTTTGTTTTGTACAAAAAAAGTCTATCCCGATAAAGCATTCCAGGAATGTATAATTAACAGTAAAATATTGTTCCGGGAGAAAGTGTTTATACCAGAGTATATTTTTGAATTCCTTGGAAACTTTTAACTCTAGTGTTCTGATTTAGTGACTGCACCTAACATTCTAAGAAAAAATGTATTTGTTGTTTGTATTTACATGTAATAGTAATTCTATAAGCGACTCATATTTAAGCTGACAATCTATAATACATCTTTTTTTGAAAAACAAACTGGTTCTTAAAAACTGATCCTCACAATTTTAAAATCGTTTATAAGTGCTTCTGTTTTATCCAAAATTATGTAAGTCCTTAGTTGATTATAAAAACATATGCATGGAATATTATATTACACTATAAGAAATTCAAGTTTTGTTAGAAAAACATATTCGTGTTTTACTTGCATAGACATTCTTGAAAATTAACAAGGCATGATGCAACAAATACTAATTGTGATGTAACTGGCTGTAATGATAATGGAATAATACGGTCCAACATTCTAAATTTTTTCAACCTTCCATTAAACCTCTCCACATGAATTAGAGCCTTACCTATGCGCTTTGTCAGCATTAATTTTTCTTTTGTGAATTTGTCGCGTTTTCCAAAGAATGGTGGAATATAAACTGTTGCTTGTTTTGTTGGCAGCAAATGTTGCACTGTGAATCCTTTGTCTACTAAGAATGAGTTGTTTGGGTTAAAAGTGGTGGAAATAACGTCTGGACATCGGACATGTGCAACCGTTTTTAAGAGCGTTGGTCAAAAAATTTTAAAACTTCAAAAATGTCTAATCATTTTTTCAAAAACTTTCATATTATTTTTTTAATACTCGTTCAAAATTTATGAAAATAATGTGAAAAAAGTCAAATACGAGTCAGATACAAGCGTTGCTATTAATTGGGAATACAGAAAAAAACGTATTTAGAAGGTATTTCCTTCGTTCGAAATAAACATGTGCGGTTTTTAATTCTTCAATTACTGTGTCTACAACGGAGGAGGGTGTTACGACAAGCATATGTTTCTATGTATTTTCGCATCACGCAGGCAGATAATATTTTTTTTTGCGAAAGAAAAATACTAACTAGCTGTCAAAGGTGAAATGATAAAAATACTTGCATGCTCAAAAACTTGTTTTTAAAAGTTATGGACAGTGGCCGATTTAGGGTATGTCAAGCTAGTCGGGTGGACGTACTTAATGTTTCGTCAAAAGCCTAGTTGCAATTTCAAAAAACTATTTCACTTATACCCAAAAATCTTTCCGGGTGGCTTTCTTAAAATGCGCCGGGTTGAATTTTTATAGAATATCTACACATAATACATACATGCATATATTATATAGTTAGCGCATGTTCATCAATGATATGCGGTAATACATAAGAAACTGTTTAATTATCCTGCAACTTTCATGTTGTTTCATTAGGGAGCACAAAATTCAGTTAAATAGTATTTATTATTATTATTATTATTATTGAAATTATTTACCCAGGATGACCTCTTCAGTTCCTATTGGTACCGCTATCAACGAGGGTCCAGCGAAGGGGGTCCTAGTGCATTTAAAGCTCCCATTTGAGCTACGAAAGTCGTGTAAGCACAGCAATCGCTCAACTAGACAACCGCCTAAGATATCAATCCTATTCTCATGCTGAGCGCTAAGCGGAAAGGATAGATTCACACTTTTATAGTCTCTGGCATGACTCGGTCGGGGCTCTACCACAATGCTACTAGTCGGTAGCCTGTACCCCCTAATTTATTCTCGACGTATTTGAACGTTCAAATACACTTTTTTCACTTTTTGTTGCATTAGGGGGTAAAAATTATAAGTAAAGGTAACATGTGACCGTAAAAAGCATAAACCCCCATAATTTTGACATAGTACGTCGAGAATATTTCATTAAGGGGTTTAAAACCATAAAAAAAACAGAAACAAGGAAATAATGCTTTACTTCGTCGCACAATAGTTTTTTGCAACAAAAATAAAATAATAAACATATTTACTTTTGAAGATTTATTATCAAAGTCATGAAACAACAAACAAATAAGAACTTGACAAAAATTGTGCAACTAACCCCCTGATAAATTAATTGCGACTGACTTGTGAATAGATTTTCACTGAACATGAAACTTTGTAGCCGTGGTATGTGTGGTGTTCGTAGAAAGATTTTGTCAGCTGGAGAAAGAATACGCATGATGCTTTTTTGTTAAAGCTTTGCTCTTGGTTAAGTTGGATGAAGGAAGTTGTCGTGCCTGGCACTGCAAAATTTCGAATTACAAACAGATGTGATCTGTTTAAATCAACGATTTTAGCTTAAAATACTCAAAAGATTTTTTTAAGGCGTGCTGAAATTTTGACCTCACCACAGGGTGTGTAAACCAGTCACTTTATGCGCTTCATAAAAAACGCTCTTTAACGTCTTGCGTAGTTTTACGCCCATTCCTTAGTGACTGTAAAAAAAATAGACTAACTTGTTTAAATTCCTGTATCCGCTCTGGAGCAAGAATTTTTCTTCTGTTTTTTTTTAAAGTTATACAGCAAGAATTATTCTTGTGCTGAGTTATACAGAATTACTTGTGTTGTTTTGAAAGTTATACAGCAAGTTATTCTTCTCCCACTTAAAATCATAAAAAACCCTGTTTTTTTGCATAGGCTTATAAGAAAATCTAAATAAATATATGTGCAAAATCTTTTTACGGACTATATTTTAGTTGACAATATTTAAGGTTTTTCACAGCATTAAAATTATATATTTAAATATCAAAACTCAGGAGGGTGTTACGACAAGCGTATTCTACCTTTTTTTATTATTTTTCCTAAATGGTATTGACTAAAAGTTTTGCAGTATTACATTTTAGCTAGTGATTTTCAAACATATATAATAATCATAACGGAGGAGGGTGTTACGACTCACTTGTATTATAACTATTTTAGCGAAAGTAGCTAATTTTTGTTTTAAATCACATAAAAATCTAAACTTTGGTTTAACCACGGTAACTCTTTTTTGATTACAAAATCAGCGTCTAAAATCTTTCCCTTGCAGCCTTTATTTATTTGAGTTGTACGAAAACTGGAAATACTACTGTTAGATAAAAAAAATTTTCTAAAATAATAATACTGGAGCGCATCACGCATTTTAGTTTTTCCACAACAAATGACCATGAACGAAGAATCAACTGCAGGTGGCCTAATGCCATTCGAGCACTGAATTTTTGTTTTCTGTCAAATCATTTGTGGCAAAAATTGATCTAGTTATTTGTCTGAAATGTCAATTTCCAAGCGTCTGGAAACACTAATGCAAAGACTCTTATTTAAGAAATTTTTCCGGATAAGTTTAATTTCCTTATTTCGATCACTGGGTTAAAATGGGCCATTATTCCACACTGATGGAAAATATCGGCATCACTTATGCTGCCTTTAAACAAAATCTGATACAAAAACAGGCTGCACCATTTGGATTTACAGCAATCAAGCACTTCATAGTGCAGTGGTTTTTGTAAGATGAGTACAAATTTCCTAATGAAACTCTCTGAAAACATAAGATACTGTGGAAATAGTCCTAATTGTATACTTACTGACACTGTAAAAATAAGCTTATGTAACCAAGTTGAAGCCATGCGCAATCTGAGCAAGGTTATAAGTAATTGATCAACAAAACTAAGTTTGCAGAATTTTTTCCAATTTAATTGTGTTTTTTTCATTCCAATAATGTAAACTAAATTTAGCTTGTCCCAAAAAGTGATAAAGATTCATGTACTTGCATTTTGTTTCACATTGTAATATGATCTCTGCTTATATCACTACCAAGCCCACTTTTATTAAATAGCGCCACCGTCAATGTTCTCACGTTAACGGTTAATGATATTTATTAGCGGTCAAAGTTTTTTGTTGCCTGTTAACTTTTTTTGTTAACTGATAACAAATTTAATTGACCGTCAATTTAAAAGATTGGCCGTTAATAAAATTTGTTGATGGTTAATAATTTTGATTGTTGGTCATTCCAGATATTTTATAAATATGAAAGACGTATTAACGGTTAATAAAAATTATTGACAGTCAATCAGAAAAATTAACGATTAACTATATATGTTGTCTGCCAATTTTAAACGTTGCCAGTCAATTTAAATTCTAAATTTTAGTCAAATGCACTGAAACTTCGTATCGATTAATTAAATCTTTTGTATAATTATATTTTTAATACGAACTTCTTCGTATCATCAAAATTATAAAGTTCGTATAAAGTTCGTATCATTTAAAATAAAGTTTGTATGTAGTTCATATCGTTTCAAAGAAGAAAAGTCTTTATATTAAATTTTTTTTTAACAATTATAAAGTTCGATTCGTTATACAACGAAGTACGGTGTTACGACAAGCATATTTTTCTATGTATTTTCGCATCAGACACGCAGTAATATTTTTTGTTGTGAAGGAATAATAATTTGTCTCACTAAAAACAATGTTTGGATAAATTTGTTCTCTTGTTTTAAATTATTAAAATAACTAGCTGTCAAGGTGAAAAGATAAAAATACTTGCATGCTAAAAAACCTGTTTTTAAAAGTTATGCAGCAAGAATTTTTCTTGTGTTGTTTCGAAATTTATACAGCAAGTTATATTCTTCTACCACTTAAATATAATAAAAAAACAGGAAAACTATTTTTATAAAAAATTTTACTGTTCTTTTAATGTTTTATATAAGAAAATCAAAATCTAAGTACAAAATCCTTTTACAGACTATATAGTTTAGTTGGCAATATTTAAAGTCTTTTGCAGCATTAAAATGATATATTTAAAATCAATAACGGAGGAGGTTGTAAAGACAAGCGTATTCTATCTTGCTTTTATTATAGAGCAGCATTTTATTATAGAGCAGCATTTTGCGGCGCTGCGAATAAATCCCACGGGCGATTTGCTTGTGCATGCGCAATAGACAAAAGACGCGCTGATTCAGAGATTTTTGTGATCCAGCGATAAAATAAAGCTCCCTCGCAAAGTTGAATGAATTTAACTTTGTGAGGGAGCTTTTGAGCGACAGTCAATCAGATTACTTGAAAATAAAATTATTGCATCACCCTTTACATCGTTTGCGGCATTTAAAAACAAATTGACATATGAACTAGATGGAAATTACACAAGCGATAAAATCACCGTCCCAAAAATCTCTGTCACATTTTTCGCTTAGGTGCAAAAATCTGCTCTATGGAAATCCACCTTTAGTCTTACAGTATTACATTATAGGTAGCATTATTTTAAACATATATGATAATCACAACGAAGGAGGGTGTTACGACAATAATAATCTGTCTTGTTTCTCACTATTATAACTATTTAGCGAAAGTAGCTATTTTTTGTTATAAATGAAACAAAAATTTAAACTTTTATATTCAGTTGTGCGCAAATAATGCTGGTATTTTAGAAGTGCGTTTCAAGTTTGTATAGTAATTTACTTTGCTTAAAGTTTGTATCATTTTCTTTGTATGATAAAAAAAACTTCGTTTAAGTTCCTATCATGTTTTAAAAAAGTTCGTATGAACTTTGTTTATATTTTTTATTTTAAACGAAGAAAACAAAGTATTTCGTAGCATTAGATAAAGATACGGAAAAAACATACAAACTTTTTGAGACGATATTGATATTGGAAGTTAACAAGATTTATTAACCGTTAATAATATTTATCCTCTGTTAATTAAATTTGTTAACGGTTAATATTTACGGAGAAGATTTGCAAGTTATAAATTAACCGTTAACAAGAAACATTAACGGTTAGTATTACTTAACTACGGTCAATTTATTTACTTGACAGTCAATTTTTTTAGTTGACGATCAATTTATTTTGTTGACGGTGACGCTATTTAATAAAAGTGTGTTTTGTAGTGTATATAGCCACCTAATTTTCCTTCAGGTGATAAAGTTGACAAACTCTCAATCCGCAGCACAGTTAATGCGTTTTTAAGAACAATATTTTCCACTTTTTCAGCAAAGATAAATTTTTCGTACTGTGCTTGTGTTGATTTATCAAGCTTATTGTCCCTATCTTCTGCCAAAGTTGAGTTTACTGGTCCATCAAAATGAATTCATTCGTCAATAGACGTCTGATTTTCTATTTCATCATGTAAATGGTAATTTTCTTGAGTATCAACAGAATATTTCTTGCGTTTATTGAGAACAGGCTCTGCACAGCTAGCTCTGTTTGCAGGTTTTTTTCTTGGCTTTTTTGGCAAGTCACCTTTTTTCAGAAGTCGAGCTATGAGTGGGTCAGAATTATCTTCTGTTGGCTCTTGACAACCGATGAAATGGAGAGAGCAAATATATGTATCATTTGTTATTTTGTTGATTGTAAAATTGTTTCTTCCGCAGGCATGCAACCAGCGTTTACATTTATCAGTTTCCAAATTTGTAGTTCTTTTTCCCGTTTGGCATGCGTTTCCTTCACTTGACCAGGTTTCAACAAGAAAGATGGACGGCTATAGAACTGGGTAACAACTGCTGTTTTAATGGAATTGACAATGTGGGGTATTGTGAAATAGAAAAATATTTGCTCTTTCTTTTTTCTTAATAAAAAATGTCTTACAACAAAATTTTAACTCGCAATAAATATTTTTGTGTTAAATAATAACTTCTCACTTCGAAAATATAATTGCCAACTTTGAACAAAATATTAGGAGCGTTCTTGTCCTTAAGTCTCAAGTGAATGAAGTCTCAATGTGAATAGAAGGACAAAGTCGTCAGAGACATTACAGTACCATGTGATAAAATTTATCCAAGAATATATCCATATCTGCTCGTTATGATATTCAAAAAATTAACAAACCAAAAAAATCTAATTTCACTAAGACAGTAGACTCAACCGAGTAGAGACACAGTCACCTTTTTTCTCCTGATAAAAATAACAAAACTCAATAGCTTCTGAAAATTTAATCAAAAATAATCACTGGAACAAAATAACATCACTTCACCTTCAAGGTGTTTTAAAAATTCACTAAATCATCAATAAAATGTGTTCTTAGTCGGATGCTTCCAAAAGTTCATCTTCTAGCTTTTCATGGGATGTCTGTTCAATCTGAACTTCTTTTTCAAGATCCTTTTTTAAAGTAATCGACAGCAACGAATTATCTGATGTGTCATATTTTATAACAACTGCTGATTGAAGCATTCTTTTAGCAAGCAAAGCTTTTCTTTTATTCAGCATTGAAAAACAATCTTCCAATATTTCATTATTACAATTGTATTTAATTTTTTTTTCTTTACGATGAGAAGAGTAAAGCAAATTTTTGATGAAACTCTACATTGGTCGATGAGTAGCATATTTTCACAGGTGTTACATGTGACCATTCCATCTTCTTCTTCTGCAGCATCAAGGGTATGTTTGCAATTGATACAAACATACTTAGTTTGAAAGGACTTTATGTCCACGGAAGCAATTATACCTTCAACTGATGTTTTTGAGTGATTAATCAAATCCATATCCCCCAACTTTACATGTTTTCTATCTTTCAAAACAACAGTTGTGAATTAGGTAGATTTTAATAATCGGTGTGATAGATATTTAGAAATCCTCATATTTGTGAGAGCGTAACCTCCTGCAGATGGACTAAATACTGTTATTGGTACTGTTTCTGTATTACCACTGATTGTGACCTTTCTAAATTTCAAAGGTTTCCCATCTTTTTCACAAGTTTGAATTGGGCTTATATCGAAAATAATTCCAACCACTTACTATTTGATACAATGGACACTCATTGGAAATAGCTTCAATGTCTTTGTACACCAATAACCCTTCTTTTTATTTCACATTCAGAATATTGTTGGAAGATGCGATTCACTAATGTATGTTTTTCAGGTGAAAAATACACTGTTTTCTCCTGTTTCTCTTCTGTATTTAATGTGAAATCAAAATATTTACTCTTTTGATTCTTCATAGCTTTGATGGGAGACACCGCAGTCACATACCCAACAATAGAGTTTGCCGCATCTGAATAAAAAATCATATTTTCAGTAAACAAGCTGCCAAAACGGCGTGTAATTTCACAGGTAAAAAAGTTATCGATTTTAAAGACTCAGGTTTCTTCACTGATCAATAAATCGATTTCGTACTGTATAAATCACAAAATTTGCCACCACAAAATAATACCTCAATGGTAGATATTTTGACAGATTTAGAGGTTTTGCCAAAAATCTGCCAAATTAAATTCCTGCGAAAATTAAGTTTTTTAAGACTTCCGCCAAATTAATTTCCAATCGAAATCAAATATTTGTTTCCGCTCACCATCAATTTTAACTCTTGCGCTTTTTTTTACAAAACGAAAGTTTTTGTAATCCGCCAAATTTACTTTGCACTAAATTCCCCTCTGGTCAAAATTTCTTCCCCTAAGGTACTTTTAAGGTAATGTATACATAGAAATTCGTTACTCATCATTTTGCTTCCTAGGAGTGGTAGGTGGAGGTTTGCTGGAAGTAGCCATGATACAACCTTGATAAATTTAATAATTCAATGTGAACAGAATTAATAACAAAACCAACAAAAACAAACAAACACTTTTAAATAGCAAAGAAATTGCATCATGGTCAGAATAGTAAACTTGGGTTGGAATTTTGTAGTTTCATATAATTTAGCAGAAACATAAATGTGATCTATTAATCCACCCTTGATATGAGTAGTTTCTGAAACAATCAAGTGATAGTTCAGTGACTGTATAACAGAAGTCAAAGGTGGTAGAGGTCTCTTAAACCATTGATATTGGAATCTCCTAGTATCAAATCTGGATTTTTGACACGTATCAGTTAGGTTATGCACTCAGAAAATTCATACAATGAATCTTGATTACTTCTATAAACAAGGAGAATTTTCAGTTTGGTTGGAATGTCTGGACAGTTTAACACTGTGTATTCTGTTAAAATCACACCATTAAAGGTTTCTGATTAACCAAGAACATTACAATCATTCAATATTGCTAAGCTCTTAAATTTATCAATGTTGTTATGCTGAATCATATTAAAATATGGAAAGTGGATGCTAAGATCATTAGGACTGTCAGAAGAAAGCTGGGTTTCGGTAAGGCATATTATGACTTCATCAAAAATGTGTCATTTTTAAGATCTAAAGCATGTTTTGAGAAGGATCGAATATTAAGTAATGAGATCATAAAGTTGAAAGAACTGTGTGAAATACTTTTAAATTAATACAATCTAACATACTCTTCAGTTATCTTAGAATCAACTTGTATAGCTTGTATTTTGGGTTCTCCACAGACAAATGAATTTGACAAGATCTGTACTCTACTTAGACCGACATACAATTGACCATTGCTGAACTGTCGTTGTTTATTCAACTGAAATGAAACAACAGCATTTGACAAAGTTATTCCCTGCACGTTATGTACTGTACAACCCCAAGCTAACATCAATGGAAATTGCACCCTTGTAATAGCTGGAGAATGTTGAAATTGAAATTGGTATGCTAGCCTCTATACATTTAATTGGCACAACATTGGTTTGTAATGCATAATGGTCTGTTCTCATATTTAACAAACCACCGTTGTCATCATGAAATTTAACATAAATAGTATTCACAGTTGAATCAGCATTATGTTTCACACTATGAATTATACCTAATTGTCCATTGATGAGACGATCATCTATGTCAATATTGTTGGTCAACATAACTGATGCTGATGTTTTAATAGCTAAGTTTTTTGATAACCCACATGTTTGACTTTGGTTATGATTTGTTGCAACCTTAATTTTAGAATTACAAATATTTGGAGGGTGCTTATCAATAGCAGGAATAGTCAAAGTAATTCCTGGTAATTCTGTTAACTTTTTGAGATTCAATATATCCTTCAACCTATTTTCTGCGAATATATGAACAGCATCATCTGGAATAGTGTTTCTATCAACAGACCGGGAAATCAACAGAGATATGTCCTGTTCTGTTATGCAACCAATTCTTGCATTATTAAGAAAACTTACAAACACAGTATCTTCTTGTTGACGCACAATTTGGGTCAGTTCAAAAAGTTTAAAATTTTTCCATGGATGGCATAAATTCAACAATTCCTCCTTGTAAGTAGAGAAAACAGATGGCTGGCGAATGAGTGGCAACTGGTACAAATCACCTACTAATATAATTGTCAAACCTCCAAATAGAATATCATTTTTTACATATTTCACACAGACGTTGGTGAATATGTTAAAGTCTAATATTAGACACCATGGAAATTTCGTCAATTATTACTACCTCTAATTCAGCCCTCAGTTTGAATGAACACCTCAATTTGTCACTTAATTTGGCTAATGTTATAGATCTGCTTTGAATCGGAATACCAAGCACTGTGTTTATCGTTGTTCCATTTATGTTAATTGCTGCAATGCCTGTGGGAGCAATTTTTAGAACGTTAACTTTATCAGGTGGCTCAGCATGACAGTTAAATGTCTTTGAAAGTGCCTCATTAATCACATTAAGTAAGTGTGATTTCCCTACACCTGCACCAACGGTAATAAAGAGATGTAAAGGTGCAATAATATGTTTGGAAATTGAGTTTTGAAACTTTATTTTTTTTTTGGAGCAGGAATAAACAATTTGGAAAACATTTTTTTGTTGAGTGTTTAAAGACTGAATTATGTTATACAAAGAATCATCAGTCATAACACGAGGTCTTGTTGGAGGTACACAAGCAGGCCCAAAAAAAACAGGCTCTTGATAATCATTTTCATCAGTATTTGAAAGTGGTGCATCTGACAGTATACTATCATTGTCATCATTATTTGAATTTTTAAAATTCAACAATGCTTCATCTAGCAGACCTGGTTCAAACAGGTTTCTGTTCTCAGTTACAATTTTTGAAATTTCTGCCTGTAATAATTTTTGACGATAACTTCCACACAATTTCCAATCTGAGTCACTCCGAAAAAATAAATACTGTAAGTAATGTGCATATTTTGGTATAAGAGCTCATTTGGTATGTGATATCTTAAGACATGCCATGAAGATCTTCATTTTAATACTTTATTTGAGGAAGACATAAGGGGAAGAGAGCGAGGAAGACATAGTGATTCCTGTTCACAACTGGGAACATTGTCAGCTAAAACGTCAGGTTGAGAATCATTTTCATCTATATATTTATATGGAACATAATAATACGCAAGAAAAATTGCTACACATAATTTATCAACAATGGCATAACGGCCTCTTCTAAAATTTTCATTAGGTCTTGTTAACATCAATATATTTACTGAGATAGGTAAAACCCCCAGTCATACAACACAATTATAAACTAATCTAAAATATAACAATAGTAAACATAGTAAACATCTTAAACATTCTCCCATCTTTTAAGAGAGATAGCATTCTGCAATAACTGTCTTCTGAACAAAATAAAATGTTTAAAAATAAAAGAATGTAGTTTTTTTTTGTTTTTTTTTTGATTCGTTCAACAACAAGAATTATTGTCCCTGACATATCATCTTCCAAAGGGCTACAACAACTTGCACATAACGTAATCAATCAAACGTAATCTTCCCATTCGTTAAAATATTTATCAACCGCTGCAAGGATGCTCCTCGCTTGGTCATTCCATCTGACAATTGTAATGATGCAGGTACCCATCGAACAGAAACTTTTCCTTCATTGACCATTTGTTGAATAGCTGCTATATCGATTCTAAGACGTTTTTCTGACACCAGAGTAGTAGCATGAATATTTTCATACAAAGATTTATTATCAATATAAGCTGTTATGGGAATACAATTCTCATTTCTTCTCTGTGAAAACAAAATCTGTGACATTAAACAGCCTATGTAGTATGCATTATCAATACCATTAACTAAGGATAAGGCTTCAGCAGCAATGGTACTCTTAACAACCCTCTTGATCTTCTTTGAACACCAAGAAATTGGGAAACATTTCCCATCCTCTGCAACGACAATCACTATACTACCGCCAGCACTGGAGACGCCATCTGGTAAGTTTGCATATGACGCATCTGAAAAGACTACCAACTTCCACAATTCATACTTTGGCATATTTGGAAAGATTAAGCACACATTGTTAGTGGCTTTCATTTTCTTTATAACCTTGTTAGCCACCAAAAGATGCTCTACTCTTGCGTTTTTAATGGAAACACTTAATTCCAGCACATCGAAAGCCAAATCTGGGCGAGTTTGAGTAGCTATCCAGTTCAATTGTCCTATTGCAGATCTAAGTTCATGTAATTCGTCATTATTGAGTTCATCACGCTTTCTAGTGGATCGTTTGTTTGAAATCTGTATTTCCTGAATGCATTTAACATACTGCTTTTGATCCATAGTTATATTTCCACCATCTTGAGAAATGTTTATCCCAATGTATTTAAAGTTGGTCTCTTCTATCTTACCAACCTTATAGGTCTTAATCAACTGTGACATAACAGATGCTTCAAAAATTTTATTTCCTGCAAGTACAAAATCATCTACATGCATTATAAAGATGCCACAAAGATTGTTATCTGTATCTTTCCAGTAGAAAAGTGCTTTATCTACTGTGGACTGCTCTGCCTTCAGCTTTAATAAGGTCTGACGTACACTGAAATACCAATTTCTTGGAGCATCGTTTAAGCCATAAACGACTTTAACAAGCTTCCATGTGAATCCATCTGGAACATTTGCTTCTTTGGGTGGTGTAACATAAACATCACGATCAATAGTGTGACCTTGCAGAAATGCAGACTTTACATCTAATGCCACACAATTCCAATTCTTGCAGGCTGCTATTCCAAAAAACATACGAAGAGTGTCTTTAGCTGCAGTTGGTGAGTCACGTTGCAGTTTGTGCTCTTCCTCAAATCCTCTAACAACAAGACGTGCCTTAACAACTTTAGAGGAATCCACTTCTTTTTCAGTGATAATCCATCTTGTTGATATCTTACTTTGTTTATCATCCGGAACCTGTCGAACAACATCAAACAATTTCCAGTTGTCTAATTCCTTCTGTTTTGCTTTAACTGCCTCTAAAGTATCATGTACGTGTTCTGGAAGAATAACTACATTGACACTTTCAACTTTTTTCCAATCTTCAACATCCCTAAAATCTAGGCACATTTCATCATTTGTACCTTCTTTCCTAATGTTGTACCAACTACTGTACTTCCCTGTAGCTTTTCCACCTCTACTTATCACTTTTGCTGAAAACCATTCTGGTACATCTTTCATTTTCACTTCAATATGGTCGTTAACTTTAGGAAAATCATGCTCTTTTCGAACAGACACCTGTTGTTCTCCTTCCAAATTCATTTCTGCTTCTGATACATCTAAAACATTTTCCTCATGTTCACTTCTGTTACGTTGTTCTTGTTGCACAGGTGTAGCATTTGTCTCTTCAGCCTCTAAATCAATCACTACTTCTGATTGATGATCACCTACATCTTTGTTCTCTTTAAGATCTGTATTGTCAAGTTTGTTCTGATTAGAGCCAGAAAATTCTTGACCCACTTTAACTAATCGACAAGGTGGGACTCTGACATACACACTGCCTTGCCGAACAAAAACAACCTTGCCGTCTTGACCAATAACTTTAGCAGGACCCCTCCACTTTGGTGAATCATCACGTTTATAGTAGACTTTCTCTCCAGTGTAATACTGTGTGTTAGTACTTCGAATCTGATGACGCAAAGCTCTTCTAACTCTTTCTGAAGCTTCAGCTTCAACAAATGCTTTACGTGCATTATGAAGGGCATTAATATGCTTTGCAAACACATGTGATACGGTTACACCCTCTAAAGCTGGTGGATTTGCATTTAACACTGATGGCAAATTCGGATTCCGTCCGAAAACTAATTGATAGGAACTATAACCAGAATTCATATGCAAGGAATTCTTGGCATTAAGTGCCCAGACCAAACCAACTTCCAACGATAATTTTGGGTTTTCATCAAGAATCTTTCTCAAACAATCATCTACAATTGCATGGTTCCGTTCACACAATCCATTTTGCCATGGACTACAAGCTGCTGTGTTTAAAACTTCAATATTTAGGTTATCACACATATCCCGGTACTCTTCATTAGCAAATTCTCCTCCATTGTCTGCTAATAAGCGTCCAGGAACACCAAATCCATTACCAATCCACAACTGCATGGTTTTGTCAATAATAACAGAAGGTAATTTGCTTCGAATTACTGTAGCTAAAGTGAATCGAGTAGCTGCATCAATGCGGTAAAACAACCATATTTTACTTTTTACCCATTCTTTAAGATCCATTACAACACACTGATTGAAATCAGTAGCTAATGGCAGTGAGACCACTGGTCTAGGTGGTGTCCATTTAAACTTCTTGCATGTTTCACAGTCCTGTTCAATTTGATCCAGGATTCTCTTACAGTCTACATCATATAGTTTTGCCTCAACCAACAAACTTGCTAACCGTTTTGCAGTGGGATGTCCAAATTGCTTGTGCAATTTTACAACTTTCTTTTCTTTTTCTTTAAACGACTCATTTATCAATATTGAGTTGGATAAACAGACTTCGTCCTCTTTCAAGGGTACGCAATAATGGCCTGATGTTGTATTCTGCAAATCAACTAATGTACCAAATATTTCAGCAGTGTCGTTTACCAGATCTAATTTCATGTCCGCTTTCTTCATAGCTGTTTTACTAAGAAGAAGAGGTATATCACATTCAACTATGTCTGTCACAATTTCACATTCCTTCCCAGCCATATTACATGGTATTTTAACTTTGCCATTGGATTTTAATCTTTCCCCACCACCGAATCGAAAAACAGTGTCACTGGGAGATCGTTGTATTTTACACTTTTGTTCTGTTGTTAGTGAATCCAAATAACACTTAAGCCAATCTTCTCCGGTAACAGTAGCTGAGCAAGCACTATCTAGTACAGCACAGTTAAGAGCTTCTGACAATAAAACACTTTTATCTTCAATTACTGCGCCCGTAAAAAGAACTGCTTTTTCCACCATATCATTTTCATCGCTTGCTTGGAACACTGGCTTGTCAAAGGTTTTATTCCCATGAGGACAAAACCGAGCAAAGTGCATAACTGACTGACAAATGTGACATCTAAGTGGTTCACCCTTTTCATCGAGTGGATTATTTCTTTTACGTAATGGTCGTTGATTGTTTCGTTCATAATTACTTCTGTTACCATATCTGAAACGTTCATTTCGAGGTCTAACTGAATTTCCATGAGTTCCAGTAATAAATACAGGTTCAGTTTTAGCTGGTTCAACTTTTATGCTTTCATTGCTATTAGCAGGTAATGATTGTTCTCCGAAAAACTTTTTTAATGCACTTTTCATTTGTTTAAACATAGTATTTACTTCTTCATAGTTTACACCAGTAAGTACAAGCTGTCTGTCCGAATGTTTTAAACAAGCTCCATCAAGTAATTTGAATGCTAAAACACTTTCTGGTAATGCCATATCAAATTTCTTTGTTTTATTGTACAACTTTTCAAATTCTATTATATACGACTCCATAGTTTCATCACTTTTTCTTTTATAACGATCAAAGTTTGTGTAATGTTCATACATATCAGTTAATTCATCTTTCTTAAACAAGTTGTCCATAAACGCTATCAAAGTGTCTATTCCATCTTCTTTATTCAAATCAGCAATACTAATCTCACTGAACACTTTATCTCGTACTTGTGTTGAATCTTCTTCTGGTAAAGATAAGGCCACTGCGATGCCTTGCTTCTGCTTCTCTAAATCTGTTAATAATGTCCATGCTTTCAATTCATCAACATAACGATTATATGGCTTCTTGTCATTAAAGACTGGGGGTATCTTGTAATTGTGACTCATCCTCTGCTACCACTGATAACATCAATATATTTACTGAGATAGGTAAAACCCCCAGTCATACAACACAATTATAAACTAATCTAAAATATAACAATAGTAAACATAGTAAACATCTTAAACAGGTCTATGTATGTAGCAATCAGCCATGTTCCGTTTGAAAACGTCAGTACTATCTGAGTCAAGTTTATTAATTTCCGGTTTCAGATTTACACATTCTAATTTGTTCTGCAGGTAAATTAGTGTTCACATAAATTGTCTTAGGGAAACACTTTCGAAGCCATAACTCAGGTAAACAATGATAAACTGCTTCTTGTAAAGAACTTGTCTGGATGTCGCATGAGCAGATGCTAGTTTATACATTGCTTCTTTAGCCCTTAACTTTATATGTTTAATTTCTTTTGAAGCTTGTAATAATGCCTGAGATGATTCGGATTCAGATTTCGAGAAATATGCAGCCATGTAAGACACAGCTTTATAATAATTGAAAACTGGTTGCAAATCCATATTTGCTTTCCATGCTCTGAGCATCACAGGATTTTAATTATTAACAAGACACAACAGAGTTGAGTAAGATTTCACGTTTGTAAAAATTGTCCAAAATTGCAAAAAAATTGTGCTGAAAAAAAAAGAATCTTTTTTGTATACCGTATTTCCTCTTTCAAACGCCGCCCCTCTGATAAACACTGCACCTTTGAATGCGCCGTTTATTGGAAAACCCCTTAAAAATGCGGCATTTAATGGAAAAAATATCTAGGTGAAGGACGATGTAAAATAAAAACGTTTAATATAAAGCAGTTTTGCTCAATATATATACACAATCTGAAAAAGACATGTTGTGCCACTCGCATACGTTTCAAAGACATACTTCTTAACTTGCTTCATAGTTCTAAATTGCATTACGATTGAATGGCCATTTTGAGAAATCTTTCCAAAGGCATCCCTACTGTGAGAGTCGAAAACGTAGAAGTCGTTACCAAACATAACTGCAATAGTATACCCTTTGATAATGATCAGTGCTGCTGAGTAGTTAAAAGTAGTATCATTGTTTACAAAGTTTATAGCAATTTCACCGTTAACAAATTCTCCATCAATTATTTCAGAATAATCAACTGCACATTTTTGATCCTCAATGTAAATTGCTTTCGCAAATTGATCAACATAAGGGTACTCTGTGAAACCTAGTTGTTTAAAATTGAGGTCACCTTCAGTTAAAATATAATCAATAATCAAGGTTTCCATATTGCAATATTTCTACATTTTGAGTAAAACACTGCAACTAATGTATTACAGAAACATTGTATTCCTGCTGTATTACCAAACCTAGGATGGCCTTGATGAAAGGTTCCCTGGACTGTTTTGACAATACCTGAACTCGTGTTTTGATTATAGCTGGCTAGCTATATATACTAATATTATACAAAACGAAATAAATACGTGTTTAGCTATATGTATATATATATATATATATATATATATATATATATATATATATATATATATATATATATATATATATATATATATATATATATATATATATATATATATATACAAAACTGTCGTGCAGTTAGCCAATAACAGTGCTCAATAAACATACAAGTTTAGAGCTTATTAGTAAAGGAAGTAAAAATTAACTTGACATTGGTTCGGTACTCCGAGTTTCGTGTTATACACTCATCAGCCAAATGTATCAACAAACGTAGCGAGGAAGTTCTTATCTCTTATCAACAAACACTTCCATTCCGGATACCTGAAGATGCTGTTCAACAAAAACAACATAAAGGTCAGCTACAGCTGCATGGAAAACATGGCCACCATCATCAAATCGCATAATTCGAAAGTCTCGAAATCCGACACACCAGTTACAGCAAGCTGCAATTGCAGAAGAAAACCCGAATGCCCATTGGAAGGAAACTGCCAAGTGACGTCTGTCATATACAAATGCGAAGTTACAGCACCCGCTCACCAAAAGAAAGTCTACATTGGTCTGACTGAGAAATCGTTTAAGACAAGATTCAATGGCCACAAACAGTCTCTTAGCAACAAAAAGTACAAGAACAGCACGTCACTTTCATCATACGTTTGGGACTTGAAAGAGAAAAGCAATGTCACCCCGACGCTCAAATGGTCGACCATCAAGCAAGTACAAAGCTACACTAACAATTCACGAAATTGTCCTCTTTGCCTTCAAGAAAAATTTGAAATCCTCTTTTACAAAGACAAAAGTGAGCTTTTAAACAAACGCAGTGAACTCATTGCTAAATGTCGTCACACAAATAAGTTTCTTTTGGCTAATTATAAATCTAAGGACTGATAATTACTTAGCCAATTATCTATTCACATGTTTATAACACCACGCATTTAATGATGTCTCTTAGGAATTTATCTTGTCAAATAGATAGATACGAATTTTTTGTTTACTTTTTTCACTTGTATAATTTGGCTGATGAGTGTATAACACGAAACTCGGAGTACCGAACCAATGTCAAGTTAATTTTTACTTCCTTTACTATATATATATATATATATATATAAGCTTGCTTGAGCAGGAATTTTGTTATTTTATAAATCTGAAGAGCAAGTTATGCACATGTATTGCTTTCCATTTGTGAAAGGAGTATTAACTAAAGCAACACTATTCACCATAATTACATATTTTGAAACACTTGAGAGATTTTTTATACAATAACCTATGACATACTACACATATAAATTTTGGCTCTTGGTATATTTTTTAAGAAACGAGTCAACGCATTTTTTGTGTGTTGACGATGAGCTGTGTTTTAAAGAGTCAACTTGCATAGAATGATTGACTTCGCTACTTACTCCGACTCTATTGTTGCATATTTTTCCTGTTTTATTATATGAATGCAATTCGGTTTGAAAATATGTTTTCGTTTTCGTGTTTCTTTAAACAAATGTAATTGGTTTTGAGACTTATGATTTCTAATTGCAGCACGCCTTTGTACAGAAGTGATTTTATCACTAGAAATTTGTATAAATTGAATGTCGTATTGTGTTACAGATGTGCCATTTTCATGGTAAACATGGTATATATAATTTGTCAGTTCAACTAAATTTTCAAATTTCAATATTATAGCACTACCATCAGCAGCTGGTAAACCCATGCTGTCACGACTATGTGAATCAATAAGATATAACTTGTTACATTTTGGGATGATAGAAAAGCCATATCCCTTTCATCATCATCATCATTCTCGGCTTAACGTCCGTTTTCCATGCTAGCAGGGGTATATTAATGACCCTCTTCCAATCTGATCTAGACTGTGTTAGATCTAAACTCAACTTCCTCTGTATCAAGTCTGTCCTTATAACCTCCTGCCAAGTCTTTCTCGGTCTGCCTCTGGGCTTTGCCCCAGGAACTATCAAGTCTCTACACTTTCTTACCCAATTATCCTCCTCCATTCTTTCCAAGTGCCCCAGCCAATTCAATCTTCTTATCTGGATAACATCTTTAATTCTACGGAGACTTAGGCTGCTTCTTAGCTCATCTGAACTCTTTCTGTCTCTCAGACTGGCGTTACACATCCACCTAACCATTCTCATATCATTCCTTTCTAAACGGTCAAGATCTTCCTGCTTCACTGCCCATGTCTCACTACCGTACAACATAACACTTCTTACACAGGCCTCATACAACCTACCTTTTACCTCAATTGACAGGACTCTGCTAGTCAACAAAGGAAGTAACTCTCTGAACTTTTTCCAAGCAGAACCTATCCTGCAAGTAACACTTCTTCCAACACCCCCTTCACTGCCCAACATATCACCTAAGTAACAGAAGTTCTCAACTATCTCTAACGAGCCACTGTTGTACATCATTAAAGCTGGAAATACTTCATTCTCTATAATCTCACCTTTGCAACGCTTGCATACAAACTGAATGTCAGCTCTTAACCTTCCACTAATACTACTGCACTTCTTATGTACCCAATGCTTGCAAGTCTGACAAAAAATTGAGTTACTACCAACCCCTTTCCTGCAAACTCCACAAGGCCACTTTCCAACTACAAGGTCACACTTGGCTGCAATGCTACTAATCATGACTTTAGACTTTGCTGTGTTTACCTTTAGCCCTTTCTCTTCTAGTCCTTTCTTCCACTTCTCACACTTTTCAACTAATTCTTCCATCGACTCTGCTATGAGAACCAAATCATCTGCATACAATAACTCCCATGGACAACCTGTTCTGAACTCCATCGACAGCGCTTCTAAGACTAGAACAAACAACAAAGGACTAAGTACAGAACCCTGATGTACACCAACATTTACACTAAATTCATCACTAAGTGAATCGTTAATCCTGACACGACTTCTAGCATTGCTGTACATAGACTGTACCATCGTAACTAGCCACTCATCCACACCTAATTTTCTCATAGCCCACCAAATAACTTTACGTGGCACTCTATCAAAAGCTTTCTCTAAATCTACAAAGGCAAAATAGAGATTCTTTCTCTTTCCTAAATACTTTTCCTGAAGCTGTCTGAGTAAAAATATTGCATCTGTAGTGCCACGCCCTGGAACAAAACCAAATTGCATCTTATCTATATCAATCCTTTCTCTAAGTAACTTATCAATCACTCTTTCAATAACTTTCATTACTTGATCAACCAACTTCAAACCTCTATAGTTACCCCTTTCTAATGCATCACCCTTACCCTTGAAACAATTCACTATTACACTCGACTGCCACTCACTCGGAATAGCACCATCCTTTATAATCTGGTTAGCAAGACTTGTAATAAGCTCAACTCCAATATATCCAGATGCTTTTACCATCTCTGCAACAATACCTGATACTCCTGCAGCCTTGCCAATCTTCAATTTCCTAATAGCCTCCACTACCCATTCTGTCTTGATCTGCATAGCTGGCCCTTCTACAACATCATCATCAGACAAATTATCCTCATCCCAATCAAACTCAGTGTTAAGCAACCTCTGATAATAATTCTTCCAAGCTACCCTTTTCTCCTCCTCTGTGCTAGCCAAAACACCTTCATCATTACGTATACACTTCTCACCTACAACATCTTGATTAGTCTTCTTCATTTGCTTTGCTATCTTGAATACCTCATTGCGCTGGTCGTCCCTTCTTAACACATCTGCAAATCTGTTTCTCTGTGCTTCTGGTTTTGCCTTATACACTGCTGTACGAGCACGACGCTTAGCTTCTAAGTAAATATTTTTACTACCACCTGACTTCCACTCTTTCCAAAGTTTCCTCTTTTCCTTTATACACTGGTCAACCTCATTATTCCACCACCAGGTCTGTCTATGTCTAGCTGGTCCTTTCGTCCACCCACAGGTATCATCAGAATCTTCTAGAAGACAATTCTTCAAAGTAGTCCAAGTACTTTCAACATTGTCACTATCACATTGACCATTGTGGGCTAACTGCTGAACTTTTGCACTAAATTGTCTTGCTACAATCTCTTCCTTCAGCTTCCAGACTTTTCGACGGGGCCTGTACTTTCCCTTGGCTTCTTTAACACTCTTCAAGATAATATCACAAACCAGCAACCTATGCTGGGAAACACACTCTTCCCCCGATATAACTTTCACGTCCTTCACCACTTTCTTGTCTGACTTTCTAACCAGGAAGTAATCTATCTGTGTCTTACAACCACCTGACTCATATGTTATCAGCCTACTCTGTCTCTTACTGAATGATGTGTTGCAAACCACCATGTCCGTTGCCATTCCAAACTCAAGCAATCTCTCCCCTTCCTTATTTCTGCTCCCAAATCCATAGCCTCCATGCACACCTCTATAACCTTCTGATGACTTCCCAACATGACCATTAAAGTCGCCGCCCACCATGACAAGTTCAGTGTCTCCAAACTTTGATGTGACTGCTATTAACTCATCATAAAACTTATCTTTATCTTCCTCACTGAGTCCACACTGTGGAGCATAAACTGACAGAAAAGTGACAATCCTATTACCTATCAAAAACTTTATCACTATAATACGACTATTAACACGCATAACATCTATTACTTTTTCTACCCACTTCTCTGCAACGAATATGCCAACTCCTCCATATCCATCACTATTACCAATCCAAAAAAGCTTATACCTTGCCCTCCTACCTTCCACAAATCTCACTGAAGCTCCTCTCCACCTGACTTCCTGAACACAACACATATCAACAGATCTACGTTCTAACATTTCAACTACTTCACCTGCTCTACCTCTCAGAGTACCAACATTTACACTAGCCATCCTCAACCTAGTGTTATCTACCTTGTGATGTGATAGCTGGGTAACGGTCTGACGATGCTCACACCTGACATCTGTCCTACCGTGCGTGACACCTTCACTCCTTAGAGTTCCAGCCCCGTTTACGCAGTTTGTCTGATCAACTATTCTTACGGCCATTAATAAAGAGTTTTGGCATTGTTTTACAGCTGGATGCCCTTCCTAGCGCCAACCGTTCACAGACCGGACTGGGTGTTTTTTAAAGTGACACCATCACTATGTGGCATTTCATGGGACTTCCACAATCGCCCCTTTAAACTAAGGTATGGTGGAGGACGTTCAACTCCTCTCTTGTCTCTTAAAGAGACCCTTCACCTTTACTATGAACAAAACTGAAATGAAGTTATAAACACTGGAAAGGTTTCTTATCAAGAGAGTCTGGCTCTCAGTTCGATTGTCCATAAAGCCATTTATATCATTTTCGAATGAAACAGCCAAGGTAACATTCTCGATTTGAACTACACATGGTAAATCTTCACAACTCAGGACAGTGCCCACAGAGCTTTGCATTTTGTATAGCAAATCACCTTTTTCAACTACTGATTCAAGATCATTTCTATTCCAATTTGAAATCGACTTTATTACAGAAAAACAAATCCCATACAAAGCTATGCAGGTGCACTGCGCACCTCTAGAACCGAATTTCTGGTTTCCCTGATGAAAGGTTGCTGTGATAACTGAAACAAAGTTATAGGGACTTGGATTTGTTTCAACATCCCCTGATAATAGCAGTATTAATGTCAATGAAGTGACGCACGGCATATAGGCCAAAAATGATTGCAACAATGTTTGATGAAAAAGTTGGAAAGCGCTGTAAGGATGCTTAAATTTCTCCAGGGAGAAGACTTAGACACAATGTTAATTTGCATAGTAATAATTACGAGAATTTTTTAGCAGGATACCTCAATTAGCTGCTTGCACGCTTGTTTCCCTGAGCGATAAAATTGGGATAAACATTGTGGTGAATTCGCTGGGGCGAGCAAAAAATATTGTATTGTATTTTCTGATACTTGATTGGCTGAGAAAACAAAAACTTGTTTTGTATTTTTGATACTTGATTGGCCAAGAAAATAAACACTTGTATTGTATTTTCTGATAATTGATTGGCCGAGAAAACAGAGAATTCTGGCGCCAGCATTGTTGGTGGAGTTTAACATGTTCATAACCGCGTGATTCGCGTACACACAATAAAGAGCCCCCAGAAGATCATGATTTTAGCCGTAGACGACAACAAAAAAATCTGATGGTCTTAGAAACTGGTTACCCAGTTAAAAATCTGATAAAATACAGCTAGCATTCGTTCAGGATAACGTGAATCAGATGTGCACAAACCCCAACAACAGTGTTTTGTTGAGCCTTTTTTTAGATTACTTTTGCTTTCTACGTAACTGCTTGCAGCCATTTTTGTTTATGTTTGTCCGCAAACTAATCCCATAATACTAAGCTAGCATTACGTAAACTTATTTTTAGACCCACAACAAAGCGCTATTGTAACTCGCCAAGATCAAAACGTTTAATAATAATTTTATTGATGTTCTCAACTGCCTGTGTATATTTTTAACGTGTGCGTTGGAAGGGAGAGGCAAATAATTATTTTGAGCCTTGTTCAGGCCGTCCAAATATAAAAGGCCTAACAAGCCCTGGAGACGAGGTTGGAAGAAACACATGTTTTTCACACAAGCTGTTTCTTATCTAAAGGTAAGATTATTTTGCAGAACAAGAGGAAAACTGGCTGAACATGAGTCGTGCTTTTATGGGAGCGTTTTTTGTTGAAAAACGGATATATACATCAAACAACATGAAATATAGTTTTGTAAAAAATTAAACACTACAAATTAGAACACTAGAATATCTTGCGCTAAAAAGAATGCAGCTCGCCAGCTAGCTAGCTAGCTAGCTAGCTAGCTATTTAGACATTTTAACAAAAACTTGTTTGTTTTGATGCAAAGAAAAATGAAAAGTTTTCCTGCATGATGTCTCGACATTTTGACTAGTAGCTATAAGGAACTTTGCGAACATAAACAAAACTAATCGTAATAAAATAAAAACTCAGCTGAAAGATATCTAAGTCTTTTCCCTCGCACTTGCATTGACAAATTAATTTAAAACTTTCTATCAACACCACATCCTCTCCTGGCTGCACGGATTAGCTAGTTGTATTGACATAATTAACCAATATTGTGGTAATGGCAGGGCAACAACATCAGCTTTCTGTTTACGTTAAGCCAGCGCTAAGAAATTTTATCAGTGAAATACGCGATTGTACACAACTCGAATCCAGTGTGATAAAAATGTCCTAAACATCGCCGCCGCTACGAAAGTGTAAACTAACATATTGACACTACTCCGTACGTGTGATTTAACAAGAAAACCCGGTTTTAACTCTCGTCCCTATTGCTAATGGTTTCTAAGAGTTTCAAATAATGCGAGATTCGAGGAGGTAAATTTACGAACTCGGTACACGCGAATGAATAGACACAGACACCCGCACTTATTTTCTTTTTCTTTTCGCAGCTTTTTCAAAAAACGTGACAGAAAATGGATAACATGTTGAAATCCTCACAAAAATTCGATAGTCTGAAATTTTAAAAATCTATTGCAAATAAATAACCTGCTACAACGGTTTATTTAATTGTTATATCAAATAAGTTAAAATTTTACTCGCATGATAATTTGCCTATTCTGAATTAATTCGAAGATAAGACAAAAAAGTTTCAAAAAACATGAAATTCGGGAAGTGTCTATATAGGCGAACTGTCTTTCTGCTTTTTATAGAGACCTTTATGATGCAAATATATGTTAGAGATTTTAATATTTTACAATTTCTTCTAATCTTGCATTAGCCAAATTCATACGGCGCGGTCAAGTTCGTCTGAATTCACTTGTAGGGAAAAAAATCATAATGGCGGAGATTGTTTTGGTGTACTTGGCTAGATAAACAATAATAAATCGAAGAAAAACGTTGTATATTGCAATAGTATATAGTTTATTTATGATATCAATTATTAAAGTTTATAAACATGGACAATACAAAGGATGTTAGCAATTATAGCCGTGAAGAATGTTCAGAATGGCTAAAAAATATAGGTCAGTGTGCCACAGGAAATGTTCAAGAACTGCAGATAAAAATTAGAAAGTTTATGCGATATCCTCGTTTAGTAAAACGTCTAGAAGACAAAGCAAATAAAAATTACAAGTTTAGTTGTAGCTTAGATCCCACAGATATTCCTCCAACTACAGCTAAATGGTGTAAAAAAGATGAGGATCTACCACTTATCAATGAAGATATATTTAAGAACTACTGCAAAATGAAAACATATGGTAGTTTAGGCCAGCAAGAAAAAGCTATTAGAATGTTACAGAGTAGAAAGATAGTAACTGTTAAAACTTTAGTTGATAATTCGTGTACATATGTAAAAGCAATGGTAAAAAAGTCATATGGTACTGAAGCAAGGCCAGCAGTGCTTTCTTTTGAAAATGGGTACCCTCAAAAAGCTCATTGTAGTTGTCCAGTTGGTGCAAGTGGCTTATGCTGTCACGTTCTTGCAGTTTTGTTATTTTTAAAACATTTCCACGACACTGGCAATCAAATTTTGGAACTGACTGTGACACAACTGTTACAAAAATGGCATCGGCGGTCTAAAAAAGGTTCTATTCCAATGGTTCCGTTAAAGGCTATAAAAGTTAAGTCAGCAAATGTAAAAAAGAAAAATGGAAAAGTTGTTCTTAATGCTGCAGATCCAAGTGAATCTTATTTTAAAAGAGATGTCACTTCAATTATGAAAACTTTAAGGAAAAACTCAAAAATGAAAAGCCTGTAGAACAGCATGTCTACCAAGTGTTAATGAAAACTGATTTGGGAAAAACTACCTCACTTGGCCAGCAACTCCAATACAAATACACATTAAAACTAGCCAATGCTTTAGCTGATCATGACTATTGTGGTGTAGCCTTATACAACGAAAATACATGACATTAACAAAGAGCAAAGAATAGTAGAATATATCCACAAACCAGTTTCTAAAACAAACACTACCAACATAATAAACGAAATAGTTAATCAAAATAAAGTAGCTGTCCAAATTGAAAAATCGTGTACAGTGTATACTCATAAAACAGATGAAATTAAAAATTTACATGCTGATATCAATAAACAAATGAACCCAAGTAATAAGGAAGTAATAATAGACATCAGTTTTTTAGAAGCTCCAAAGCCACGTGGTACAAATTATTTTAATATTTCTCAGAACACCACTGAGTGGCAATCTGCTAGATATATGAAAATTACTGGTAGTAGACTACCAGCCCTTCTTGGTATTTATGGGCGAAAAAAGTTTCAAGAAATGTGGGATGTTGTGAAATTGGGTAAACCTGAAAAGGATATATCTTTCATACCAAATATAGCCCGTGGTCAAAAATTTGAGAATGATGCTATCAAAAATTTTCAGTTAAAGTCAAAAGCAACTGCACAAAAATGTGGATTTTTTACAGATCTAACTGACAACCATTATGGTGCAAGCCCTGATGCACTTGGCCCTGCAGGAATTTTATTAGAAGTCAAGACAAGAGGACAAAAAAATGATGGGCCACTGGAATCACTTAATGGCTTTTCACAATACTTTGTGCAGTGCCAGTTGCAAATGCAGTGTACTGATGCAGAATTCTGTATCTTACAATCCCATCACCCAGAGACTGTGAACAGTAACAGTAATTTCTTTATGATAAAACGAGACTACATCCTTATGGTGTGTGGCAACAGTCAGGATATGGGATCAGGTGAAAGTAAGGCATAAGACAGTCTAATAGCATGTTAAATTGGGGCAATGTTAAACCACATAAATATTGAAAATTTGACGTATTTTTAATGTTAGAAAAATTAAACTGTTTTGAAGTAATAGACATATTATCACAACGTATTTTTCTGTTATTATTTACCAATAGCTTGTTTTGAAATTTCATAGTTGCAAGTTCCTTATTTAACCTGGCGATTTTTTCTTGGGATTCGGTAAGCTCTTTATTTAGTCTTAAAATTTCAGCATTTGCTTTTTCTAATTTTTTTCTGTATTGTAACTTTGAAGGGTTACGTTTTTTAGAAGAGATATATGTACTAGATTTTGTTAGGGTTCTTCGTGATTTTGATGAGGATGGAGTATTTATATTTTGGTTCATTATATTTCTAGCAGTTTCCAACTTTTGTTTAGCATTTCTTAATCTTTTTTTGTGAAGTTCTGTGGCTGATTTTTTTACCAAGTTATTAGCATTCTCATATTTCTGTTCAAGCTTTTGGAAATTTCTTTCTGAAACGACAACATCTGGCAAGTCTGTCACTGATAATCTCTCATTGGAGCTCCAGTGTTCACAGCAAATATACCCATTTTTCCAGTTAATACCATCTGTTTTTTAAATCTTCCGATATTGCGATTTTAAAGATTCTAATCTTGGTAAACGATAAAATTTTAAAGGTTTCCCATCAATACCCAAAGTTGTGTGGTTGTTGTTGAAACACAAGGCTGATGCACAAGACCACTTAACCATTTTTGTTGTAGTTTTTAGCTAGCTAACGTTTGTAATGACACCTTCCAGTATATTCGGAAAGGTCTTCACCAAGTGTTAAACTATACTATTATGCAGCTAAATGTTTATAATAACGTTATAACATAATATAAAGCTGGACGTTTTGTGTTTGACTCCATTTGTTCACTTTAGAAACCCAACAAACCCCCCATTATGGATTTTTTTCCCCACAAGCAAAACATTAGCGCCCATTCTTCCGGCCTATGAATTTGGCTAATGAAGAGGAAGGTATAGCTCAAGTATATTTTTCAACATAAGCATAATAAAGACATTAAACGTGGAAGTATATCAATACGATATATAAAACTTGACATGACAACTGTTCCACTTTAATTGTCACTTTAAATCTTCTTGGATAATGAAAAAGATATAGAGGTTATAAAAAAATAGTATAAAACAAGTTTCAGAGGTCAAGGTGGTACCTGCATTTCGCGAAGATTAATTTTCGCAAATCAGTCATGATGAGATATTTCTGGGACAATTTTAATATCTCCACAAAGTAATAACAATTTAGACAACAAACACGAAAAACACAGCGAAAAATTACCACAGTAAAAGCACAGAACAGAATGAACAAATACTTACACTTCATCAGTAGTCATGTTGCTTTATAGGGATTTTGCAAGTATTGATGAACTACATACGAAGGTTGGATATTGCGAATTGCATAAAACAATTTCTACTCAAAATGTAAAACTGAAAATATTTATATTTTTTGTGTCCTCTAATTTTGGTTCTTGAATAAGGAAAAGCAAGAATCGGTAGAAAACATTATATATATTGTTATAAAAGAAAAACCGTTGCGACTCGCAAAAAATACAACTACTATGAATCGTGAAAGTTAAGTCCCAGGACCACTATAATCATTTCGTGCGCCTGAATAATATAAATCGTGGCTCTACGGCCTTATTAACGTCGAAATTTTATTGGGTTTAAGTACCTCCCGTCCGACATTGTTTTATGATGTTTTCACCTGTTTCTTTCCAGGTTCTGGCTCCTTAGCTGCAATGGCAGTATTCGAAAATGGATATAGACCAAATCTGGAGGTATAGAAATCTGGCATTGTTTTGTAACTTTTCAATGACAGGTAGTACATGTTTCTTTTTAACTTTAGTTGGAAGAAGCTAAAGAATTAGTGCGACAGGCTATTCATGGTGGAATTTTCAATGATTTGGTATGTACCTACCCTACTCTTGGTAACACTACAGTGTCTGGGTAATTTTTCTCAAATTCATTACTAGAGAGGAGGGTTTTGCTAAAAGGAGTGAGTGGTTTTTCGAAGTTTTTTCAATATGGGGATTTTAATAAATTGAAATTGGTAAAATTTTCCGAAATATTATAAGAGCTAGTCACGGATTTGATTACCTCGTAGGCGACAGGTTGCAGCTATTGAATACGTTAACCCCGATTTGGTATTAGATATTTTGGCCCTTGTATAGGTACAAGGGTGCATAGAGTACCCGCTGTTCAGAGTGATGACTATGGCATAAAACAATTATACTATAAGACAAAAGGAATGAATTATTTTCTTGCTGACTGCAGCATTTTTTGTTTGATGTCATCAGCAATTAAAAAATGGAGGAAAATACCATTATAGCTACAACCCCGGACATAATATATTGGGAAAAATTGCAACTACAAGCAATTGAGAACCTCGTTTCTATCTGCGTAACACGTACTCCGAATTTGCCAAGTTCACTTTTCAATGTCCTTAACGGAATAGACCAATACCCCATTTTCCATTTCCATTTCCATTTTCCTGTAAATCAAAACGAGGCCGTATTTTTTTAAAACGAAGCAAGTGTTGAACATTTTATTTGGGATGCACGGAAATAAGTGAAGATAGGTTATTTCATGGAGGTTTAACCTTTACTATGGTTTAACTTCCTTTTCAATGAAATAAATTGATAGAAAATAATAGTACAAGTATTGTTGATCCTCAACCTCGTCCCCAGGACTTGTTAGGCTTTTTATATTTGGACGGCCTGAACAAGGCCCTGGCCCTGGCCGGTCACGTGACGAATTTGATTGGACTTAAAAACTCACATAAATAAAAGGCACCCAACGAGTTGTATTAGAGACAAAATAATGTGGCGAGAAAAAATCAAACCTCAAGAATTTTAAAAATGGTGGTTGTTGCTGTGTTGTTGGTGTTCCGTTTGGTTTGGTGTTGGTCTTCTGAATAGGTATTCAAAACAAAATAAAGGTAAACAGAAAAAATATAAAAATTATTCCGAAAGTATTTTACCAACACGAAGATTCAAAATAATTGGTTGAAAACAGGTTTGGGCATTAGAGATGTTTATTTCTATAGGCCACCAGAAACATCATGCCAGAAGAAAAAAAATATTTTACTTGTGTTGCTAAAAAATAACATTCCTGCATTTGGTGCTACTAAAATTGTAACTGGCCGAGATGAAAACGTTTAATAATTAATTTTATTGATGTTCTTGACTGCCTGTGTATATTTTTTAACGTGCACGCTGGAAGGGCGAGACAAAAATTATTTTCAAAATTTGTCGTCACGTGACCAGCCAGGGCCAGGGCCTTGTATAGGCCGTCCAAAAATAAAAAGCAACGGAAGTCCTGGTGACGAGGTTGATTGATCCTTGTAGTAGTGATATGTGATATTAAAGAAGGTACAGTGTCAGAAGACGGGAAATGTTTGTTTTAAAGGTACGATGGCCCTGAGGTGTCATATTCACGACACTGCGCATTCCTAGTAAAACACTGCGCAGTTCTCGTAATATACTGCGCACTTCTCGTAATATACTGCGTGCACTTCTTATGAAACACTGCGCGCTTTCGTCATGAAAACAATTCTCGGTAATCATAACAGTGCTCGGTTGCCGAGGATATACTGGCCCGGTCTGTATTATGTTCATGAGTTGCACCGAAATGGTAGACGAAGTCACGGTAAATAAAAACAACAGTCAAAAAGGTGAGGCGAGGAATCATCTGGTACCTATTGGTACACAAACTGTTGTGTTTTGTTGAATATGTAAAAAAAAAGAAAGTCAGGAATAAATTTTTTAGATGGTTCGATATTTACGATGCACTAAAAAAGCTGGTATTATTGTAGCTATATTTTATTTCCACAACTTTTAATGTTTTTCCCTTGTTTTTTTAGTTGGAAACGTATAGTATAAAATGGATTCCTTAGTTAGAAAAATTGTAAGGGAAGAGTTAAACAAAATGGAGCCTTCATCATCGAAACTAAGCAAACATGCTCAATCCACATTAGCAACACCTGTCGAGAATGTAAAAGAAAGATCACAACGTGTCGTTTCAGGGCTAAATAGTCTTATTGGGAGATTTCATAACAAAGCATCAACGTCAACCACTACAAAGAAAAAAACGCTGACAAAAAAGGCAAAAGCAGCAAGACCAATCAATGTTCAAGTACGTTTTCAACGTATCGCTCTGGATGATAAAGTTGAAATTATCCCATCAAGGTTAAGTGGTGGGAATCGTTTTTTTCTCCTTTGATCCTAAAGAAGCTACATTCATGGATCTACTGATCAAAGGGGTTAATGTAATATTTTGTGATGAAGGCAGAAATCACTTTGGTGAAACCGAAAATGATGTTGACTGTATATTTTGGACTGTACTAAAAAAATTGTAGAACTTAATGAAAACATTGGAGATTATTTGAAAGAACATGGACTTTACTCTTCTAAAACTTGGTTTTATTTGAAAATGATACCAAGAGAGATGCCTCTGAATAGAAATGAAAATATTGAAGCAGTGGTGAATGTTGAAGATTCTTTGAACGATGAAGAAATTGGTGATTTTATGAATGATGATTTTATAGATGATGCCCAGTTACCAGAAGTATCTCCTATAAAACGAAAAATATGTGCAGTCTGCTCTAGTTCCTACATCAAAGATTGTATCAGGTGCTTGCAAGATGCTGAATATTCTGCAAGTTTGGAGGTAGACCGTTTAAAGACTGACCAGCAAGATGCTGTTCCTCAACAATCTTCTGCATTGAGCAATGTTCAATTGCGGGAAGCAAGAGTCAAAGCATTTGTACCATCATTTTCAGAATTATTGAGTAGTGCTTCTAGTCAGTTCAAGGTTCAAAAAGATTCATATGTCACTTTCAACATTAGGCGAAAAAATGTTTATGGAGATGTATTGAAGAAAATGGAGCTTTTTTTTGGAAATAAGAAACTGTGTCCAGTGAGAGTTGTTTTTTCGAGCTTGAATGCTAATGAAGCCGCTGTTGACACAGGAGGGCCAGGTCGGGAAATAGTGTCCCTTTTCTATGAAAGCTGTGCTGGAAAACTGTTATATGGAAGTGAAAACAAGTATTGCTTCATGCATTATTTACAAAGGTTGAATGAATTTAAGATTTTTGGTAAATTTGTTGCCCTCGCCTTATTACATGGGTATGAACCACCTCATTTCTTATCTGAAGAATTAGATTGTATATTGTGGGTAAGTAAATTTTACTCTGATAGTTATATGAAAAAGTACTTCATATTATAACAGCCTTTGTTATTCACATTGACAGTCAGGATTTGCTGTAATGGAAGACCAATAAGGTTTACGTCAGCAGGGCTATTATCTATTATGTCATGTCTATCATACATACATGTCTAACAGGGATCATAAAAACTCAAATACGTACAGTAATAACATGAAATAAAATGAATATATTTTATTGATTTCCGCCGGCGAAGGCAGAATCCTTAAAATCGCCTGGGGAGATGGATGGATGGATGGATGGATGGATGGATGGATGGATGGACGGACGGACGGACGGACGGACGGACGGACGGACGGACGGACGGACAATTTCGCTACCACGTAGACTAAAGCTGTATTCAGCAGAACTAATTAATTATTCATGAATTTTAATTTAAAGAGGAATTGTTGAAGCTGGATATTTTTGGTGAAAGATAATGTATTATAGCTATAAAATCGTGACAAGTCACGATTTTATATATTTTTCAGATTATTGCTAATGGCGGAAATCTTTAAGCCGCAGGGCTTCTTGTTTTCTTTTGTTATATGCATATGAAAAAATATATTTGTTGTTCCTATTTTTCAGGTGACAAAAATTGTCAATGCTCTGCAATTACAATACCTGATTTTGAAATCAGACAGAAAACATTGGAAATCCAAACAAGTTCAAGTGAATCTTCATTCGGTGATTTGATAAAGAATTTCCCTGAACGTTTTAACTTAGGATCCATGGAAACATCACCTTCCTTCACAAAAAAATTCTCATCAATCTATTATCTCATCATCTCTTGAAGAGATAAACTCATTTATTGATGAACTTTCTAGCAATAGAATATATAAACTGTTGAATGAACACAAAGATTTAGCAAAAGATTTGTTTGTATACAATCATAGTTTATTATCTGCTGAAAAGCTGAAGGGGTTATTGTCACCACAATATTCTAAAGAGGAAATGAAGTTCAACTTGGAAGAAGATGTCATGGTTAACTTCTACAATTTCGTAGATGAAATATCCAACCGTGATAGCTTTTTGTTGAAAACTACTTTTTAGAAACTCGTGTAACTCAACTGACTTTTCCTGTACGTGAAACCCTAACAAACAAAAATTAGTACCAAAATCTGTCAAACTTTAGATACAGTTATTAATGAAATCATGCATATTTTTCTATCTTCACCAGTAAAAGGAAATTGAGAGACTTCAGTTGGTCTTTGTTGTGGCAACCCCTGTAGTGACAATATAGTCATAGCTATTTCGTTAAAATCATCTGTAACGTCGTGGCTGATCTTTAAAAATGCAGGGTCGTCAAACTCTTGAACTTCGGCCATGTCAACTGAGTATCTATGTGATCGACAATTATACAATTCAGGCAAGTCGTACATCGTATTTGGTCTTCCAGTTCTCTTGAAATTCTCTTAATTCTTCTCAAATTAAGTCCATGAAACAAAACCGCATACATTCTTTTATCAATTCACTGGAACTATCAATACAACCCAAAGCAGCAATTTCCGCAAGGACTTCTCTCCGCCAAATAGGTCTATCTTTTCGAAATTGCGACCAAAGACTTTCAATTCTCTGATTCGCGGGAGAGGTACCAATCATAAAACTTGCTATACGAGAATATTGATCTGTATGCGCAGATCTCAGTGCAATTTGAATAGCCTCTACGACGCTATTTTCTGTGCCATCATTTGAACGAATTCTACACGGAACACCTTTTAACTCAGATACGACTGTTAGGTAATAGCTTGCAATAACTTCTTGGTCCTTGTTTGATGGGCCAATGTTAAGCCATATTATGAGTCTTGAGAAGCCATCTATACAGCCGTGAATCGAAAACCCGTACGGTTTCAATTTATCGTACCCGTCAATATGCCACAGAAAATCAGGCCCAGGTACAAAATAAGCGCGTCGACGCAGCCGTTTCTTTTTTCTAGAATTAACTCCCTCTGGATCCAGGTCTCTGATTATTTCCATGACTGTGTTCCGCGATGCTGGCACTCTATTCTGTCGAAGTATACTCCAAATTTTTCGATACCCTATATAATAATAAAGGTAGTTGGTCTACGTTAAAAAATTTATTTGTTTAAACATAACGAATTATGCCACGCAAAAATTTTTACCTAAATTTCTTCCACTACCCAAAAGTTGAATTGATACCGCCTGTTTTACTTCATCCTTGTCTTCAAATGCTTTTGGAGAGCGACGTCGTAGTCCTAGCTTCTTAAGTCTTCTTTTAACAGTTGACAAGCTTATACTTATTTTATGGACCAAATTCAGATAAGCAAGTGTCTCAATGTGACTACAACCCTCATTAAAATATCTAGTTAACAACACATTTATCATACTGCTTGACATATTGCCTCAATATGCTTTTAAAAATCAACAAGAAATCAATTCTCAGTGGGTTGACCAACAAAAACGCTGACTGTACCGAATAATTTTCGGTAACCGAGTATTGTTTACAGAAAACGAGAACCGAAAACACACAGAGTAACAAGAAACTTTAGCTAGGACGCAATGTTTTCTTTGCAGCGCACAGTATATTACAAGAACTCTGCAGCTTAATGGAAGTGTTTTCCCAGACGTGCGCAGTGTATTACAAGAACATCACAGTCTTCAATTGGAACTGCGCAGTGTTTTTCCAGAAGTGTGTAGTGTATTACGAGAAGTGTGCAGTGTTTTTTCAGAAGTGCGCAGTGTCGTGAATATGACACCTCAGGGCCATCATATAAAGGAATATATGCATAGCTAGCTAACTAGTTACAAGAAGGCACTATTACTTGTGATTGATGTTGGCAAAATTAGGATTCTTTATTTTTTAACTTGTAAAGAGAGACTAGAAAATATTATGTTAATCCTATAAAGTTTTTTAGGGAGCTGAATATTGGTAAACATCCCTTCAAATTTTTCAGTAGCTAGTCACACAAATGCTGAGTGAAGTCATTATTTTTAAGAATTATGCATAGCTATAGCTAGCTAGCTAGCTATGCATGATACTATTGCTGCTAGGTAGCTAGCTATACATGCAATGTTTTTAAGGCAGAACAATTTATTCTATTTTCACAAAAATGCAGAAAATCTAACATCAAATCATAATTGACATTTTCGAATTTATATTTGTTTTGCAAAAAGAAAAAATTAAATCTTGCTTTAGTTACGTACTTGAACCTTAATTCTGTCTCATTTAAAACTGATGCCAAAATAGCCTTCAAAATTATGAGAGCAAAAATTGCTTATTAACTTTATCCATGGTGGCACTTACGACAACAAAAGATACATGTAAACAACAATCTGCCATTGTATTTTATTCATGTATATCACTACTACTTTACACTCTGGAGGCAAAAGATAAAGTACAACATATGCTTAAATGTAAATTATGTTTAAACGTAATTATAAGCCAATAACATTTTTTTGCAAATGCATTTTCATTCCTCAATCTTGTTTGCATATACGTGCCTGCGAAACTTGATATATACTTCTCTAACACTGACAATATAGCTAAACTTCTCAAAAACAAACTTATTTTGACAAACTTATACTCAAGGAAATTTATCTACTTGTTTATTTAGATGCAAAAGGGAATTTGCAGTTTGAAACTCTTTCGATAAGAACCACAAAAAAGGACACCATTTTTGATGATCCACGTTGGTACTCAGCAATTGCGAATGCCAACGTGTCAACAAAATTCTTTAATTCTCATTTAATTGTCCTTTATTTAAGTTGGATGTTTTTTTTTTGCTGACGAGGACAAAAATTTCTGGCATATTATAAATAAAAACTTGAATGAGGCCCTGTGCGAGCTTATTTCTCAGAAATGTTTTTGTTTTTGAGGATTGGAGCTTATTAAAAGGGAGGGCTTATTGGAAGGAGGGAGCTTAATCGAGTATTTATTGTAATGTACTTTTCCGTATTTAACGTACATATTAATATACGTTGTTTATTAAACATCAGTATAACTGATAAAGAATATTTTTGAAATCCTTTGGCTAACTATAAAAACTGTAAGAAAACGGAGAATTCATTCACTAGATAGGAATAATTGAGAGTCAATGTTATAAACCTTAGCAGTCAACAGTTCAGACTGACCAAGGTCGAGAAAGTAAAATTCTCCAGTATGAGAGAACTGTTAACTAACTGGCCAAAAATATTAGCTAATTTTCCCTGCAATTCTCTCACTGAACTTTATAGCAGACTAGCTAATGACAAGTATGACTATGCTAGCTTAACTATTAAAGCACTTGCAATTGGTTTTTGGGAGGTTGTATTTGATGAAAAAAGCGTACAATATCTTTTGGACATCGTTCAGCCTTAACTAAAACCAATATCCAGAATTTTATAATACGTACCAGACAAATCTGGAGATGTGCACAGCTACAGCTAGCCACAAATGATAATAAGTTGGAGGTTTGAATTTATGTGTCTACGATATTAGCTCAAAATAAATTGTTTTCAACTTTAAAAGACCATATCGTAAAAAACTATCAACTTAACTGTCCATAAATAATTCCAAATTCAACTTGAATATGAAACAGGAGATAATGTTTTACTGCGAGCGCCTATTGGTTTACAAAATGCTCAACACTTGCCTCTTCTGTATCAACAAAATATTGACTTTTACAGCTTTTAACTGGCAGTTTCACAAAATCATAGTTAACAGTTATACTGTAGCGGCACAAACTTTGGCGGGCAGTAAGCGAGGGAAAAATCGCGAAATTTTGAGCGTTTACTTACGCGAATAATTGTCACGCTTCCTTCCTTCCGTAACTGTCAATAATCTACATTTTTATCAAGCATTGTTATGGTTAACCTTACTACTTGCAGTTTGTAAGTAATTCCATGTGAAAAAAAACCCTTTATTTTATTGAGGTTTTTATCCAGATTTGGTCTATTATCCATTTTCATTTCATTAACTTGTCATGCACATATCGTGTTCTCATAATAACGTTTGAATTTCGGCTATGAAAATGATTTTTTTGGCAAAATCTTAGCCTCAAAGTTCTTATAAACTAGGTTCATATGTATTCTGTTTTCTACCTTTTATGTATATAAACTCATGAAAATCTTGCAGAATTGTTCAAATTGTTTATTCACAGAAAATAATCTTATGGAATTCTTCCATAGTGTCGATTTGTGAAAATATAAAACCAAACATTTTGTTTTGACCCCATAAAAAAATTACACATCGTTAAATCTGATTAAAGTTAAAGTTTGCAGGCCTTTTTCACAATATAACATTTTCGTTGCAAAAACGTTTTCTTTCAAGCCTACTTTCGAACCGTTCATCCTTTTTTTTTCTTTTTATGAAACGATTTTTAAATTGAATCGGAGAAAGCAAAATCACATTTTATTTGTCTCCAAAAATACTAAAATGTTAACTGTCTCAATACAAAATTTCAGAATTAGGATATCATCCCTGTTGTCAACCTAATTTCATGTCATAATTTACAAATTGCTTTATATCTGGCATATTTTGGAATTTTAATTTTTTTTTACGAAATAGGACCTAGGACAATGTGAGAAAAATAAGGAAGAACATCCTAAGGAAAGCTGTGAATCGCTTGGAAGAGCTCTTACAATTTAGCATTTTAATACCAGCTGGAGTTTCAAAATCTAACTTGTCAACCACGTTAAGAACGTCAAAATAGTATCCTAATTCTAAAATCACGAATGTGTGAAATGTGACTTTTAAATACTGCTAAAACTACTATTTTTATCTCACTTGGAAGAAAATAAACAGGATAACTATGGGTCAACTATTATTTTGCAAGCACTGACAGTGCTTGTAAGCCTAGTTTATTTTTACAGATGTTTTTTGGCAAATAAGGTACACTCAATAAGTGGAGACATATATGCCAGCAACATCACTAATTTGGCGAGTTTTTTATTGACAGAGTTGCTTTCTGTGATACAAAAAAATAGGAAACTGCGTTGCATCAATCAAGCATGGCACATATTTTTATTTAGACCCTATCTGACAATTTCAATCATGAGAATTGCTCATAATGTTTTTTGCACGTGTATCTTTGTCAAAATTGATATACTGTCAAAAAATCGTTTATCTGTGTCCCTGAAAACGACTAAATTCAGAAACTTAAGAACTATGGTAATAGTGGAAATATTTTTTGACTCAAATTTATGAAACCAAACTAAAAACATGTTATAGCAAGTTTCAAGTCTTTATTTCAATTTTATTTTTTGCAAAAAGTGAGGTTTCAAAAAAGAAGTATTTTTTATAGCCTACTTCACTGGGCAATTTAACAGCTATTTTCCACTTTAAGAAAATTTCCCAAGGAACGGGATGGACTGGAACAGAAATTTTCTACTTGTAATTTCCATTTCATAATATTGCGCACATTTTTATACAGAAGTAAACACACTTCTCCCATTCTCACAAAATTAAATAACCTGATTGGCTAAATAATTCTCTACTTGTCTTTTCCGTACACAACGCAAAGAAAAGTTGGACTCGATTCTACTTTGCTCGGAACAGAATAGACAAAAAAATTTGCTGTTCCTTTCATTCCATCCACTGAAAATGTTCTTGAAGCGGAAAATAGCCTTTAGCTTATATCCCTTTCAGTACATATACTCATACTTGTATTCAGATTGAGGAGGTATTTTCAACATGAGTTTGCAAAAAATTCGTTCTCGTGAAAATTCAAAAGTATTTCGAAAATTAGTTCTTGCAAAAAATAATTCTCCAAAATATCCCTTAATGGTTCTGCTGTTTTACATAACAGAATGTCTAAGGCAAGCTTTTATAATCAGCTGTCTACGTATATCCAGAAATTAGTCTGCTCTTCTCTCCACTTCGTTGTTTTTTTTCATAGGATTCAAAACGCCACGAAAATAAAAACTTTTTCCATAAACTGGATTTGAAATCTAACAATGAACTATCTAAGTTCAGCAAAGAAAATTTTTATTCAGGAAGTACCTAGCTAGCTATAGCTAGCTAAACTATTTTAAAGTATTATGTAACCTGCTAATAAAACAGCACACCTTTTTTTCCAAAATTTAAAGACGCCTAATTGCAGTTACCAAGATAATTTTTCTTGTATATTTTGGTCGTGAGACAATACAATATGTTAGTACGTTTTCTGTTGCTGGAACATTAAATTCTGCCCGCTAAAGTTCCGCCATTGTTGGTCGCATAAATTAACGCATAATCTGGCCATATATTGGCCAAGAATCACTTAACGATACCAGGATATTTTTCGTTGTCTTCTCTCATATCAAAAAGACAAAAAACCCTGGGGACGAGGGTGTATGAAGAGCAGTATCGAAAGAAGATTGTGCGATGTTGACGCATATGGCTTTCAACTTAACCTTATCGGTGAAAAATCCGTTGGTCATTAATTTCGTCGGTAAAAATTTTTAACCGACGAAATGTTTCGGAGAAATTTTTGACGTTTGTTACTCGCCCTGCATTCTACATTCGGAGAAAAAAATCTTTTGAATATCTTTCATTTTATTATTTGGAGGTTTGAGGTTCTGTAAATTGACCTGTGTCCCTCCGTCCTTTACTAGCTTTTCTCAGGATTGATCTTAGTTTTTTTCTAATTTTTTGCACAATGACAGAGAACATTAGACCCTCGAATGTGACGAAGTGAGTTTTTTTGGAAAAAATCTTATCGGCTCAAAAATAGCGGATTTATGCGCAAAATGAACCTAAACGGTCCAAATATATAAATATGTTTTTAGGACATTTCAAAGGATCAGATCATTAGTTTTTTGATGTTTTGCACAATGACAGGGAACAATAGACCCTCAAATTTGACGAAGTCAGTTTTTTGAAAATTCTTTCCGGCTTAATAATGGCGGATTCGTGGGCAAAATGAGTCAAAACGGTTCAAAACTACGGATTTTTAAACTTTTCTGAACTTTCGGTCCATTGAAGTTTTGCTTGTTTATTACCATCAATTATTTTGTTGTTTTCCCTCCCTCCCACCATCACAAAAAACTTATTGGACTGAAAGTACAACATTCTATATCTTAAAATTTTTGTCACCTACCAAAAAATTCGTCACTTTTAACCGACGGAATTTTCAACAACAAGGTATGTCCCTGCTGGACATACCTTTGGTTATAAAGTTGACAAAATAAGATTCATTCATGAGGTTGCACGCCCCTATTCGTTCTTTTAATTTTCGTTTCATGTTATTTTGTTTCGAACAGGGTTCTGGCAGCAATGTCGATTTATGTGTAATCACGAAGGACGGTGTGGATTACATTCGACCGCACGATGAAGCGAACAAAAAAGGTGTTCGACAACGCTCGTATAAGTATCCAAACGGTGCGACTGAAGTTCTTACTACCACTGTTGTAAAGTTTAATGTCGAAGAAGAAGAAGCAATGGAGACTTCATAGTTTAGAAATCTTTGTCACATGGGTAAAGGATTTTTCCACTCTTAGCATGTTTCTTTTGTAACCTTGTACTGTAAAGGAAATATCGTCTCCTTGAATACTCCGATTTTGTCTTTTTGGTGTCGACAAACAGATTACACGCCTTTTATAATGATTATGCGTTATGAGAATACCAGGCTGGAATTTAGATAGCCAATTTAGTTTTTTTCAGGTGATTTGGTGTAATCTAAAAAGTCATTTAAGAAGTGGTAAATGAACTCAGGTAGATGAAAAGTGATTCTGAAAGCCAATTGTTTAGGGTCGTGTTTTTTATCATGGTTTAATAAGTTTCCTCTAACGCATGATTCATGGATTAGTTTGTGTGTTAAATTTTGCGAGTACAGAATTTTGCGATTCACATTAACAAAATCAAATTCCTGCAAAATATTTATAAAAATGCTATTCGCTTGAATAAATACCCGCTAAAAAATCGCGAGAAGTCAATAATTTGTGAAAAGCAGCGCAATTTCATTCCCTGAAGACGCAGAATAGCGTCATGCCACGAACTTTGATTAAACTATTAGTCAAGTTTATAATTTGGTACATATTTATAATCCCATAAAAATAATATACAAGTAATTCATAACTAAATAATTGTATAAAAAATACAAAATAATATTGTTAGCGTGTCTAACGTAGAAAGTATCACGAAAATACTCCTTTTCATAAGAAAATTACGTAATCACATGAAAACGAGGCAATGGATGCAAAAGGTTTATTTTCGCGAAAGAAAATGGCGACAGTGAATGGGGGAAGTATGTCATTGGGGAGAGAATGTGCTGCTTATGGATGTTCAGAAAGACTGTATAAGCTAGAAAATGGAATAAGAGTGCACACTGGGAATAATTTTTTTAGCTTTCCTAAATCTGAAGCCGAAATAAAGGTCTGGTGTAGTTTAATAAAACGTCAGCATGGGAGAGACGGTTTCAAAGTTACTAATGCTACTAGGATATGTTCCAAGCACTTCCTAGCCAAAGACATATATAGACCACCTGGAGGAACCAAATCGAGGATCATAAACAATGCGAAGCCTTTATTACATTCTTGGAACAATTTTCAAGTTGAAAAAGTCCCAAGAAAAGCTCCAATGCAGCGTTTATCTCCAAGAAAAAAATGTAGACTGTCTCTTGAATCTGAAAACATTGCTAGCAATGTTTCTGAAATTGATTTTGACATTGTGGATGGCCAAAGTAGTAATAGTAAGGACAATAATAAAAGAGTAGAAGACCTTATGAAAGAGAAAGAAGAACTCATTACTAAACTCCAACAGTTGGAAAATTTACATTGTGAACCCCCTTCTTTTAAGGAACATGTGATGTCTTCAGACAAAAACTGCAATCATTACACAGGCATGCCAAGTACTGAGATATTAACTGCTTTGTTGGATTTTATTGATCCCGGAATCGATGGTGCAAATATTATTTTATATAATAGTCGTGAAACCAAAGGGGACGATACAAGAGGCAGAAAGCGAATTTTTTCACCACTGGAATCTTTCATAGTAACACTAGTGAGGCTACGACGAAATTTTGATGTGAAACATTCGGCTTATCTTTTCAATGCTTCTGAAGGGACAATATGCAATACAATAAATACATGGATAAACTTTTTATATTTAAAATTAGGAACCATCAACATATGGCCCAGCAAAGAACAAATACAAAAATACATGCCAGAATCTATGTCACAAAAATATCCACACGTAAAATGTATAATCGATTGTGTTGAATTCAAAATAGCAGTTCCTAATTCACTCTTTCTTCACAAAATGATGTACTCTGACTATAAATCCCATACCACAGTAAAAGCACTGGTTGGTATAGCCCCAGGTGGAGGGTTCAATTTCATTTCTCAAATATACCCGGGAAGTGTGTCCGATAAAGACATGGTGCTAAAAAGTGGATTATTAAACAAAGAGTTATGGGAGTACGGTGATGGTATTATGGCGGATAGAGGTTTTACGATTCAAGAATATTTGACCCCATTAGGTGTTGACCTTGTTATACCATCATTTTTAAAAGGACGAGAACAGTTAACAGAAGCAGAAGTTGTTAAAAGCCAGCAAATTGCAAACGAAAGAATTCATGTTGAACGAATGATTCAACGGCTCAAATGTTATCACATCTTTGACAGAGTTGTCCCCTTAAACATGCTAGGCAGTTTGAATCAGATTATAACAGTTTGTGCGTTGCTATCAAATTTTCAAGAACCTATTTTGAAAAATATTTCATAAAAAAACTTTGTATATTAAAAAAGCTTATAAACAAAATATATGTATTATATTATATACTTGTATACAAGGTGATATATACATAACTATTAGTCTGCACACAAAACAGCTGACAACACTTCAGCTATACCTTAAAAACTATTCCTTGTTTGCTTCAGTTTTTGCTTCTATCTCATTCAACAAATAGTCAAAATAAAAGCGTTTTACTTTTGTTCTAAGTGAGTCCCAGTGTTTTTCATCAAACTGAACGCGATCTATAACCATTCCTTTTGCAGTATACAACACGAAATCACACCATGTTTGAGTCGTAAGTGCAAGCTGCATTTGAACCTGATCGTAATAAGTGTGGTTAATATTTATTTTCAGTTGTCCTTCAGTGGAAATTATGGATGGGTTTTTAGATAGAATACATATGTCTTGTGGATCTAAATTTTTGTATTCTTCACTGCATTTTACTTCTAAAATTCCATATTCCCCATTGCAAATCACTTTCCCATCTGGAGTTGCACCGAAAATGAAATTTACAGGATCAATGACCAAACCACAGGACTCAATATTAATAGAGTGGCCCTGTAACTTCATAAATTTCTCATAATTGCGAATGGCAATAGGCTCGTAATATTTACCATATGAAAGTTTATATTGTAAAATTTTGTTTTTGGCATCCTTTTTGTTTCCAAATATCATGTTATGGGCAAGGGTTTTAAAACCTTTCTCAGTTTTTGGTCCATTACTTCCAAGTCTGTTAACTAATGACGCAGTAAAACGATTTTCACGAAATTTAAACCAGTCTTGGCTTGACGCTTGATTCCTTGTCTGTTCCTCAATAACACTTGTTGCTGCTATGTCAGATTCTAACGCAGACAACAACAAAACTTTATTTTCTGCATTGATTTTACTTATTTCTTCTGATATCACATCTGAATTCCTCACAAATGGAAATGGTGGATAAACATATTGATTTTCTTTCACCTGTGGTGTGTTTTTAATCTCGCAATAGACAACAAAATTTGGTGGCATCAATGAACACTGAAGTGACAATGTGCTGCCTATTGGCATTGAACCATATGATGTGGCTATTTGACTGACATCCTGATCTATGTTCATAACACGTAATATAGGCAAATTAGGATTTAGTGTAGTTAACGTTTCCTTCAATGTTTTTTTCTTAGAAAAGTTAAGCTCTCTACTGTTTTCTCCCCTTGCATAGAGTGATGACTGGATGCCTTTTCGACTTTGTGTGGAAGAATTTTGGTCTGCATTTTTGTATTTTGACTGAGGTGAAACAAGAGTCACTTCTGAAATAGGAGGCTTGTCGACCCTGTCATGGGCTTGTGGTACAGACCAAGTACACGGTCGAGATGTACATGCTTGTATTTCAGGTATAACAGTGATTCTATCAACAATCCACTTTGCAACAATTTCAGTATCGCAAAAGTGTGGGCACAAGTCCCCGCTTTTCCTGCAGCACAACCACAAAAACCATAATTTACATCTGCGGTAGCCTTTTCAATAACAACGAATACCCATCTCACTTTTTTTCTTAAGCTGGCAGCAACAACACCTTTAATTGCAAATAAATCTGCAGTTTGTTTTGTATAAATTGAATTCGTATCAACATACTGTTCTTCTAAGAGTTGGTCACCTCTGGAAAAATGTTTTTTAACCAGAGTGGACTTTGTTGTAACAGCTGCATTTACACGATGAAAATATTGTTCAATTTTTTCTGAAGTAAACTTCGGTGCACCTTCTAATGACTTGACCCATCGATCTGAAGAATCTAATGAATGTAAGTCTATCTTGAATTCTTCTGGTATTACTGGCAAAGATGCTGACAACAATGGTTCGGATAATACTTTACCCATAGATTCAGCTTTTCGTTTTAATAATTTTTTTTCTGGGGTAGGATCACATATATAACTATGTGTACCAATTTTGTGATAATGTAGCACTCTGACTTGGAAATCTCTCAAACTCTCCAAGTTTCTCAGTGTATCACCTCTGTATATGAGCCACTGTCTTAAATGTTTCTTATCGTAGTTTTTAATACGGTCAACATCTACATGAACTGCAGGATCTGCAATGTCTTCTTCTTCAAGAACAACATCACTTGGGTCTATAAACAAAAAGTTTAGTGTTGAGTTATATCAGGATGTACTTTGACCATACCTAGCTAGCTAGCTCAGACTAAGGAAAGGAGTGTTTCTACTTACCAATATTTTCATATATCATCAATGGAATTTCTTTGTCAATATTATCCAAAAGTGCAAGAGATAAATCATTGTTAAGAGACATCTTTATTGAATCCTTCTTCTAGCTAGCTTTGAAATTTCAAAATTTCAATGTTTACACACAACGCGAACGCGAACGCGAACGCGAACTAACTAAAATGGAGATAACTATATCTTGTGCGTTTTTATTATGTAGATAATGAAAAATATCAATGGAATTGTTTTATCTCTTTTATTGAATGACTACCGTAATTAGTAAACGCAACTCCGGAGAGATCAATGAAATTCAAAACATCCATCGCCTCGTTTTCATGCAAGCGACTTTTTTTATGAAAAGGAGTATTATTATTTGCGAACTGTAAAGATGAATCCCTATTTTTTTGTTATTGTTAACACCGTCTGAAAGTTTCATAACAGCTTTGTTCAATTAAAAGTTAGCTATTTCCTTTAATATAGCTATGTGGAAACTATGTGATAGGCAATTTACATCACCTCGCAATCTAATAGCTGTAAAACGCAAAAAGAAATTAAGAGATTCAAAATAGATAAAATAATCACGCAGTATCAAGGTTTCATTAGACGCACAAAGTGTTATAACATAAACAGTAGCAGGCAGGAGGAGGCACGTGAAAAAGGGTAAAATAGGCAACTCATAAAAACAAGCAGCTGTTACACCTAAATGTCGTAGTAAAATTTCGTGTAACAATAAATGTCACAAAATTTCCTGAGCGCAAATGTTATTTAAATTTCTTTAGCCTTGGGAACACAATTGCATTGCATGCGCCCGAAAAAAATGCGCCTTGTAGCATACCATTTACTAAAATTATATTAAAAAATGTTGCAGATATAACAAAATAAACTGAGTTTTGTTTTGTTGCACTTCTCTGCAATATTTTATTGTTGCAGAAGGTGATTTTTTTAAGTTTGTATAGTGTACTAAAACACGTACTAAAACATTTTTTGGACAATCAAAATATTTTCTCACGTGGTCTTACTTATGCAAAGTTTATTTACAGGGCCAAGATGAAGAAATACTATGACTACAAAACAATTATTTCACGGATTTGAATAAATAGCCACAAAATCCGCAAAATTTACTCCCCTTAAAATAAAGTTGTCAAATGTGGAAAAAGATTATAAATAGAATTTGTAAGGGAAACGTATTACTATGGAAACCTGAAGTCTGTTGCACAAAAGTATACCAGTACTAAAGCGCTTCACCTGATCGTGTGCAACAATTTACGACTACTATTAATTGTTCCACTGGTGTGTTCAAAGCTGTTTGCCTGTACTAGGCGTTCAACCTGGTTGCACAAATAATTTTGAATTTACGCCAAAACTTATTCTGCAAAATAAAATAATATTGACCGATTGTTTTTGTTATGACGGAGTAAAAGCGGTTGTAGAACTCTGTTTTTATTTCAGCTATTGTAGCGGGAAAGTTATTTTAAAAAAAATATGTTACAGTCCCAACACTGCAATGGTGTATGCGCTGCACTTGATTTATGACATACTGCATACCTGTACTAAAGCGCTCCACCTGATCGTGTGACACAGTTTACGGCTCTTATGAAGCGCTCCACAGAGTGTTCAACGCCGGGTCACACCTTGACTTGTGGCTTACCCCGGCGTTTCGACGCCGGGTTTCCCGGCTAGTCTCTATTATAATAGCCGTCGTCTGTCTGTGTGTCCGCGAAGGCCGTGTCCCGTTACGGTAACACGAAATTTTGTAAATTACGCACCGATACCAAATGCGATATATTTTTACCGACTTTGTTTTGCCCGCTCGCACGTAGTATACCAATCACGACGCCTGATTCTTTAAAAAATGTATAATTTTATTAAATAATTATTAACAAGTGACAAGAAAATAGCTAGCTAAACAGCAAAACAAAGTTCTCCGTTTCTCAGACTGATATAGTACAGGCGATTGTGCGTAGTATAATCGAGTTTCAATATATTGAAACATAAAAAATTTAGAAAATCTCTCAGTTGACAAGTTGGCTCGTTGCATTTGATATCTCGAGACAATCAACATCTACTTTTATCAACCTTCGTTTTGTATTTCTTGATCCTCGAATACAGAGTATTGCTGAACGCAGTAAACAAAATGATAATTTCGTCCGAAGCCAGTTTGTAACGGTACTTTGTTCTAGATTTCTTTTTTCCGCTACTTTATGCGACAGAGTGGAGATAAAATGTTCTGTCTCTCGACAGGATCCCCCATATGGTGTGAAAATCAGCGGTGTAAATGATCCGTGTTCTACTTCTAGCACTCTTTGTCCATATGCACGTTTCTTGATGTTTTCATTCGATTTGAATGCATTAGGCAGTTTCTGATTGAGGTATGTCAAAGCGAATGGGTTAAATACCCTTACGTCAAAAAATGCTCGTTGACCTCGTTGCCAGAATCCTCTAACGCTAATGTCGAGTCTAGCTTCATCTGTGGAGTTTGCAGAATTGCTTAATTTTTCTCCAGTCAGCTGTTGTAAATGCGGTTCTGTTTCTACATCATTGGAAATCTCTTCAGATATTTTTGCCAAAGTATCTCTTAATTCGTCGTGACGTTGATGAATATAGCCACCCTTGACACATGACATAGCATGGTCAATCGTGAAGCGTTTTCCACAGACACAAATTGTTGGTAGGAACTTCAAATCCCACCGATATCTCATTCGTATGGCATCATAAAACTCTCTTTTGTTGAGTGCATAATTCTCAGATTTTATTGGGAGTGCTGACAACCAACTTGAAGCACCTTTCATTGTCGCCAAATCATTTGCTCGTAATTGCTCATTCGTCATGCGTTGGCGAATTTCTTTCAGCTTTTCGTTATGCAACATTTGTTTCTGTTTAAGGATTTTGCTTTTGATATTATTGTGTAACTGTTTGTCAAATTTATAAGACGTTTGCTGTAGTTTAATTCTTTCTGCTAGTTGTTTTGTCATTTCAACAGAATTTTCATGTTCTCTCTTTGATGATTCGACTAATATCACAATTCCATACCGCCATAGCGAATTGGTAAACTCAGTAATATTCTCTCGTTTTCGATACATTTATGTCCCTCTGTCAATGCTGGGATCAATGTATTGTCGATAACATCGTCCAGTACTTTGATATACTTGCTCATATCCCCAAGTGTCCGGATAAAATAGTTAAATTTGTGTTGAAATCCACTTATGTAAGCAGCATAGGCAGCGTGTGGTTGAAAAAGTGCAATTTTAGCTAACTTCTTTATCTGAACAATCCATTCATTTACCAACCCAATGATGTACTTTTCTTTCTCATCTCGTGTACCTATAAAGCTGCCAAGATATTTATTTCCATCTGTAGTGATGTTTATCTCCGTGTCACTGAAGACATCATCAGCTACTAATTTATGTTCATCCTTTACTATTAACCATGATTTTGATGCTTTAGGATAATAGCCGAATAATGGACCATAATGCTCAACTTTATCCCACCATTTTCTTAATTCAAATATTTTTCCGGCACCTCCCAGATCATCAGCATAAGCGCAGTGAGTTATGTTCAACTTTCTATCTTCCACGTCATTCTTCAACAGCGGGAGAAGAGGAACAATTCCAACTGCATAAGCTGGCATAGCGAACGGGTCACCTTGAGTTGTTCCTTCTGCCGATAATATTTCTTTCCCACCCATAACAAACAGCCTCGATGGTGAGCTATAACAATTTTGTATATACGTAGACATAGCTGGACATATGTATCGGATATTATGAAGTAGCACTTTCCGATTAAGTGAGTTAAAAGCATTCGTAGCATCTACTAAAAGTAATGCGTCTGTTCCTTCTTCTTCAAAAATTGTTGTCATGGCATGAGCAGCTGCCTCACATCCAGAAGGTAGACCAGCACATAATTGGAGAGAACCAGCGCTTTCAAGTATTTCCGGTTTGATTACTGATATTATGGACTTTCCAATCACCCTTCGAAGAACCTCCCCCACACCGATAGGCCGCACACCGGGTTTCTTATCTAGTGGTATTAACCTACAAGCGATGTATGCTTCCAGTGAATTGCCTTCTGTGTGATCGAATGCAGTTGTACAAAGATTTTTCGCGAACCGAGCCAAAGATGATCTCAATTCCACGCCGATCTTTCCAAAATTCTTTGACACTAATATACGTCTCCAGCCATCTGAATTCATTCCTGACGGTCCTGCTGAACCTTTTGTACGAAGTGCGGCTTTCAATATTGTTGTTTCATCTATGTTGTTGTAAATAGCAGGATCGATAAATGGGATTTCCCCTTTGAGAAGCACATATTCATCAGCGTCAACAGGATTTGGATGTTTCAACCTCAGTTCTTGGAGTGTCTCATCAGTTAGATCCAGTACTCCACCAGACATCTTATCATCCAATAATCTTAGTGCAGCATGTATCTTTCCTTGAAGCATTAGTTTTGCGAAATTTTTAGCGCACTGCTCTGGAGTATTCAGGGAATTTGGTTTTGGGATTTTAGATTGTATAGTCCTCGATTCTCTCATCAAATCATCGAATCTTCCTTCCATCCAGAGATTTAATCTACGGTTAAGACATTCAGAGTGATCCTTCGCTTTGGACTTGTATGATGGTTTTTGTAGTAGAAGCATCGGCATCGTCATAACTGCTTTGATAGAAATCCCCTTTAATAAATCTACTTGTTGGTTCCAGATCTCTATGAGTCTTATTGTTTCAGTAATATATCTCTTCCCTGCTGCACCTGTTGGTAGTAAAAACAAGTTTCTTCTCCAGTGCACAACTTCGTCGTACGTGGCATTGAAGATTTGTATCACGTCATCTAACGTATGATCACCCCAAATCTTGATTTGTGCTTGATTTCTATTTATAACAGTGGTTTCGTAATGATTTTCCAAAGTTTTGACACCTGAGCTTTGCGTTGTTGACTTCAATTTAATGTTTTCCTTTTTTGAAGTTTCCGTTAAAGACACACCTGCAATGACTTCTTTAATTTTCCTTGTATTTTCTGGGGTTTTTATCACCAGGTTTCGTTTACAGGCTTTCAAATGCAATTTAAGTCCAGAGGAACTCTTGCATTTCTTCTCACAATGCGTGCAATTGTAGTTTTCAAACCATTTTGTGTTGGGTATAGCAGTGTTTCCAGAAGATTGATTTCCTTTTTCAACCATAGAATTTTCACCCAAACTTGTTTTTCTTTCCTCAGAATCATTGTCTTGTGGTGGTGGTTGATCATTATAAAATAATCGTTTAATCATTCCATCCATGCTGTTTCAGTACAATCGATAGACGCAAAACAAATACACTAAAACTAATTTCTCTCCTACCTCAAAGGACCCCGATAAGGAGGGTGCCTTTATAATGCGCCTTCTTTAAATCTTAAATTTGATACCAAACACTCTTCGCAAACACCAACTGTCAGATAAGAATAAATTTTAAATTTACTGGCTTACCTAAGAGGTCCCCGATGAGGAGGGTGCCCTTTTAAAGCAAATCTTTAAACAAAACAAATCTTTAATTGCGTAAAGTCTTTTCAGCGTTGTGTTGGATGTAAGCCGTGTGTCAATTATACCATGAATTCCAGTTTAAACAGCAGTCAACAATGTCAAGAAGTAAGTGATTATTAATTTGTTAATCTTTTGAAACCCGTTTCGTGTCTTAACACAAGTTTCGCGTAGATGTGTTTACTAATCAATTACTTTCGGTTTCTTGTTCATGTTTTCGTGCCGCCATCTTTAACGGTTAACGGTTAACGGTTTAAACGGTTTAAAAAACAAACCAATATTTTCGCTTAAAAAAACAACACAATATTTTCGCGGCTGGACGAAAGCCATTTTGACGAAAGCCATTTTGTTTTTGAAAGTGGTCATGTGTAGTCAGGTTTGTAGGCTTTTTATCTTCTGAGAGCTTTATATTTTTGTTATATTTGTTTTCTGTTTGTTTTTAATGTTAAGATAAATATATTGTTACGTTTTTTAGCCACGTAAAGAGCTTAAACGCACCAGTTTTAGAATTTTTGGCTAGGAACGAAGATTTTGCTACCTAGCTAGCCATCTAGAGAGCCTTACTTATTACTATTCTGTATGGTATAAGAGCTTTTATCCTAGCCAACATTTATTTTTATGTTGAGGCTGTAGCCATTTAGCTAGCTCCTATCTTTGGCCAAAAAGTGAGAGTATAAAAATGCAGTTTGGCTACAACAATATTCTTAAGCAATAATTCTTATGCTAAATGCAATTAGCTAGGTAGCTAGCTAAATACATTTCTTTTTTTATTTTCCTGAAATCTTTTTCTGCAAATAAAATAGTTGAGCGATTGTTTTAGCTGGACGGGCAACAACAGGCTGTGTGTTTGTTTAAACCGAAGTTGCAATGAAGTTTTTTTGGAAAAGGGTATTACGCAATACGCCTGTTCAGCTCTGTTTAACTGTACTAAGCGCTTATCCCAGGATTAACAGCAGACTGTTTTTTTGGAATAGGCTTTTACGCCAATGCGCATGTGCGATGTGGTGTACCTGTACTAATTTTTTAAACTTTCTCGGGAATCACGCCTGTACGGATGGGCAACACTGTTTACCTGAACTAACCGCTTAGCCCTGTGTTAGCAATGGACTTTTTATTGTGGTTTCATTTAAACCGAAGTTGCGAGAAAGTTTTTTTTGGAAAAGGGTATTATTATATAACTCTCGCAAAAAGTTATTCCGCAAAATGAAATAAAATTGACCGATTGTTTTTGCTATGATGGAGTAACAACAGTTTGTAAACTCTGTTTTTATATCAGCTATCGTTGCGGGAAAGTTATTTTTAAAAAAATATGTTACAGTCGCACACTATAATGGTGTATGCGCTTAACTTGATTTACGCCTGTGCAACACGGTTTAACTGTACTAAGCGTTTAGCTCAGTGTCACGATTAATTTTTTAACTTGCGCAAAAAGTTATTCCGCGAAATAAAATTTACCGATTGTTTTTGCTATGATGGAGTAACAACAGTTTGTAAACTCTGTTTTTATATCAGCTATCGTTGCAGGAAAGTTATTTAAAAAAAATATGTTACAGTCGCACACTATAATGGTGTATGCGCTTAACTTGATTTACGCCTGTGCAACACGGTTTAACTGTACTAAGCGTTCAGCTCAGTGTCACGATTAATTTTTTAACTTGCGCAAAAAGTTATTCCGCAAAATGAAATAAAATTTACCTATTGTTTTTGCTATGATGGAGTAACAACACTTTGTAAACTCTGTTTTTATATCAGTTATCGTTGCGGGAAAGTTATTTTTTGAAAAATATGTTACAGTCGCACACTATAATGGTGTATGCCGCTTCAATTGATTTACGACATACTGTATACCTGTACTAAAGCGCTCCACCTGATCGTTCCACAGGTGTTCCACGCCATGTCACACCTTCACTTGACGCCGGGTTTCCCGGCTAGTCTCTTTAATAATAGCCGTATTTTGTCTGTCTGTCCACGAAAGCCGCGTCCTGTTACGGAAACACGAAATGCGATATATAAAGGACGGGCGACCCCCGTGGATTTCTCCACTGGTTAACGATTAGTCTTCTCTATAATAATAGCCGTCGTCTGTCTGTTCAAAAGGGTTACCGATATCCCTTTGATCTTTCCGCGAGTTTTTAGAAAACAGGGGGTTGTTTAATTGGAAATCGTATTGTTGATTCAAATAAATTTCAGAAATTAATTTATTTCCTGAATTAATTTAATTACTATAATTTATTAACCTTAATAAAAAATAAATTAAGCGACTAAAATAATGCATTATGTTATTACGCTAAATTTAATAATAATAATTAACCCCCGTGATCTCAATCGCAGGCGGACGGAAAATCCCCGCGGCCCTGCTGCTTTATTTTGGATCCCCGGCAGACCCCGTTTTTTACGGCTTTGTTTTTACCGATTGGCACTACAACTACAACTTAACTTACAAGGTCATTTTTGGTTTAGCAGTGATGTTGTGAGATTTGTAGGTCTCCTTTTGATCCTTTTCTCTCTAAATACTTTGTACCTATGGGAATATTTATTTTCTGTGTGTTTTCACATGTTAAGGTTAATATAGCTTTATTTATTCCTATACTTTTAAAGTTTTTATTCAGTTTTTTAACTGAAAATATGATAACGACAGGCGGTTTCCTGAATTTTTTTTAACCAAAGTTGCGATAAGTTTTTATAAAAATTGTGTTATACACCTATATACCCATGTGCAACACGGTTTACCTGAGTGTCACGATTAATTTGTTACTGTTTACTGAAACTTATTCTGCAAAATAAAATAATATTGACTAATTGCTTTTGCTATGACGGGGTAACAACGGTACCAATTTTATTACTGCTATGAAAACTTGTGCTGCAAAATAAAATTGACACATATTTTTTTAACTGAACATGATAACGACAGGCGGTTTCCTGAATTTTTTTAACCAAAGTTGCGATAAGTTTTTATAAAAATTGTGTTACAGCTATACTCTTGTGCAAAACGGTTTACCTGTACTAAGCGCTAAGTCCACCGTCACGATTAATTTGTTACTGTTTACTGAAACTTTTTCCGCAAAATAAAATAATATTGACTAATTGTTTTTGCTATTACGGGGTAACAACACGGGTTGTAAACTGTGCTTTTATTTTGGCTAAAGTTGCAGTAAAGTTATATTTTCCAAAATACATTACAACCGAAACACTATAATATTATGTGCGCTTTACTCGATTCACAACATATATACTGCATACCTAAAGCGCTCCACCTAAATGTGTGACACTGTTTGCCTTTTTTATTATGCACTCCACTTGGCCTTCACCGCTAGGCTGCACAGTTTCATGACATACTATATACCCGTACTAAAGCGCTTCACATGACCGTGTTAGCGGTTCATATTAAGCGCTTCAGGGCGTTCAACAACAGTTACTTGTGGCTTACCCCGGCGTTTCGACGCCGGGTTTCCCGGCTAGTCTCTTTAATACTAGCCGTATTCCGTCTGTCTGTCTGTCTGTCTGTGTGTCCGCGAAAGCCGTGCCCCGTTGCGGAAACACGAAATTTTGTAAATTACGCACCAAAACCAAATGCGATATATTTTTACCGACTTTGTTTTGACCGCTCGCGCGTAGAATACCATTCACGACGCTTGATTCTTTAAAAAAACAATCCACGATTTTCGCTTAAATAATCAATCCAAGATCTTCGCGGCTGGACGAACGAAGGCCATTTTGATTTTGAAAATGGTCGTGTGTGGTCAGTGTGTGAGGTTTGTAGTGGTTTGTATGACTGTTGTTTGACCTTTTTATCTTCTGAAAGCTTTATATTTTTGTTATATTTGTTTTCTGTTTGTTTTTAATGTTAAGATAAATATATTGTCACGTTTGTAAGCCACGTACAGATCTTAAACGCATCAGTTTTGAATTTTTGGCTAGGAACGAAGATTTTACTAGCTAGCTAGCCATCCTAGAGCCTTACTTATTACTATTCTGTATGGTACAAGAGCTTTTTATCCTAGCCAACATTTATTTTTATGTTGAGGCTGTGGTTATTAGCTCCATAGCTAATATCTTTGTCTAAAAAGTATAAAAATGCAGTTTAGCTACAACAACATTCTTAGGCAATAATTTGTATGCTAAATGCAGTTAGCTAGGTAGCTACATTTTTTAATATTTTCCTGAAAACTTTTTCTGCAAATAAAATGGCTGAGCGATTGTTTTAGCTGGACGGGTAACGACAGGCTGTTCCCTGTGTTTTTATTTAAACCGAAGTTGCAATGAAGTTTTTCTGGAAAAGGGTATTGCCTGTTCAACTCTATTTAACCATAGAGATATAATAAAAGTTATATATATATATTATATCTCTATGGTGTAACTGTACTAAGCGCTTAGCCCAGTTAACAACAGACTGTTTTTTTGGAAAAGGTTGTTACGCCTAGGCACCTGTACTAAGGAGTCAGTCCACAGTGACAATTAATTTTTAAACTTTCTTGGTAATAACGGCTGTACGGATGTGCAACACCGTTTAACTGTACTAAGCGCTCAACCCTGTGTTAGCAATGGACTGTTTCTTGTGTTTTTATTTAAACAGAGTCTGTGAGAAAGTTTTTTTCAAAAGGGTATTATCCCTATACGCCTGTACAACACCGTTTAACTGTACTAAGTGCTCAGCCCAGTGTCACGATTAACTTTTTAACTTTCACAAAAACGTATTCCGCAAAATGAAATAATATTGGCCGGTTGTTTTTGGTATGACAGGGTAACAACGGTTTGTAAACTATATTTTTATTTCAGCTATCGTTGCGGGAAAGTTATTTTTAAAAAAATATGTTACAGTCCCAACACTATAATGGTATATGCGCTTCACTTGATTTACGACATACTGTATACCTGTACTAAAGCGCTCCACCTGATTGTGTGACACAGTTTACGGCTCTTATTAAGCACTCCACAGAGTGTTCAACCCCGGGTCACACCTTGACTTGTGGCTTACCCCGGCTAGTTATTATATAATACCCGTATACGTCTGTCTGTCACGCAAAATGGTAGCTTAGCTGCGCATAGCAGCTTACCTAACCACGCCTGGACAATGCTAAAGCAATCATAGTATTTGTTTTTTCGTAACCTTTTCATCGTCCTACCAACCTTTTATACATCTTTTTAAAGTCACGTCCCTTTTTACCACGAAATTCGCCACTGCAAAAAGTCCATATTTTCGACCTAGCCACCCCAACAATTAATCCGGACTATTAATCCGGAGTAATAAGCCTGTCAACCCTTTTGCGCCGGACTTTAACTTCATTAATAATACCTTGACTTCTATGTTGGCTAGGATCACCACGTTGTATTATGACATTATGCTTGTTCATAAGTTTGGTAACATCACCGTAAAACTCTTTGCCAGCATCACAAATCAATGTTTTGGGGAATTTTAGTTCAGTATTAACATATATCCAATCAAAGGCTTCAGCAGTTTCTTTTGAGCTTTTACTAGTTAGTTGATATGCTGATTTGTATCTACATCTACAACACAGAGAGCATATTTATATGTTTTTCTTTTGTACTTATCATGTGGAAGATACAAGACATCTACCTGGTGAATATCATTGGGTGTAGCATAAATAGAAAATGAGGAATTGGGTCTCGGGACATACTTTGGTGCTGGTAGATATATTTGATACAGTGGTTGTTTTAGTAGCCATTTTTCTGATTCTTCATTAGTTATACCAGCTTTTTTAGCCAACTTACTTATTGCACTTCTACCTCTCCAGTAGGCAGTATCAGAGTAATAAATCTTATCCATTCTTATAATATATAGAGTATAATATCTATAGACCATAAATCTTCTCATACTTGTTACTCATCCCATTGATTGGTGGACATAGGTCAGTAATAATACCATCCAATATAACCATATCTGATAGAAATGTTGTATCCTCATATTTTATTCCATTAAGAAATGATTGTATTTGGGTAAGAACCTTATTGTATGATGTGTATGCGAATTTATACATCTCAACCTTGTTAGTAATATTTGTTTTCGTCATATATCCCTGTATGATGACACCAACACCGCTTATAGTTCCCAACACAATGGCATTTGCGGTTATTGTTACAACAATTAATGTTATACTCACCATATGTAGAACCAATTTTAGTTTTTTAGTACGTTTTATATTTCCATTTGTAACATATGTACAACTTATGGTAATATTTATACCAATTCAATAGTTTAACTATTTCAGCGTCTGAACAATCTTCACCACTATATTCAAAGCATATGATTTGTTTCATTATATTATATGTAAAATAAATTATTCTAGTTATATATTATACAATGGCAGAATTACCTGAAATTTCAGATGTTGATGAATCTAATGGGGATATTGATGAGGGTGAAGATTTTAACCCTATCGATCTTGATGCATCAATTCATGAGACAGGAATTAAATAGTAGGTTAGATGAATTAAATAAAGAAAAAAGCCGAGGAGAATGGGTAAAAAATGATAAAGAAAATATATTGAAATCGATAATCAAGTAAAAGAAAAAGTTAAGGCAACTAAAGATATAGTAAATATACTAAGGAAGGAATATAAAAGATTAAAAAATGGTGGTAGGGTAGCAGTTAAATTGGAAAATGCTGCTGATATATTGTATAAGGGGATTTTATTTGATGGGGATGATATTTCATTCGAGGGTGAAAAAGGAGCAAAAACTAAATTATTAACAAATAAAAATAAATGGAAAACACCTAAAACATATGGTGATATATTAGGTAAAAAACTTCTTAGGGAGATGGGCTTTGACCCGAAATCATCTAAATCAGCAAAAGAAGAATTAAGTAAGAAGGCAACCAATCTAAATAAAAAATTAACAAATGTAGCTAGTGGTATACAATCATCAACATCAAACCAGGAAGTCATGGAATTGGCTAGTCAAGCCTCAGATGAACTAAGTAATTTTAATGAAGATTTTGAAGAAACATCATTCGGTGGTGATGAACATACACCACTAATTATTGGATTGACAGAGCGAGAGCTGAAAGGTCATGATAAAGCAATGCAAACATTTAATGGGGCTCTTAGAAAGGCTATGGCTGAACAGATTAAAGTAGAAAATCACATAAAATTGGAACAAGAAAAGAAAATGGAAATTTCAAAATGAAAGGATTGATGATTTAGAGATTGAATTGGATGGAAGAAATAGACAGATTAGCATATTAAAGAACAAAATTTTAAAACAAATAAACAACATTAAAGATTCACTTAAACGATTTTTAGATAAGGAAACTGGTACACTAGGCGAAAGAATTAAAAACCTCTTCCGTGAACAAGGAATAACAATAGTATCAGTTTTAACGGCTTTTGGTATGGCTATTGGCGTACTCGTTGAAGCATTATTACCAGGTGGTGGATCAGCAGCAGCAGCGGCAGCCAGTGGTGGAGGTGGTGATACACCTAGTGGCAAAGGAGGTGCCAAGGAATGGATAAAGAACAAATTGAAAGCACTTGCTGGCCTACTTGGTAAATTAGCAGTAAAAGCAGCAGCAGCAGCACTACCAGGTATAATAGGATCCGTGGTCGCATGGATACTAGGATGCCATTGGATGGCTATTGCAAAATGTATGGGCACTTATTACAGGTATAGGTGTGTTAATCTATACATACTTTATGACAAGAAAAAGAGGATAATCTATCTAAAAAAGATACCACAATATTGAAAACACAGTAGTTATAGTTAAAATTACAGCTATTTTCTCCTCCTCATGAGTTATTTCACCTGTCGGTACTTCTGATTTTGTATTATCAGTAGTCTTCTTCTTTGGAATTGTAGGATCTGTCTTCTTCAGTGGTATAGGATCTTGGGTTTTTCTTTTTTGGTGTAGTCGGATCTGGTTTCTTTTCTTTTGGTATAGGTTTTAGATCCGGTTTCTTTTCTGTATTAACTTTAAGATTAGTACCCAAAGCCAAAGTCTGATTTCGATACTAGGATTTCATTGTTGTAGTTATTAACTTTCCCCAATTCTAAGGTTCATATCACTTGGTAACATATACACATTCTCACCAACAACATAATCAACTTTACTTCTAGCATATTGTAGTGTATCCTGGAATCTTTTAATGTCTTCTGCTATATCCACATGTCTATTAATTATGTTTTCAAAGTTATTCAGAAACACTTGCTGGCAATCTAATGCTGGACCTGTATTACCTAAAATGCTTGATCTTGTAGACGTTTGGGATGTTAGTAAAAGGTATGAATAGGCTCTAACGTATTCACTTAATTTCTGTACGCCAATTGTTGTTAAACCTCTCGAATGTTCTATAATCCATCTAGCAAAACTGTTGGAATCATAATATGAATCACCAGGTGTGTTGTTATATTCTGGTCTCTTACTTTGGTATGAACTCATATAGTTTTCATTTCTCCATGTATTATAATTGCTGTCAACACCATATTCTCTACACAATTGCAGATATTTATCCCTAGTGAATGTATTATTACTAGCGGAAAACCCTTGTTGATATGGTAGATAGACTTTCCAGTATTTTGAATATCCGTCTAATGTGATAATAAACATGGAATGTGTATATGCTTTTAGCCAAAGGATGATCTGAATTTAAATTGCCTGGGTGATATTCCACATACGCTTGTTGATAGAAATACTGCAAAATTTAATTGGGTCTGCCATAGTTTGAATGGGTTGGTTTTCCAGTTGGTAAATGTTTGATCTCCTGCCCTGACTGCTCCTACCTCATAGTTGGTAAATATGTTTGGAAACTTACTATGGAAACTCTCAATATCGCCTACATTCTCTGCAACCACTATATTCTGTATGTATAAATCACTCGCTTTGATTCGTTGTAGGTATTTTCCACCGTTTGGTTCATAAACCCGGATATTTTAGGATCGTATTTATAAATTCTATTCATTATATTATATAACTTAGAAAATGTATATTGTAATAGATGACATTTCAAAAGGTATCGATTTGCAAAAACCTATCGACAATAGAAATAATAGTAAAAGAATTGGTTTAGTTAGAGCACGTTTGGTTTACACGTTTTACAACATTGAAGAAGACGAGAAGATGTATCTAAAAAATGATACACACATTATTGTTAAAAAAGGGTTCTATAGTATTAATAATATTTTAAGACATATCAGCAGTAGAATAAATTATAGTACATTAACTGGAAAATCTATAATTGGAGGTGGAATAAAAAATTTTGATTACCTTATAGTCAGAAATTTTCGCGACAACTAATTTTCGCGATTTTCGCGATTTTTGGGCATTTTCGCCAAATTAAAATGCCGCGAAAAAAATTTAATTGACGAAATTGCGAAAATAAAAACCGCGAAATATTTTCTTTTTTTCTTCATTTTTTAGACTCCACAGGGTGGCAGACGTAAAATTTTCGCAACAAAATAATTCTGGTTTGATAAAACCCGGGAAAATTAAGGAAGAAATGCACTTGTAAACACAATTTTAGAAGGCGGTTTGCCTGTTAACCTAAATGGCATTTTGTGTTATAAAATCATCGATCTCCTTTTTTATGAAATTTCCTCTTTTTTAAACTTTCCTGTCTAACTCTTACACCTGTGAAACCTCTTCAGTTTTAATTCTTTTATCCCTAGTGACATTCCTAACATATACCAAAGGCCAGAAGAGGTCGGAGGACATGGGTCTAAAGACAGTATGGGATTTCGTTCGACATTTTCCTTAACGTCAATACCATTGTTTAGGCAAACGCCGAGCGAGCTTGAAAGGTTGTACTATCCTCCCTTGATCAAAAATAAAGGTTCTTCGCTACCTTAGTGATTATAACATAGACCTTTTATGAAAAAAAAGCTTCCTTTTACAGATGTCATATTAGAGTAGAAAAACGCACTTAAAAATCATATATTGTTTTCCTCCACTCCGTAACTCTTATGAAATTCGCGAAAATTAAATGTCGCGAAAAAAAATTCAAGGCAACGAATCGCGAAAATAAAAATCGCGAAATTGTCCCAAAATTTTTTATCGCGAAATTAAAATGTCGCGAAAATTTCTGACTATAATACTATCTTCAAACATATTAGGAGTAAATAATGATAATTACGTTGATCTTCTGCTATCTAAAAAATCATTTACTTTCTCCACTGATACTCTCTCTACAACAGATAACCTCCATATGGGATTCAATCCAATACCCTTCATACTGGATACACACCAAAAGATGTTTCATTTGGTGATACAATAATATTCGAGCTCCAAACTAATGTTCAATACAACAACTATGAGAAATGGGTATAAATAGATCATATTAAAAGTTGAGCTACTAGATAAGACAGGAATATTATAAACAGTAATTTACCTACATCGGTGTTCTTCATATTTTTATGTAACTTTTCTAATTGTATAAATATTAATGACACCACAGGAGGAGTGGAGAGCTGGTAGTTCACCTTAGAAATGCTTTTGGAATTAAAGGGAATAGACAAAAATTGTCGTCACTAATAATCCAACTACTATTGGAGTAAATGAGAATGTTAAATGTAAGGTTTCCAAATTTGGAAGCTAATGATGTCATAGTTCCAGGAACAACCAGGTTAACATTTGATATTACTCTTTAATTCAACAGATGATTTGAACAGAACATTGGTTAAAATATTGAAGGGCCATTATTAAGAAAAAAAGTTATAAAAATCGAGGGTAATGAAATACTTAGTATTGATGATAGTGACACACTTGACACATATTATGACCTATGGATGGCATATGCTGAAGACGAAATGCTATATTTCAAGGTATTGTTACCAAAGGAAATGGACAAACTGAAAATGCTATTAAATATCGAAATTGGTGCAGGAGACAAAGCGGATAATACTGGAGATGAAGCAATATCTACAGCATTTGGTAATAAGTTTTTGTATTCCACTAGACTTTGAAATGCTGGAAAGTTCTATGCCCTTCTATCGTCTGGACTAGCGGGTAGGCTTTCTTACGAACTTACATTTAATGAATACAATAAAGTGATTAAGAGTGATAAAAACGGACGCCACATACACAATTAGCAACATCTCATTAGAGTTTGATGTAATTTCTAATTCAAGATTGGCATCTGATGTCAAAACTGAATATATGAGGACGAGTAATTTTGTATGATCGAATTTTAAGACACAGACATGTTGTTCTAAAAGATGGTGATACGGTATGGAATATGAATTTCAACACACCAGCCAAGAGTCTAAAAGGTATTCTTAATGCTGTTTACAAAAGAGACTGATTGGGCAAGAGACACTGAAAATTCTACAACCCTAAATTTACTAATGTTGAGATAGCCGTCGAGGGAAAATCTAATCAATTATACGCAACAGGGGATGAAAAGCTATCACCAATGGGATGAAAATCAAGAAACACTTTGGTGCTGGAAGATTGAAAACAACATGGCTCAGCACAACATGAGTTAAATGTCTTTGATATGAGAATGGTAGATTATTACACAAAACAATTTGGATTGTGGTTGGATTTTAGATCATCCGATGATAACACACTACATGGAACAGGTAGACGTATTGAGAATGCTTCAGAAGGTATTACTCTTGCTATTACAAAGGACGGCTGGAGCTGCTGGTAATCTGCAGTGTTATATCTATCTATATATCTATCTATCTATCTATGCGCTATCAGAACTTGCATTCTCTGGTAGACATAGAAATCACTCCCCTATGGGTATTAACACAAAAGTATAATTCAGTTTCAAAAGACGTTAGAGAACAAGTTAAATGGCTTTGCTTGTTCTTCACCAAGATAGAGATAGTTTTGAAGATTGTTTAAGGGAGAATGATGTTGTGCCAGATAAGAATGAACGAGATAGATTGAAAACACTCCTGCAAAAATCTGCCATATTCTAAACTTATACTTGAAGTGTTACCAGCCAACTAGTTATTATTTGTTAAAATCCTGCTAAAATTTGTTGATACACTAGTTATACGCTAGTTATAATTTTGTTACTTAATAATATAATGATTGAATACGCTAACTTCATTTTGTTATTAGCAATTATTTTTGCAATTATATATCCATGTTATAAGTTGCGTAAAATTTTCTATCTTATAAATATAGTAATGGATTCCAAAGTACTTGATCAACTAACTAAATTTAGAGCAGAATGTTGCCAAAGAAACAAAACCTAAAAGAAATGTTAGAAGAAAGAAAAAGATAGAACAGCCATTAATTGAAGAACCAATGGAAGAAGTGGATCCTGAAAAAGGAATAGACTGATTAATTGTGTGCTATCAGGCAATTCTGCGAAAAGCCTTCGACACTGTGAACCACTCGCGGCTTTTTACACAAACTGCCAACTTCATGGCATCCATGATATCGAGTTGCAGTGGTTCGAAGATTATTTATTCAATCGTACCCAATATGTCACATACGATAACATAAATTCATCACCTCAACAGATTACTTGTTGGTGTACCCCAGGGTTCAACCCTGGGTCCATTACTATTCCTTCTACTCGTTAACGACTTACACCAACTACTAAGTAAATCGAAAGTACTTTTGTATGCCGATGACACTGTTGTGTATTACTCATCAAAATCGAGCAAAGAAGTTGAATCAGTTCTTAATAACGAAGTCCAACGTATTGCAGACTGGATGAATGAAAACTGTTTAATAATAAATCTTAAAAAGGGAAAGACTGAGTTTGTTATGTATGGAGCTCATCAAAACCTACGTAAACAGGAAGCATGTACCATCAAGATAAATGCTACGTCCATTAACAAAGAAGATAATTATATCTATCTGGGAGTTAATCTGGACAACCATCTGACACTACAGGAACATCTCAACACAACGTACAAAAAGGCATCTGGAAAGCTCAAATTACTCAAAAGTATTCGATATCTTTTGACAGCTGACATAGTAAAATCGGTTTATAACACTGTTATCCTGCCGAATTTACTTTATTGTTATCCAATAATGCTGTCTTTATCGAGAACCCAGGAAGACAAGCTACAATATTTACACAATCGAGCGTTTAAAATTTGTGGTGGTACCCATCAATGGGATTCTATTGCAACGATCAAGAAACAAAGAGCTGCGGTTGAAGTTTTCAAAAGCATCAATGGCATCACTGAAAACCACTTCAATTTCGAGCAAATCAACCACACAATGAATACTCGAAGAAATCAATCAAACATCAAACTTAGCCATCTTAGGACTGAATTCGCAAGAAAATCTTTCAGTCATCAAGGTGGTATGATTTTTAACGAATTACCAACTGTACTGCAGAAAGAATCATCATTGTTTTTATTTAAAAGAAGCATTAGGGTTATTAAATTTAAATTTTACTTTTGTTCCCACACAGCGTCGCGTCTAATTACCTCTGCGCACTTAGATTTCCTTTCCATCAGTTTTGTTTTTCCTATTCATGTCTTTTTCAGTGTGGTGTCGAAACTATTTATCCCAGCACATTCGCCTATTCTACTATTTTGTATATTTCATTTTTGTCTATAGATAATAATTTTTTTTATCATTTTTAAATTTTTAACATTATTATTATATACTTGTATATACAGGAACCTTATTGATACCAGGATTGTTTTATGAATCCTGATTAGGACACCTGTAAATAAATATGAATAGTAATAATAATAATAAATAATATCAATTTGGTGCAATGCTAGCGCCAGTTAGTGTAGCCATGATTACAGGTAGACATTATGTGAAAAATTCTAGCAATAATAGTAGTAATAATGGAAGAGCAGCAAATAGTGGAACCAACAACAGCAGTAGCAACAGTAGTGGAGGAGCAGAAAGTAACAAAACAGAAGAATCCCCTAAGAGTTGAACAGGGTAAAAAGCTTGTTGAACATAATCGTCGTAAAAAAGAAGAATTAAAGAGACTCAATGATAGTATAACTAAGCAAGAAGAACACCATGTTGAAAAACAAAAGAAAACAAATAATTACCAGTATGTGGTTGTTGGTGCAGGCATATTGTTAATGGGTGCATCATATATTGCGTATAGCCAAATAAAAAAGAAAATACCAGTATTACAACACAAACCACAGTCAATTGAAGAACCAGAACGGTCAAAAGATAGTTATCAAAAAACCTAGTAAAGATACCTTTAGTATGGAATAACTTTTTCTATACCATAATATATAATGAGTACTACGGATTACACTAAAAATATAAAAGAAAGCCTGTATCATGGAGCTGTCGTTTCTGGACTAGCTGTTGGATACACAATGCTAGGAAAATCACTGTTTAAAATGACACCACCATCTCTTAGTAAATTTGATATAGAGGATACTGTTAAATTGGTAGTTGTTGTTGCTGCTGCTGATATGACCAAGGACTATCTAGTTAAGCAAAAATAATTCCTGATAATATATAAGATGGCCGGATTAGCAATGATGGGTATTGGTGCTGTGGTGAATGCGCTTGCTTTCTCAGGTAGTAATTTCCTTTTTAGTGCATTAAGGGAAGTGATGAAGAGAGAAAAAGACATGACTTAGCAGTTGAAACAATGCAAAAGGCTCAAATAGCATGGGCTGAAAAAAGGCAAAAACGAATTGATTACATAATAATGAAATAAGAAAGGAAAACTTATCAGAAAAACGGTTTAATGACTTAGGACTTGCAATGAAAAGATATTATGTGCTTACTGGTACCAAACTTCCAGAACTACCACCTGAACTTAAATTATCAGACTTCTATAAACCATCAGAATCACAGAAATATAGAGAATTAGGATTTATTGTTGCTAGTATGACTATGGTTGGTGGTGGTATTTATTGGTCTGAGAAAAGAAAGAAATAATAATCTATAGTTATATGGAAGACTATTGTATTTACAGTTATTGTAATCAATGTCATAGGCTATCTAATGATGTAAAACCGTATTATAGAATAATCGGTGGAAACTTTATCTATTGGGCATTATGCAGTAAATGCAGATGTTACATATTTTTAATTGGATACAATAAACCGATTGGTGGTATTTAAAAGATTATACTTAAGAAGATAACATTATTAGTAATTATTATTATGGGAGAAGTATTTATTTATGAGGATGCTAAATTAGATGTTATTAAAGTTGATGAAAATGTTTGGTTCAAGGCAAAAGTAATTGCAAATATATTGGAATATAAAAATACTCGCCAGGCTATTTTAGATCATGTTGAACCAGAAGATAAAACCACACTAAATGACCTAAAATCTTGGGGCGTTGAAAAAACTGGGCTAAAATCTAGGGGTCATGAAAAGTTACCCCTAAAAAATGGACATATGATGTACATAAATGAATCAGGATTATATATAGCCTTATTATAGGATCAAAGATGGAGAAAGCAAAATAATTCAAAAGGTGGGTTACAGGTGAAGTTTTACCATCAATAAGAAAAACTGGAAAGTATGAGAAAAAGAAATTCAAGATGTTGGCCTACACGATAGAATCAGAATATGATCTACACTCAAAAGTTGTCAATTATATTAGAAACCATTATCCTGAGGTAATCATGTCTGTATCATTGGGTGAAAACCAAATAAATAGTAAAATTAGAATAAGATCATATAATATGGGATATCAGAAGGGTGCACCAGATATGGTAATACAAAATTTCCATATGATATTTCCAGGATTTGTAATTGAGTTTAAAACACCAAAGGGAAATGGCCAATTAACTAATAATCAGAGAGTCATGTTACATAAATATAAATTAAATGGATATAAGATACTGGTAAGCAATGATTATGATGAAATTATAACCGAGATTATTAAATATTTCTATGAAGTGAGAATAAAATGTGAATATTGTTACAGAACATTTAAATCACAAGAAACATTAGACAAGTCATCTAAAACACATTCATAAAATACATGTAGTAAATTGAAGAGATATCACTTTATTATTATAATGTTTAAAATATTTGTTATTATAAAAAATAATGGTAATATGGATATACTATACTATCATTTATAAATATGGGTTTAAGAAAAAACCAAAAATACACTGAAAGAGATACCCAATATATAGTATTATAAAATGAATAAAATAATTTCAAAACCTAATATAATGATGAATGATATAGATCTTCAAAAACTAAGCAAGACTGAGCTAATTAATATAATACGTGGTAATAATACTATTGATGTTAGACCTGGATACATCAGAAGCCCCAAGACTAATAGATGGATCAAATAAATGGTCCATCATATAAGAAACTTAGACCAATCCCAGCACCAAAACCACACCCAATTCTAACTTTTAGACCCACACCGATAGATGACCAGGATATTGAAAATAAATATAAAAAAATTAAACCCATGCCAGCACCCAGACCACTAAACCAACACCAGCACCCAGACCCACTAAACCAACACCAGAACAGAAAACCTGTACCAGCACCAATAATACAACTTGGTAGTGCATTTAAGAAGTCAACCAAATTCATTTGAGGTTAGAATTAAAAATAATATGGATCCATTAACAATTAGAAATCCACAAGAAATAATATATCTGGTATTTTAAATAGGGAATTGGTTAAATTAAAAGGTTTCAAATATGTGGAAACATTAAAAATAAATTTGTAAAGCCTTTAATGCAAAATGATGTGGTGTTAAAACTGCATTTTCAAAAATAGGGTACATACTGTCATAAATGAAAATGATATGCATTATGCTATAAATCTATCATCCCAACAAATAATAAATCTTATCAACCAATGGATTTCTGAAGGATCTGGATGGACTATTGAATCAGTAGATTCACATTTTTTAATAAAATAACATTTGTAAAGCCTATTAATGCAAATGATGTGGTGTTTAAAACTGCATATTTCAAAAATAGGGTACATACTGTCATAAATGAAATGATTATGCATTATGCATAATTCATCCCAAAATAAATTATCAACCAATGGATTTCTGAAGGATCTGGATGGACTATTGAATCAGTAGATTCACATTTTTTTAAATTTAACATTATATGATCCATTAAAGGGATCAAATTATATAAAACTACCAGAAGAATTAATAAATAGTTCAAAGGGACTAATCAATTTGCAAAATACAGATGATGCATGTTTTAGATGGTGCCATATCAGGCATTTGAATAAACAGGACAGAAATCCACAGAGAATTAAAAAATCCGATAGAAAATATGTAAGTGAATTGAACTATGATGGTATTGAATTTCCTGTAACCACTAAACAGTATAATAAAATTGAAAAACAGAACAATATCAGAATAAATGTATTCGGTTATGAGGATAATCAACCATATCCAATATATATATCAAAAGAGAAGTATGATGATAGTATGTCCCTACTATTAATAACAAAGGATGAATACAAACATTATGTACTAATTGATGATTTTAACAGCTTCATGTATAACAAAACAAAACATAGGGAAAGAAAACACTTTTGTATGTACTGTCTACAATGTTTCTCCACTAAAGAAATATTGGACAATCATATCGAAAATTGTATGGTGATAAATGGTAAACAAGCCATAAATATGCCAGCACCTGGTGAGAACATATTAAAATTCCAAAATTATCATAAACAATTAGAGGCACCATTTGTAATACATGCAGATTTTGAAGCCATCACTGAGAAAATACATGGATGTTCACCTAAAACAGTAAATCATACACAGAAGCATACCAGAAACATGTGGATTGTGGATATGGTTATAAGGTGGTATGTAGATATGATGACAAATATAGCAAACCATTGAAAATATATAGGGGTCCAGATGCTGTATACAAATTTATGGAAGAAATGATAAAGGAAGCCAAATATTGTAAATACATTAAAAACAAAACATTTTAAACAGGATATGATAATGTCAAAAACCGATATCAAAAAATTTTAAAACAGCAGATAGTTGTCATATATGTAATCAAAAATATATTGAGACAGATATAAAAGTTAAAGATCATTGTCATGTAACAGGTAGATATAGAGGATCAGCACATAATGATTGTAATTTAAGTTATAGATTAACAGACAAAGTACCAGTAGTTTTCCATAATTTGAGAGGATATGATAGCCATTTTATTATGCAACAGATTGGTAAAATCGTTAAAAAACATTCGTATAAAAATAAATGGGGAGAACTCAAAGAAATGGACATCAACGTAATTCCAAACAATATGGAAAAATATATGGCATTCATGTTAGGTAGTCAGTTGAAATTTATTGATAGTTTCCAATTTATGAGTTCTAGTTTGGAAAAATTAGCAGATAACCTTCCAAAAACATCATTTAAATATACGAAAGAGGAATTTGGTGATAAAAAGAAATTTGAACTAATGAGTAAAAAAGGTGTGTATCCCTACGATTATATGGATTCATCTATGAAATTGATGCGAAACAATTACCGTATCAAAAAGATTTTTACAGTCAACTAATTGATGAATATATCACTGATGAGAAATATAAGCATGCTAAAAACAGTTTGGAAGAAGTTTGAATTGAAAACAATTGGAGAATACCATGACCTGTATCTAAAATCGGATGTACTACTATTGGCAGATATATTTGAAAACTTTAGGGGTACATGTTTAGAATATTATAAATTGGATCCATGCCATTATTATACATCTCCAGGATTATCTTGGGATTCAATGTTGAAAATGACAAAAGTAGAACTTGAATTGATGACAGATGTTGACATGTTTTTATTTATTGAAAAGGGATTAAGAGGTGGTGTATCATATATTGCTAACAGATATGGGAAAGCCAATAATAAGTACATTAACAATTAAGATAAGGATATGCCATCAAAGTATCTAATGTATTTGGATGCTAACAATCTATACGGTTATGGGATGTCACAATATCTACCAACTGGTGGATTTAGATGGTTAAAAGAAAAGGAAAAAAAAACATGTAATCTAGCTGATTATAAACCAGAAAGTGGTAAAGGACTAATATTAGAAGTTGATTTAGAATATCCAAAAGAACTACATGATCTACATAATGATTATCCACTGACTCCAGAGAAAATGAATGTTACCAAAAATATGTTATCAGACTATTGTAAAAAAATCCAAGAACAATATAAAATATCAGTAGGTGATGTAAATAAATTAATACCAACATTAGGTAAAAAAGAGAAATACGTGTTGCACTATCGAAATCTACAATTATATATGTCATTGGGATTAAAAATCAAAAAAGTATATCGTGTATTAGAATTTGATCAGAGCCCATGGTTGAAAAAATATATTGATTTCAATACTAATAAAAGAACTAAATTGCAAAAATGCTTTTGAAAAAGATTTCTTCAAACTTATGAATAACAGTGTATTTGGAAAAACTATGGAAAACATAAGAAAACGTGTAAATGTAGAACTTGTAACCAACAAGGACAAACTAATGAAATTAACATCCAAACCAACCTTTGAATCATCAAAAATATTCAATGAGGACCTTGTGGCTGTACATAGAATTAAGGAGACACTAACTCTCCCTGCATATGTAGGAATGTGTATTCTCGATTTATCCAAAACATTGATGTACGATTTCCACTACAATTATATAAAAAAGAAATACAAAATAATGCTAAACTACTATTCACAGATACTGATTCCCTTACATATGAAATTAAAACAGATGATGCATATATGGATTTCTGGAAGGATAAAGATAAATTTGATAATAGTGACTACCCAGAATCATCACCATTCTATAATACATCAAATAAGAAAATTATTGGTAAAATGAAAGATGAGGCAGCAGGTGTTCCAATAGTTGAATTTGTGGGATTGAAATCAAAAATGTATATGGAGCTAAACACAGTTTAGCTCATGTTAATTGCAGTTCCCAATACTTGATAGTTGCTATGCAGATGCATCATTAAGGGTACACAAGGTTGTCTTGCTCACCCAAGGCATCTTTGTCTCAATTAACCAAATCAAAACTATGTGTCATAACTTGAAGCAACTTTCTTGTTGTTGATACTTTAGAGTAGGGGACTAAAGGTTTGGGTATAGTCTGTCCATATTAGGAGGTTCTAAGTTAGCCAATCAACAATCCAGGGGCCCTATAAATAGGAGAGAGTTACTCTGATTTAGCTTCTCACCAGTAGTAGCAATAACTTGCTTAACTGAAATAATTTTCCCACCCACCCACCCATATATTTGGTTAATTTTATTTTATTTTTCTCTTTATGTGACACACCTGCATCATCGCCACACTATGTTGGAACGATAACGGATTATCTACAATCGAACTGGTTCATCGAGGCTACATAACGTCGTCGAGCGTAAAGAGATGTCCAATTGCTTTAGCTACACGGTTTCCTTGAATTGGCGCAGTTTGGCTTAGTACGACCAACAAGGTTTTAGTCCAGTGGTGGAAGCAATTGGCAACTTTACTCAATTATGTCAATGTGTTAAATTTAACTGGTGGGGGTGCTGGGCTGCCCTGGGCAGCCACAAAGTGTAGAGATGTGCGTGTACCCCTGGAAGAGTATGGTGAATTAAGTACAGGTGCGAGGAGATGAACGACGGTGCACCACGCGAGCAGGACAGATGACTGGGGAAATAACAGCAGGGGGATGCGGCGCTGACAGTCAGAGGTGGGGCACCAAGAGGTTAATAACAGGTGTGAAATGCAAAAGAAGCTAGAGCTCATAAAGAGTAGGTTCTTGTGAGGTATGATAGAGGAAATGGAATCACAGGAGAGGGGCTCCGGATGTGATTGAGAGATTAGTTAAGCCAGAAAACACTACTAGGAGAAGAGCTCCGGATGTAGTGGAGAAGAGTGATTGAGAGATTAGTTAAGCCAGAAAACACTACTAGGAGAAGAGCTCCGGATGTAGTGGAGAAGAGCGAACACTACTAGGAGAAGAGCTCCGGGATGTAGTGGAGAAGAGCGAATTTATTGGGAACACGCACGTGAGCTTGAGACAATATCTTCTCTTCAGTCTAGCATCCTCACCCGATTCCGCCAAATTATCCTCAGTTTATTCTTACAAATTTGAAATAAATTTTCTACTCCAAGTTTGTGTTTTTATTGGGAACTACAGCAATTAAAGCTATATTAAAGATGACAACAAATGTGGTAAAACCGCTAAAGGTTTTAAAAAGAACATAATCAAAAATATAATCAAACATGAAGACTATAGGAATGTATTATTTGAAAACAAACAATTATGCCATAAAATGAAAACCATCAGAAGTAAAAATCATATGTTGGGAAGTTATGAGATAAACAAGATATCACTTAGTTGTTTTGATGATAAGAGATATATTCTGGAAGATGGTAAAAATAGTTATGCATATGGACATTACAAAATTTGAACTTTTTCTATACCATATATTGTATATACATAATAATCCAAAAATCGTTATATACAGATAATACTACGGGTTTGAAAAATATACTATTGCCGACCCCTAGCAACACCATAAACATACACTTGCAGACCCTCCCAAACAGCAAAAAATAGCACTTTACACGTAAATGGCCATACATGTATTGTAATATCTCTAAAATACCATATGAGGGTACGAGCACAGTTTGTACATGTGGTGAATCTAAAGGGTGTACAAGTAGTCATAGACATGGGGGTTTGAGCAAAGTTTTAGTTTACTAAAACTGTGCTCGTACCCCCATGTCTATAACTACTCATTCAGAGAATATTTAAGATATTATCATGTTTACTGAATGTATTTAACAATGTTTAGATATTCATTTGTAAACCAAATTATTCGTTGCATAATTTTTGTACAGCAACTGTAATGCCCATTTTCGTACAAATTTGCCCATCTTCGTACAAGCGCGAAAAATGACCAACCTCGTACAACGGGTCAATTTCGTACGGAACATCACCCTCTTGGTGATGCTTTGTTTTCAAAGTTACCCCGCCGAGCCGCCAAAAGGGTAGCCGAGAAGTGGTATAATAGATACATTTGTGAAATGTGATTTGATTTTTTGCTTTCGTTTTATGAAACAGTATTGATTTCACTTCCAAATTGATGTAAGACGTTTTGAAATTACCGTGCTGTTGTAGACATTTTGTTAACATAATAGTGTAGGAAATGGATTTGGTGTTGCAATTAAGCTTCTTTTTTTAAGAAAGTAGCAGTGCCAGTGGAAATAATCTAGCTATCTATCTCCTATTATATAGCTATCTGGCTACAGAAATGTCAATGGAATAGTCAGGAGTCCTAAGGAACCCTTTCTTCCTAATATCAATATCCAAGAAACAAATCTATCAAATTTATATTAAAATAAAATCATTTGAAAAAAAGGTCGTTTAACTATTTTTGATTCATCAAATGTCATTTCAAAGTGGGTAGCTAGCTATATATATTTTTTCTTGATTTTCTAAATTTCCTCTGATAGAATTGTTGCAATTCTCTTGTCCTTGGTGAAGGCCTCAAATTTGGCAGGAGCAAGTCCAACTTCCAGTTTAACTTCCAACTATTCTATTTCTTTCTTTTTTGTTTGTATATATATATTTCTATTTTTTATTCATAAAAAGCATGAAGTTTAAAAAATTTGCTTTTCTGATAAAAAAATAATAAGCTGCTGCTGTATAAACCGCCCCTGCTAAATAAGCACCCCCTGGCAAGATGAAATTTTTAAATAAGCGCCCAGGGCGCTTAATTCGTCTTTTACGGTATGCACCTTTTTCTATCGCTTCAAAATCAGATGCTTCATTGGGAAAACTTAATAAAATTACTCAAAACACCAATAAGAACATCTCATAAGAACATTTTTTATAAGAAACAACTCTTTGCCTTATATAGATGAATTCCGTTGTTTACATTTTCAGCGGTAAGCTCTTTTGGCTTTGGCATCTGCATGGCAGGAAAAAGAGATAGGGGCGCTAGGTGAAGCAAAGTAATTATCAGTCCATTTCGAAAGCATTCTTAGGATTTATTTTATTTTATTTAACATATATTTATACAGGAATTGTTGTTTCAGTATATATAATAAATTAACTGCTTTCCAAACGAGTCCTGTTTTTGTACAAAATAAAAAAAAGCGTGTAAAATGAATTCAAATAAATCAATCAATCTACACTTAATAATAGTTTAAAACCTGAAACGATGTTTCCATGAGAAGAAATCCACAGAAAAAGACCTCTCTTCACCAAATCCTAGCATCTTTTTCTTTAACACGCAAATTCCAGAGCCAAAGAGTTTACCACTGAAAAGTAAACAAATAACGTCATGCTGGAATTCATCTATATATATTATAAATTTTGTAGTTACAACAAACTGTGCGAACAAGTAGAACTTTTTTTATCAATCAAAAACAAAAACAAAAAAGAACTTGTATAAAAGTGTAAGAAAAATCATTGTTAAAAATTAAGTAACAGGGATTACAGTACTACAATAAAGTGAGACAGAATTCATCAGCATGACTATTGGTTGGATCAAATATCAAACCAGCCAAGAACAGCACAAATAAGAAAACACAAACACCACACATCACAACAATATGTAATGGTCAGGACAATAAAGATGAATGTACAGTACTGTACTGAATTTGTAGCATAAAGAAACTTTTTAATGGCCGTGAAATTTGTGGAATGAAAAAGTTCCTATATTTTTGTAAAAATTGGTCTTGCAACTTCTTTCAAAAACCTGAATTCTCTATTTCTTGCATATGCTGTCAAGTATGTAAAGTCTTCAATGTATTAATTAAAACATATATGTCAACAAGCTAGTTCTTTTAATTTGTAGGACTTTAAATTTATTTCCAGAACAATAAAGCGTATACAGAGATTGCAATAGTTATTTTAATGAAGTAAAAAACACTCCACTATAATTATTATCTTATTATCTTTGTGTAAAAATAAACAACATAATATTTATTAGACATCATCTGTAACAACAATGTACAGAAGATTCTTTTCTCATGTTTTATAATTTTTTTATCCATTTTTATCTCAGCAATCAGTGTGCAGCAATGGGAAGGATTTATATAGATACATGTGTGTTATTATTGTATTTTTATTTTATTTTTAATTTTTTATATTGTTTGAAAGTAGCAAAGATAAAAAATTGAGAAAGAAACATTTAATTGTAACTTTTTTTCTAGGTTTCTTTTAGGTCTGGGTACTAGGTTGTGAAATACATGGGCTTAGAATAGTTTAGGCTGTAATTGAAATTCATTGTTTTGGTCAAAGAAGGAATTCAATAGATATTAATTCAATCTATTGACAGGTACTTCAAGAATTTCCAAATGTTATGGGCTAAATCCAATTAGGGTCAGTCCATTACCAAATATATACAGTCATCTTTTATAGACTTTTTTTAGTTTAATACTAGCCGCATAAACTGAAGGTCAGGAAAGGAACAATAAAAGCCTTATTTCTGTACCACTTACATTTGGAGGTAGATTCTATCGAATTTATACTTTTAAAGGACTCAAACTGTTTTTTTCATAAACAAGTGATTACTGGCAAGTGTTTTTAAGAAGTACTGAAGTTATTTTTCCCTTATTGGTGCTATTCCGAGTGAGTGGCAGTCGAGTGTAATAGTGAATTGTTTCAAGGGCAAGGGTGATGCATTAGAAAGAGGTAACTATAGAGGTTTGAAGTTGGTTGATCAAGTAATGAAAGTTATTGAAAGAGTGATTGATAAGTTACTTAGAGAAAGAATTGATATAGATAAGATGCAATTTGGTTTTGTTCCAGGGCGTGGCACTACAGATGCAATATTTTTACTAAGACAGCTTCAGGAAAAGTATTTAGGAAAGAGAAAGAATCTCTATTTTGCCTTTGTAGATTTAGAGAAAGCTTTTGATAGAGTGCCACGTAAAGTTATTTGGTGGGCTATGAGAAAATTAGGTGTGGATGAGTGGCTAGTTACGATGGTCCAGTCTATGTACAGCAATGCTAGAAGCCGTGTCAGGATTAACGATTCACTTAGTGATGAATTTAGTGTAAATGTTGGTGTACATCAGGGTTCTGTACTTAGTCCTTTGTTGTTTGTTCTAGTCTTAGAAGCGCTGTCGATGGAGTTCAGAACAGGTTGTCCATGGGAGTTATTGTATGCAGATGATTTGGTTCTCATAGTAGAGTCGATGGAAGAATTAGTTGAAAAGTTTGAGAAGTGGAAGAAAGGACTAGAAGAGAAAGGGCTAAGGGTGAACACAGCAAAGTCTAAAGTCATGATTAGTAGCATTGCAGCCAAGTGTGACCTTGTAGTTGGAAAGTGGCCTTGTGGAGTTTGCAGGAAAGGGGTTGGTAGTAACTCAATTTTTTGTCAGACTTGCAAGCATTGGGTACATAAGAAGTGCAGTAGTATTGGTGGAAGGTTAAAGCTGACATTCAGTTTGTATGCAAGCGTTGGAAAGGTGAGATTATAGAGAATGAAGTATTTCCAGCTTTAATGATGTACAACAGTGGCTCGTTAGAGATAGTTGAGAACTTCTGTTACTTAGGTGATATGTTGGGCAGTGAAGGAGGTGTTGGAAGAAGTGTTACTTGCAGGATAGGTTCTGCTTGGAAAAAGTTCAGAGAGTTACTTCCTTTGTTGACTAGCAGAGTCTTGTCAATTGAGGTAAAAGGTAGGTTGTATGAGGCCTGTGTAAGAAGTGTTATGTTGTACGGTAGTGAGACATGGGCAGTGAAGCAGGAAGATCTTGACCGTTTAGAAAGGAATGATATGATAATGGTTAGGTGGATGTGTAACACCAGTCTGAGAGACAGAAAAAGTTCAGATGAGCTAAGAAGCAGGCTAAGTATCCGTAGAATTAAAGATGTTATCCAGATAATAAGAAGATTGTATTGGCTGGGGCACTTGGAAAGAATGGAGGAGGATAATTGGGTAAGAAAGTGTAGAGACTTGATAGTTCCTGGGGCACAGACCGAGAAAGACTTTGCAGGAGGTTATAAGGACAGACTTGATACAGAGGAAGTTGAGTTTAGATCTAACACAGTCTAGATCAGATTGGAAGAGGGTCATTAATATACCCCGTCCAACCCATGCTAGCATGGAAAGCGGACGTTAAGCCGAGGATGATGATGATGACACACATCAATAAGCTTCTCTCTGTCACGGAAGGAAAAGTCACTGAAGGAAAAAAATAACATTTGCTTTTTTATTGTATAATCACCAGTTTAAACGTCTTGAAAATGAAAATATATTATTAATATGAAAAAGGAAAGTTGTTTCCAGTACAATAATTTTTCAAAAAACAAAAAATAGTCAATATATACCAGTTTTAGGATCACAGGAGCTGGGTAAACATATTCATAAGGAATTGTAACCTCTTCTCTTTTCATCTGTTTAGGTTCTGACACGCCATATGATCTTTGCAGACATCTGACTTTCAAATACCCATTCTAAGCAGTTTAAACAACCTTCCCCAAGAATTTTTCAACTTCATAAAAGTTGTTGTCGTCCATTGTTTCCTAAGGCAAGTTGAAAATGCAATGAAACAAGCTAATTTATAAATTAGAAAATTAGAAAATTAGAATATCATAATTTCTAATTTGTATTCACTTGAGTGAGTTACCATAGGTTCTTCTGCTTTTCTTTTGGTGCTATCCATCATCACTGAATCAATAGGACTCCATTGCAATGTATTCAGCTTCTCCATCCTTTTTGAACGGGCTAATATTTATTTCCGTGATTTTCTTAACTTGTTTATTTATGGTTGTCAATTTTAAATACAGTACAGTCTGAATGTAATCTACCACGTACACGCTAATATCACACCTTTGCGTGGAGGACGGCAGTCGTTTGTCTTTTGTTATAATTAAATCCCTTAAAGGTTTTGCGAGTTTATATTTGCGTGTTAAAAAACAATGCGCTCGCGAAGAAATATCGGAGCAATTATATTTCTTGTAATAGCGAGATGCATTGTGTAAATGTATTGATAAGCTATTCCCTTAAGTATTAGCGTGAAGTAATTAAATAATAAAAATCTTTCGCAAAGTTTTATAATACATTGCGCGAGAATGTATTGTTGATTTAATTACTTAAAAAGATTCCAGCGCGTTTAATTTAAGAAACATACGAGAAGCATTGTTCACAACTATTAAATGCTGCTTTTCGTTTATAAACTTTTAAAATGTGATCTTAAAAAACATTTCTATCGCCGTTTTTCGTTTATAAACTTTTAAAATGTGATCTTAAAAAACATTTCTATCGCCGCTTTTCGTTTACAAACTTTTAAAATGTGATCTTAAAACACATTTCTATCGCCGCTATTCGTTTATAAACTTTTAAAATGCGATTTAAAAAAACATTTCTATCGCCGCTTTACGTTTATAAACTTTTAAAATGCAATCTAAAAAAGCATTTCCATCGCCGCAGACAAATTTAACTTTTCTAGACAAATGACATTTCGTAAAAATACAATCGCGTCCATGACGAAAAAGTATACACCAAGCAAAAACTACGAATATGCTTTTTTAACTTGATAAAACCTGAAACAAACAAATTAACTTTAATGAAAGCCTTTTTTGAAAAGAAAAAAAATTAAATTATACTGGCTATAAAAATCGTGGAGCTCGCGAAAATAATCGTGGAACACACGATCCTTCGTGGAGATATATTTAATTACTGCAATTAAAAATTTCAAAAAAACAAAAGTTATCGCAATGTTATTGTTCTGTGTAACTATTCATGCGAGTTTCGCGTCCGCGGTAGATTACATTCAGACTGTACTGTACGTGATTGATTCATATGATTCCAAAACTTCACATACCCTATCTATCACCTCACTTCTTACACAGCTATGACACATACATTCAAGAATCTTGATTAAACACACTCCCAATTCCACTACATGTGAAGGATCACAACCCTCGAAATTAGCCCAAAAACCTGTCGGCAATAAATTGCCGACGACATAGTCGTTTGCAGCGGCAATCCCTCGGCAATAATTTGCCGACGCGAAAGAGTGAAGCGTCAGCAATTTTGAAAATATTATTTTTTTAAGCTTCGTTAGTCTTATTTACCCTTTAAATATCAGTCTTTTTCAGGAGAGGCGTGCGATCGCACGCGCATGCCTTAGCACACGCCTAAATCGTTTCAGGCGTGTGACTAATCTCACGCCTGAAAAATAGAGTTTCCAAAATCAACCTATAAAATCCATTTTGTAGCGTGCGATGGCAGCCCTCGAAATAATTTTTGGAGACTCGTCAAACAAAATTTCCGCCACATTTCGTCAGACAAAACGTCCGATAGATTTCCGTCTTGGTCGAAAACTTTTAGTCTCAGAATTATTGAATAGTCCTGGTCCTTTTAATCCACGAGCAAGCCTATTCATAGCCAACCTGACCATCCTAGCTAATTCACCGACTCCTGACTTAATTAAAAGAACTACGTAGACATAAATCTCTTTTGCCTGGCCCCTTCGTTGTTGGTAACCAGGTCTTGCACAAGAAATCCAGCCATGCGGTTCTTAACTAATGCTGAGGTGAACGCCGACGGAGCACGGATGAATCAAGTCTGCAAAACTGCACTTACAGGCGGAACAGACATTTTATCATGGATTTAATTGTAGATAATTTCTTCATTTGACAAAACAATTGGAAACCACTGCAGGTCCGAATTTAATGGATTTATTCAAACAATTTTAAAAACGAAACCCACGTGTTGTTAACGAAACCCACGTGTTGTTAAAATGTAGCTGAACTTTTCGAATGAATTTGGAAGTTTTATTTAACCCACGTGGATAAAGATTTTTTGTAATTTGAAAACGAAGCATATTTTTGCCTATTTGCTTGTGATGACCTGAAAAATAAACTGACAGTATAGTCATGCATACTATTTCGGACATGTAGAAAAGGAAGTTAAGATTGAGAGAGTCGCTATACATAGACGCTCGATCATCGTGTTTGGGGTTCACGATTCAAAACGTCCCCCACTTTTCTACCGCAAAATGAATGCGCAACAAAGATTAGCCTCAACAGTTTTTTGCCGTCGCGAAATGAAACCGCGCCAGCAATTGTGACGGCAATTGCAGATTGCCAACGCTAATTTTGAGGGCTGGATCATCTGGTAATTTAGCAGTAAGATCCCATTGTTCAGTGTTCCTAAGCTTTGATTTAACAGCCTCAAGCAACAAGTCAGCATTTTCAAGTCTCACAACGGAAATCATCATTTAGCAACCTATTTTTGACAGATGGTGACATATTGAAGTTCATATAACTTTTAAAATTAACATCAATGTAAAATGTTAAACATAATAGTGTCTAACATACTCTAAAATAGTCTACTAAATTCGGTCACAGAAGGAATACTATATCTGGTCACGGAAGGAAAAAGTTTGCCTAATATTTGAGCCTCAGGCCTGAAAATAAATTATATACTTCTACAAGTATGTATATACCACACAGAGATTTGATACTTCACAAAAAAAAAAAACATAGGCATCACTGCTTCTTTAGATATACCTTATAGTCAGAAATTTTCGCGACATTTTAATTTTGCGATAAAAATTTTGGGACAATTTTGCGATTTTTATTTTCGCGATTCGTTGCCTTGAATTTTTCGCGAATTCCATAGAGTTACGGAGTGGAGGAAAAACAAAATATGATTTTTAAGTACGTTTTTCTACTCTGTAAAATCTGTAAAAGGAAGCTTTTTTTCATAAAAGGTCAATGTTATAATCAATAAGGTAGCGGAAGAACCTTTATTTTTGATCAAGCGAGGATAGTACAACCTTTCAAACTCGCCTCGGCGTTTGCCTAAATAATGGTATTGACGTTAAGGAAAATGTCGAAACGAAATCCCATACTGTCTTTTAGACCCATGTCCTCCGACCTCTTCTGGCCTTTGGTATCTGGTTAGGAATGTCACTAGGGATAAAATAATTAAAACTGAAGAGGTTTCATGGGTGTAAGAGTTAGACAGGAAAGTTTAAAAAAAGAGGAAATTTCATAAAAAAGGAGATCGATGATTTATAACACAAAATGCCATTTAGGTTAACAGGCAAACCGCCTTCTAAAATTGTGTTTTAAAGTGCATTTCTTCCTTAATTTTTCCGGGTTTAATCAAACTGGGTATCACCAGAATTATTTTGTTGCGAAAATATTACGTCTGCTACCCTGTGGAGTCTAAAAAATGAAGAAAAAAAGAAAATATTTCGCGGTTTTTATTTTCGCGATTTCGTCAATTAATTTTTTTTCACGGCATTTTAATTTCGCGAAAATGCCCAAAAATCGCGAAAATTAGTTGTCGTGAAAATTTCTGACTATAAGGTACAACTAAACTTTCATGAATACTTCATCTCATCAAAATTCACATGATTATAAAAGGTACTAAACAATAACTTGCTTACCACACCAAGAGGTTTTACTTATCTTCCAGCTTCTCTAAAAAAAAGATTATATAGTCAGATAAGGTAATCGTTACGCACTTATCACAAAATTGGCTTTTTCGCGGCTTCTGCTTGCCATTTCCGTTTGTTTACTATCGCAAATGCGGCGCCATTATTAATTCCACGTTTTTCAATAATAAACAATCTTCTGAAATAAGTCTGGCGAGTTTTTTTTCAATATTTCGACTGCGTAATAATAATAGTGTAGAAATGTCAATCATTACGCATTTTTTTACATTTATTCCGCACCTGCGTAATAAAAAGAGTGCCTTGCGTAACAAAAATAAACTCTCTTTACGCACTTCAGCTTTAATTATTACGCGTCTACAGCAACATCCTCTTTCGTCCATTGTGAAGGAATACGGGCGTAAAAGGAGTTCTAAAACGACCACCGATGTTAGCCTACTAAAGTCCATACCGGTGGATCCGGAAGTTATCCGGTAAGTTCAAGACACGCATGTCTAAAACGTGGTCTTTGGCCATGACAAATTGTTGAACAAATCAATACTCGTGAAGACAAATGGGCTTGTGTTGTAATGAAGTTTGGGGGATATGTAGAATAGAATTATTAACTTTTAGTTTATTTTTCTAAATAAAACTTGTTACATAGGTAGGCCCTATGACATGCTTCTCGATCTTCTTTCTTTGCCTGTTCGAATATTTTCCGAATTTCGGCGTATTGTGGAAAGTTCCATTTTTTAGCGCCAAGAAAAGTAGCAGCTAATGGGCCACAGATTACATCCTGAATCGGAAACACCGAAACGTCGCTTCCAGGAATATCGTATTCCCGAAAGATGCAATCTGTGACCCCAAATTTCTGTTGCAAACACTCGATTTCAACAGCACACGGGTATCCATTGCTATCATTGGATAGAAATCTCTTTAACAACCTTCCAATGAAAAGATTTGGCCTGTTCTTTGATGTAAAGATACAAGCAAACCACTTCCCCAATAGATCATTTTCTGGCACTGGTGGTTTGAGTGCATCCCAACATCCCTCCGAAGATAAAGCCATATTTTCAAACATTACATCTTCTTCCGACTCTGAAGACTCATCTTCAACCTCTTCCTCGTCCTCATCCTCACTGCTTTCTTCCTCGCTGCTTGTTTCTTCTTTTTTTTTGATGGGTGGTTTGATAGGCTTCTTTGTCATGTTTGCATTTTTGTTGGCCCTTAGGTTGGCTCTTTCAATTTTTCGCTTCTCTCTCTCTTCTTTTTCCTTTTTCTTACTCTGGAGCTCTTCAAGTAGGTCTACTTGAGTAATGACCTTCCCGCGTAGATCAAGTTTCATCCTTTTTACCTTAGGCCTGTTAACAGGCCCCTTTATTTTGTCTAGATACAGCTCCTCGAAACTTTTGTTTTTTGGGCTGCCACCACTCTTCGTCCTCGAAGTTGAAACGTTTCCAATGGGTTCTAACTTCCACCCATTCGGTATCCAGTGAAAACCAGACGGAGCCTCGTACGGATAATCTCCGAGGTATTTTGTCAAAAAGCTTGAATCGGAATTTTCGGCACTCGACGACAGGGTACTTTTCTTCGTACTGTTAGCTACTGGTGCACTAGACACAGGAGTGGAAAACGACTGCGCAGGAGGGAAGTTAACCTGATTTAAGTTTGGTGTGGCGGAAGATATAACAATATCAGCTTCCACATCAGTTGTTGGTGTAGCGGGAGTCGGGACAGCGTCAAGAGCTTCGTTTGTTCCACCAATTGCTTGATCAACGTTCCTTTATGTAAATTTTTAAAATTAAAGTATATAATTATTGAAAATATGCTTAAAGAAAAAATTTATAACGTTGGTATTTATACTCACTCTTCCGCAAGCTTATCCCAATCAAGCTCGTTCCCAGTTTTCTTCCACTCCTCATACTTTGCCACAAGTCTTTGATCCAACCGATGTTTAGGATATTTTGACCTATCAATTGGCCATATTCCTGCAAATCAAATTTATTTCAAGTTATTAAGTGTAAAAATTACTTAGAGCATAATCAACATTATTATTTAAGTTTACCTGTTGATTCGAAGCCACTGATTACATTTTCTTTGTGCATTCCATCGTTCCATATTTTGCACAACTGATTAACAAAATCAGATTTGGTCATTTGATGTTTTGGACCGAACGTATTGACACGTTCTTGGAGAAGTTTCTCCCAAAGACGCTTAAGTGGTCCAAAGCAAGCAACATCCAATGGCTGCATAACATCCGTTACGTGTGGCGGGAACTTAAGTATAATAATATTTTCAGCCAGTCCGCGCGATATAACCTGGATGGAGATATGGGTAAGATGTCCATCTAACAGCAGTAGAAGTGGTCTGGCAGTCACTGTATCCGCAAAATGGTTGAACCACTCTGCAAATACTTCAGAGTCCATCCACCCTAATGTAAGGTAAGCAGAAATATGTAAATATGTTATGTAAATTTCTCTGTTTAGATAAAATATATGCGGTAAAGTTATATACCATTCTCGGACTTTCCGTAATATGTGTTAGGCAGCGCCATATCTCCAAACCAACTAGATTGCATATTCTTGCCTTTAAATATTATCAAGGGATCCAAAACAACCCCGGCAGCACTACAAACACCAAGGGCTGTGATGTTCTCACGTCCCGCCCCGAAACGAAGTTTCAGTGCGCGTTGACCCTGAAAAACGCGAAAGTGTTATGTAGTGTAAAAACTTATAATATATAACATCTTATGCTGACGAATGACGATATACCTTTACGGAGACAACTCTTCCTTTAGAGGGATCTGTGGGAAAGCCACTCTCATCACAATTCCAAATTTTAATCTGAAGTCATAGGTCATAGGTTTCTCTTTTGATAATTATTTCTAGTGTTGAGAGCGAGCGTGTGTAAAGAATGCGTAACGAATACAGTGCTGCTTGGTTGAGCTAAGTAGGAGTTTAATCTAAATTCATAAGTCATAAGTTTCTCTCTGATGAAATATTTCTAGTTTTGCATGCTGATCATACAGTACAAGAAATGCGTAACAAATAAAGCGCTAGTGATCATATTGCTCACAATTCATTACGCACACTTTTTTACGAATACTAGACGGAAAATATACCTAAAATAATGATTGGCAAGAGGTTTGTGGACCCAGGGTCAATTAGCGGCGACCGCATGAGATTTCTACCCATGCGCAAAGATGGTAGAACAAAGTTTCAAGATGTCGCGATAAAGTTGATATTGGCTGCGTTGACTACCACATTATATAACTTGTTTTTTTTTAAGTTTTTTTGAAAATATGAACTATTTAAGTTATTAAAAGAGTTTAAGGTATGTCTTAAGTTTATAAATGCCTTCTTTTTGTTGCTGTTTCTATGTTCATTTCGGCGAAAAATACACTCAAATGAGATGCGTAATGATTACAGATGCGTAATGATTCGGCAATCTGACTATATTATTTGAATGACTTTCCTCCATGACTGACCTAAAAAAAGTTCAACAACTTTGTGCTCGAAGATTTTATTTTGAAATGAGAAAATTTTACTTGCAGGAGATGTATCTAGTTTCCAAAAATACAAAAAATGATATCTTATCTTCATTATTGATTTTTCATACTTAGCATGATCTAATTTCAATTACAGCCTTTTGCTCATGTTTATTGCAGTTCCAAGTGGGTTGCGAGCTGGTGGAGTAAGCTAAAATATGTATAAACACTTCTTAACTTCAATACAGGTGCATAATGCTTTGTCTACCCACTTGGTTATTGTCTCAATTAGCCAGGTAATTGAGTCTTGTCTCTCTTACTCTTGTTAAATGTTCATTAGTTTGGAGTAAAGCCTCAATATATTTATAGTTCTAAATAAGTATAAACACAACATAAATATATGCATATAAATTTCTAACACAACTAGGGTATATATCATCCCCCTTCATTTGGCAGTTTCTGGCAGTGTCGTACCAACATTGTCTTAATGCTTGTGCTTCAGATATTTTGTTGTTGTGTGCAATTCTCATTGTATTTCCCAAAGGCTTAATAAATATATCTCAGCGGGGTTTGGAGATGGATGAAGTGGTGGTATATGTTGTCTTTTAATTCCCTGCTTATTGGTGAAATCTTTCAAGAGAAGTTGCACAGGAGAGTTTGTATTGTGTGTTTTTAGCTAGTCCCAGCATCCCCACTCATTTCTGCCAAATCCCCCTTACCAATATCACAACATCTTTTAATTGAAATAACGTAAATGACCAATTAAGCGCCCTGAGCGCTTAAATTTTTTTTGAACTTTTAGGGAGGACGCTTATACGGATGGGGCTCTTAATTGAGTCCTGGGGGGTTAATACACTAAAATCACTAATACAGTTTACCTTATCACCGAATTTTTGTGAAAATTCCTCTTCTTTATCACCTTCACCATCTTCATCTGAAAGCATGAAGTCTGGCGTGGCAATGGGGATATTGTCTTCTTCGATTTGGTCACTTGTAAACAGATTTTTATCAGGTTCAAATAAAATGGAAAGTTGGGATTTTTACATTTCCCTAGCGCTCCAGGGATGTTTTGACTTCAAGCAGTGAATTTCTTCATCCCATGAACCATGTTTTTCTCAATATTTTATGTTTTTTTCTGAATAAAGGGTCATCTACAAAATCCGTAGCAATTCGTATTAAAAAAATTCGTATATGGTATACAAATTTTCTTTTGCCATACAGTAATTAAATTTGTATGAAAGTTTTCTAAAATCGTATAAAATTCGTATGAGTTTTTTATTAAACTCGTTTAAAAAAAAATTGTATGAGATTTAAATTAAATTTGTATGAGTTTAAAAAAATTTGTATGAGTTCAAAAAATTTGTATGAGTTTTAAATTAAATTCGTATGACTTTAAAAAAATTGTATGAGTTAAATTCGTATGGGTTTTAAATTAAATTTGTATGAGTTAACTTTGTATAAGTTTAACAAAAAAATTGTATGAGTTTTTAATTACTCTCAGGTGCTTAATACAAGGGTGGGTCTTAATAGCTGGGGGGGTCGGAATTTTTTTTGAGAACCAATAAGCGGGGGGGGGAGGTCAGAATTTTTTGTGCACACTGTAGTGGCTTCCTTTCAAATCATCCTCGCCCATACGACAAAAATATGTGATACAAAGTAGATACAGATGCAGTGCGTATCAATAAATAAACGTAGTGCTAGCTTGCGTCAATGATGGTAAGTAAATACCAGCAAACACAATGTATGAACGTTCAAAACAAAAAATAACTTCCCAAATTTTTTTTCGACCATGCTTATTCATTGGACAAAATTAATAAGCGTCACCCCCCTCTTCTATTAAGCAACCGAGAGTAGATGCGTATGTTTTTTTTTTTAAAAAAAAATTCGTTTGACATTTTATTAATTTTGTATATGAGTTTTTTCAGCGATTGTGGTATCTTCTGCCTCGGATGCAGCGATCTCTGAAGACTTTTGAAGGCATTCATTTTCTTCTTTCTCCGTATCCACGTTAATATTCTCCACGCTCTCCACATTCTCCATACTTTCTCCATCTTCTTGAATTTCTTTACTAAAATAATATTCCGTTACTATCAAAGGTTTTTTTTTTTTTTTTTCTTATTTTGTTGAATTATAAAATCACAAAAACGCTACTAAACGGAACATATAAATATTTGCCGTATTCCTTTAACACAACACGAATAACACACATTTAAAATTTAATCTGAGTTTTTTAAAAGAACCTTATTACTTATGACCTTACTTCACTTACGTGCCTTATTTTTCTCTCTCAATAACGATTTTTTCACTCTCTCTCTAAAACAACATTCTGGAGATCAATTTTACTTTTGTGTTGAATGTTATTCTAATCTATTTATATCTTTGCAATCACATTGAGCATATTGAAATGATTTGCTTCTGGTAATAGAGCAGTATGGCAGGTATCATTTTAAGGTGTTATTGACATGTGTTTCACAAGCTAATACCCAGGACTAAATTGATAAATGCTGTTAAAAACAGTAAAAAATGTTACAATTTAGTTTGAATGATATTCATTCATTCTTTTCTTTTTTATATTCGCTACTTTGAAACAACAGGTGGCCACAAAAAATGAGAAAATAAAATAAAAAATACAATTAATAAGACACATGAAACTTTGTCCTCCCCATTACTGCCACTCATTTTATTATGCACACTATGATTGGTAAGATGAGAAAAGAATCTTCCGGACATCGTTGTTACAGACGATCTGTAATAATTCATTATTTTGTTTCTTTTTATAGCAAGAAAACTTTACCTACAGTACAGTGTGAATGTAATCTACCGCGGACGCGAAACTTGCATGAATAGTTACATAGAACAATAACATTGCGATAGCTTTTGTTTTTTTAAGAAAATAATTGCCTCGCTGATAAACAATGACCCCACGCGATCGATTGTTTAATCACAATAGGTTGCAAGATCAATTTTAGCAATCTATTTTGCGCGAACTCTTTTGAAATTTCTAATTGCAGTAATTAAATATAAAAGTTATCTCCACGAAGGATCGTGTGTCCCACGATTATTTTTAGATTGCATTTTAAAAGTTTATAAACGAAAACCGGCGATAGAAATGCTTTTTTAGATCGCATTTTAAAAGTTTATAAACGAAAAACGGTGATAGAAATGTTTTTTAAGATCACATTTTAAAAGTTTATAAACGAAAAGCGGCATTTAATAGTTGTGAACAATGCTTCTCATATGTTTCTTAAATTAAACGCGCTGGAATCTTTTTAAGTAATTAAATCAACAATACATTCTCGCGCAATGTATTATAAAACTTTGCGAAAGATTTTTATTATTTAATTACTTCACGCTAATACTTAAGGGAATAGCTTATCAATACATTTACACAATGCATCTCGCTATTACAAGAAATATAATTGCTCCGATATTTCTTCGCGAGCGCATTGTTTTTTAACACGCAAATATAAACTCGCAAAACCTTTAAGGGATTTAATTATAACAAAAGACAAACGACTGCCGTCCTCCACGCAAAGGTGTGATATTAGCGTGTACGCGGTAGATTACATTCAGACTGTACTGTATAAAAGATGTAAAAATAAATTTGATTAATTATTATTAATGGCATCTCTTGCTTTCTTGTTATTAATTTATTTATTTTTTTATTTTAACTTCGTTAGATCTCTTTAAATTAACTACGCGGTTTTCTCCGTACATGAAAAAGATTTAAGTTAACGATAAGGGTTGCAAAGCCTTCTTAAATCATTCTCTGACTTCGTATTTCGCTTTTTTCGTAATTTGGATAATTTCAGAAAGCTATCCTAGACATAAGAAAACAAAGATTGGCATCACACGCCTAAACAAATATGCGTGTGTGTGGGGGCGTGCGCGTGCGATCGCACGCCTCTCACGAAATGGTCAGAAAGAACAGCGTTTAGAAATTGTTAATGTTTATTTCAAGGCTAGCTGCATATCGGAAAGTTAGATTTCTATGAAGAAATTATATTAAAAAAATTAACATAGAAAATTCGTATGACAATTTGTTTAAAAATTTGTATCGCAATTCGTATTGGACAATCTTAATAATTCGTATGAAAATTCGTATAAATAAGAATACAGGCCTATCAATAAGGGGAGAGCAATTACTCTTGCTCACGCAAAGGCTCGCCCAATTCTGAGAAATGAGAAACTAGCTGAGCCATTAATTGCTCCCCCAATTCTAAAAAATGTTGTTCTAGCTGAGCAATATCAATTCATCTCACATGGAAATCAATGTTCTCTTTCTTATTATTTACAGTAAAAAAGAACAAAAATATATAAAAAAGATAAAATAAAATAAATAAAAAAGACTTCGTGATAAAATATGCGATTATAATCTTATTCTATTTATTCAGATTGCTCGCCCAGTTTAATTTATTGTAACCTTGGGGGAGCGATTTATTGCTCTGGTGTTATTTTCTTATTGATAGGCCTGAGAATATATATAATTCGTATGACAATTGGTATGACAATTCGTATGAAAATTCGTATAAATGAAAGAATATAATTCGTATGAAAATCGTATAAAATTCGTATAGGATTTTTTAAAAATCGTATAATTAATTAACACTATACGAATTGTATACGATTTTGATATGAATTATAAGCAATTAAATTCGTATATATTCGTATAAAATGTCATACAAAATTTGTAGATGACCCCTAAGTGCCCAGTTTCAGTTTTAGACCTATGCGTTTAATTGGAACTTGGGTGCTTATTAATTGCAATTTTTTTCCTCTAAACCTGGATTTTTAATTGGACAGGACACTTAATTGAGTCCTTGGCACTTAATTGGTCCTTGGCGCTTAATCGGTCATTTCTGGTGCATTAGGTTCCTTAATAATGTGGGTTTTTTCTGGGAAGTTATGGCAATTAAAATACTCAAAATGAAACGTGCCATACTGCTCTATTACCAGAAGCAAATCATTTCAATATGCTCAATGTGATTGCAAAGATATAAATAGATTAGAATAACACCCAAAAGAAAAGGAAAAATGTTCTCCAGGATTGTGTTATAGAGAGTGTGATTTCACCTTGCAAAAAAGTGTTAACATGATGGAGGATTGAACACAAGAAGTGACACCAAGAATTATAAGTACGAATGTAAGTCTTATGCAAAAGCAAGGTCTACCATATTGCGTAGAACCTTCTAGAACAAACTAAAAATGCTTAGTCATCACAACATCTAAAATGCAGTGACCGAATATATCAACACCCCCTCTAGAGGTCAAGTTTCTGTCCAAAAAGATATCGTTCGAATTTCTGTAAATAGTGTCTCTTCGGAGGTTTAGTATAGATGTCAGCGATGTTTTCATCTGACGGCACGTGATCCAAATAAATGCGGGAATCACGGTAACAATCGCGAATAAAATGAAAGCGTATATCGATATGCTTCGATTTCGAATGCTTAACAGGATTCTTAACCAAAGACAATGCACCTTGGTTGTCATTCATAAGCATCGGTGTTAACATGGTAAACGGTAATAACTCGCTAACCAATCGACTAAGATAAATAATTTCTTGGCACGCTGCGGACAGTGCCATGTACTCTGCCTCACAAGTTGATTAAATTTGATTCCAAGGAAAGTTGATAGAGTTCCAAGGTCCTTCATATGAAACTTCGATGACAATTGACTTTTAATCTCGTTTATGACATCGGTTGAACTACCTGCAATAATAATATCATCTACCCATATCAACAGAAAAATAATCTCACTCTCATTGCGTTTGAAGAAGAGACATGGATCTGCTGCTGATTGTTTAAAACCAAGTTCTATTAGGTAGTCATGAAGTAAGTTGTGCCAGTTTCGACCACTTTGCTTCAGTCCATAGAGCGATTTGTTTAGTTTCCATACTTTCCCTTCGATTTCATACCCGGCCGGCTGTGTAACATATACTTCTTCGTTAAGGGCAGCATGAAGGAAAGCACTCTTCACATCCATCTGGTGTAGGGTAAGGTTTTCTTGCACTGCGACCTGCATGAGTGACCTAACTGTCTCCATGCGTGCGGTTGGTGAAAACGTTTCGACATAATCAACTCCCTCGATCTGGCTAAATCCTTTTGCAACATATCTAGCCTTGTAAATAGGTTGTTCTGGGTCTCCTTTGAGGTTAAATACCCATTTTCCACCGATAACTTTGCGATCTTTTGGTGGGTCTGTCAACGTATAGGTGTCATTGGTTTGAAGTGACTCGATTTGTTCATCCATTGCCGCTTTCCACTTGCATGAGTCATTTCGGTTAATAGCGGTCTGATATGTTTGCGGTGTGTCCATTAAATAACAATAATCTATATAGCTCACATGGTCGTTGTCATCAGAGTTTTCGCTCTGGTCATAATCTGCTAGGTACGATGGTGGCTGTCGCTGTCTTGTCGGGTATCGCGATTCAGATTGCTCTTTCGGTTCTGACTGCTCCACTGACACTTCAGCTGGTTCTGGTACTTCAGCTGTTTGAGGCATGATTTGATCATCGTTTGTTTCTTCGTTTTGAAACTTTTCAGTGAAGGTTACAACTCTATGCTTCATCACGGTGTGGTTATCAGGGTAATAGACAAGATAAGCTGGACTTTCTCGATCATAACCGACAAAATACCCCTTCTTGCATCGTGGGTCCAGCTTTTTCGTGTTAGGAGTGTAAGCATAACATACAGTTCCGAAGACATGGAGTTTGGAAACATCAGGTTTGCGACCGGTAATCAAACTGTATGGTGTACTTTTGATGCGTTGAACATAACAACGGTTTCTGATGTGCGTAGCGGTCATCAATGCATAGGTCCAGAGGTATTTCGGCAACCCCGATTCAATCAGCAATGCACGGGCCATATCAAATAATGTTCTCCAATTACGCTCAGCAGTTCCATTTTGGTGTGGTGAATGTGGAGAAGATAGCTCATGTTTTATGTTGTTTTTCCTGAGCAGCGACTTAAACTCGTTAGATATATATTCACCACCATTATCACTCCTCATGCGACTCACATCACCGGTTGGAAATATATCAGCATGGAAATTGAATGATTTGACTTTGCCATATGGGTTAACATCAGCAAGAAATTTTTCGGTCGCTTTCAGTGCATCTGATTTTTCTTTCAAATAATAGGTAAACGAGCACCCAGAGTAGTCATCGGTAAAAATAATAGCGTATCTGAAACCGTCCTTTGCAACAGGATCAACAGGACCTGCAAGGTCTGTGTGAATTAATTCAAACGGTTTGGAGGCACGGGTATCAGCATCTCGGTTACGGGTATCAGTTTTCTTCGCGAGGATGCATGTTTCACAATTGAATTGACTTGAATCAGAAATGGTCATACCTTGAACGACATTTTCAAGTTTTCGAACATCAGCAATGTTGCAGTGGCCGAGTAATTTATGCCACATTTCAAGACTTTCTAATCGATTTCTCCCAACAGATGTTTTACACAGATAGTATAGCCTACCATGTTGATTGATAGGAAATTTTACATTATCATGAGTAGTTAATGTCCCACGGTTACCATCAAAAACTACTTTCGCACCCTTTTTTGTTGCCGACTGGACTGAAAATATATTTTGGGGAAATGAAGGTACAAATAACACATTCTCCATTTTGACATCAGCAATATTCCCATTGTTGTCTTGTAACGAAATTAAAACTGTCCCCTTCTTCTTGGCAAGGTTGTTAGACTTTGAGCCATCTGCTAGCTCAATGTAGTGTTCTTCCGGCTTAAAAGATTCATCGGTATGGATGAAGTTTGCATCTGTGTTAACGATGTGAGTTGTAGCTCCACAATCTACTAAAATTTTCTCACCAATGTCACTGGTTAAATGGATGCTATCACTAATTTTGAAAGCATAAGAATGATCATTTTTTACTTCAGTGTTGTCATTGACAGTTTTAGTCGCATGTTTTTGCTTTCTGCAAACTTTGTCAGTATGCGAAGAGGTCTTACATACCGAACACCACTTTCTATTTTTGGTATTTCTGCATTCAAATGATTTATGTCCTGCTTTACCACAGTTATAACAAATCAATTTACCCGGTGTCTGCCTCTGGTCAACAGTATTCATAACATTGTCGCCAGCCGGTTTCTCGGTACGAGTACGTTCAGTATCCTCAAAATTCTTGAGTGATTGCTTGAACTTCTGAAAGTTCTGAATCAAATGTTCTGATTGAGAGGTTACAGCAATAAATGCTTTATATCTATCTGGCAACCCCTTAACTACCATCGCAACAAGTAGTCCGTCACTAACAATTTCGTCAGCATTTCTAAGTGCATTTGCAGCAGATTCAGCTCTCAAGATGTAATCTGTTATCGGTTCAGTCTCACTTTTCTTTAATGAAGTTAGTTGGGTATACAGGGCTATGATTCTTGGTTTCCCACTTCCAGCATAATGATCCTGGAGAATTTTGAATGCTTTTCTACCGTCGTCACGTGCGTCTCTCATTATAAGTGATATCGAACGTTCATCCAGGAATTGGATCAATTCAGAAAAAGCAGTTTCATTTTCATCAGCAGATATGTCCTCATTGCCAACAAAAACATGTTTCAGTTTGCGTATCTTCATGTATCCAAGAAATTTAACTTCCCACAATTCAAACTTTCTTTCATCTCCATCGAAACTAATATTCTTCCACTGGCTGGTGGCACTGGGCCCATAACCTGTTAACATGATGGAGGATTGAACACAAGAAGTGACACCAAGAATTATACCTTATAGTCAGAAATTTTCGCGACATTTTAATTTCGCGATAAAAATTTTGGGACAATTTCGCGATTTTTATTTTCGCGATTCGTTGCCTTGAAATTTTTTCGCGACATTTAAGTTTCGCGAATTTCATAGAGTTACGGAGTGGAGGAAAAACAAAATATGATTTTTAAGTACGTTTTTCTACTCTAATAATGACATCTGTAAAAGGAAGCTTTTTTTCATAAAAGGTCAATGTTATAATCAATAAGGTAGCGGAAGAACCTTTATTTTTGATCAAGGGGGGATAGTACAACCTTTCAAACTCGCCTCGGCGTTTGCCTAAATAATGGCATTGACGTTAAGGAAAATGTCGAAAAGAAATCCCATACTGTCTTTTAGACCCATGTCCTCCGACCTCTTCTGGCCTTTGGTATCTGGTTAGGAATGTCACTAGAGGGATAAAAGAATTAAAACTGAAGAGGTTTCATAGGTGTAAGAGTTAGACAGGAAAGTTTAAAAAAAGAGGAAATTTCATAAAAAAGGAGATCGATATATAACACAAAATGCCATTTAGGTTAACAGGCAAACCGCCTTCTAAAATTGTGTTTAAAAGTGCATTTCTTCCTTAATTTTCCCGGGTTTTATCAAACTGGGTATCACCAGAATTATTTTGTTGCGAAAATTTTACGTCTGCTACCCTGTGGAGTCTAAAAAATGAAGAAAAAAAGAAAATATTTCGCGGTTTTTACTTTCGCGATTTCGTCAATTAAATTTTTTTCGCGGCATTTTAATTTCGCGAAAATGCCCAAAAATCGCGAAAATCGCGAAAATTAGTTGTCGCGAAAATTTCTGACTATAAGGTAAGTACGAATGTAAGTCTTATGCAAAAGCAAGGTCTACCATATTGCGTAGAACCTTCTAGAACAAACTAAAAATGCTTAGTCATCACAACATCTAAAATGCCGTGACCGAATATATCAACAAAAAGAACTGAACAATAGATTTAGGGTTTAAAAGAATTTAAATTACTTATGTGATATTGATTCTGAAGGATAAAGAAAAAAAAAAATGTTTCAGCTTCAATGTTTTTGTCCATGTGACAACCTGGACTCTTTATAAAAAAACAGATCATGCTAAGGTGCACACATGCAGATAGCTCTAGGTTACAGCATGTGATGACAGATCATGTGATTGGCATATACGTTTAGAATATGAATAACAAACAAAATCCATGTCAATATGTTTTATTTTTCATGCAAGGTTTTAGACAAGGGTTAATTTTGCTGATGCAAAGAAGTTAAAAAATATCCCATGTTCGTAATTTTATTGTTGAGATTTGAAGAGTTGTTACAATGACAATAAACAATTTTGTGAAAAAAACTTTGAAGTTAAAATTATATTTAACTAAAAGGCCCCTGGAAAAGTCCACTTAGGCAGAAGAACAATAAAAAAGATCCCTTATTTGAATTTTGATGACGTAAGCAATGACCCGTTGAAAGGAAAAAAAAAATTCAGAAATTTATTTGGCTGTTGCTTCTATTATGTAGAGCTTGAAACGCTGATCAAGAACGATTCAACGAACGAGTAATGAGATATAAGGGTTTAAGAATTTTGTCGATGTCTGCAAGACAAACCAATGTACAAAGAATTTTTTTCACAAAAATGTATAGGATCATGTGTTTTTGATGAATGGTTGAAGAGATATTAGGGTTTAAAGGAGTGGTATGACCCAGCTTTGGGGAACTTACCCACTTCTCCTTCACCATGTTAAAATAGTTTATTCTTAAAACTTATTTTGATTTAATCCGAGTTTGATGTCATTACATTGCTCAGGGGTGCGCACTACTTATATAAAAGGGCCGAGTGATAGGAGTTTTAGAACTAATATACCCTTGTTCATGTTTCCAGCAATGTTATTTTTCCTATGTTGTTTCTGACTAACATTGTGAGATTTAGAAAAAGTGACAAGATCACAACCATTTAAAATGTCTTTTTCAGTCTTTGATTACCACAGTTTGGTTACAGGAGCATTAAACAAACATTTGTCTTTTACCTAATGCTACAAGGAATTCAAATGACTTGATAGAAAGAAGTAATGATCCAGCCTTCGATTAAGTGTTAATACCTATGTATTTGTTTATCTAAATTCTGGTTCATTCTTTCAAAGTTTTCACAACAGCTACATTAAGCCCTTCAAAGCCCTTCTATTCTAGCAACCCAACGGGTTTTACACACATCAATTAACCATGTATGTTACTTTCTGGGCAGAATAACACAACATTATCTTCTATAAACTAGGAGGTCAATAATTAAAAAAATACTACTAGTTGTTGCGCATGCCCCAAAGCTTTGTAAAAAAGTTCAATTGTGCAAGACTTGGCAACACAAGGATTGAGTCTGTGATTTTTACAATACACATTATGGCTTTACTGTTGATTTCAGTAATGTTTGCAGCAACATTATTTATTTCACCTGCCACTGCCACTGCACCATCATAACCTTGACCTTTGTGGATCTTAATTTTTTGCTGTTTTTTCACTGATCTTCGTTTTGAAATGTTTGAAACATCAATTGCTTGAGCTTTTAAATGATGCTTTGGCATCATTCCAATGAGTGAGACCCTCAGAAAATAATTGAATGCATGCATGCATTGAAAGAAGAAGAACCAGACGTTTGGAGATTTTTAGCTCAAGGGAACTTTTGCATTAATAAGACTGACGTACCATTCTGTGCCATAGGAGCAGATTACGGGATAGAGCATGAAAATCGTGCTATGAAAGTATTAGGTGGAATAAGAGGTCTTACCAGCAATGAAGAGGCACTAGAAAATACCCATCCTACCTTGCCCTCTCCAACAACTTGTGGTTGGAATGAAGAAGATGGGCATTTAACAGCAGTATTAACAGATAAACCACCAGAACCTGAGGCTACCATAGAAATACAAGAAAGGGTGTGTTAGTGGACGTTGTACTTGTGAGCGTTATGGTCTTGTCTGTACTGAAATGTGTATGTGCGCTAATTGTGACAACCAGTACGAAGAGGAAGACGATTACAGTGAATTGGAAAGCGATGATGATGAGTGAATTGATAACTGACATTTATTCAATATCAATTAGATGATAGGTTTCGTTTTTTTTATGTGGTTTGAAATTCGCACCCAAATGTATATTAAGTAAAAACAATATTAGGACATTTTGCGAATTTTAGTAATTTACTGACCGGCTCGTATCATGGGTTTTATAGTTGAACTTTTAACAACATGTGCAGCACAGTCAAATTACATTTAATGATACCAACAAGTGGCTAAACCTTCATGTAATACACACATAATAGTAATAAAGTATATACAATTAGGCGATTTATACCTGTTATTTCCGTCTGGTCTGTAAAATACACAAAGTGAAAATAAAATTGGGATTAAGGTAATTTTGAATATTTATACAATAATATATCAGAAAAACACAAAATATTGCTTCTAACAAAAAAATCCAGCAGGGTTACAGTTGCCCCCACACTATTTTAGGAATTTTGTCCCCAAGTAAAACACATGGAAGATAAAAAATCCATCCATGCTCTCTGGACAATTCCAGTCTAAACAATCTTCCATTTCTTTTTGAAAAATAGTGTTACTGCCAACACTGAAGATACTTGCACATATATATTTAATTGTGTGTGCAGCTGGCATATTCCACAGGTCACAGGTCACAGGTCAAAATATATATACCATATATTTTTAGCTTGCTTTCAATATTCTTAACATTTGACATGCGCAATTATTTTGGTAGCACTTTTCATTTATGCAGCGCCATAAACACATAAAAAGGATACATGGCAAAAGCGAAAGTGTCAGTGAAGAGGTCAATCGAAAAAGTGAAACTAAATGGGTAAAAGATGAAAATGAAAAGAATAATAAACAGGAGAGTGATAGTGATTCAAGTTTGGATGGGTATAACAGTAGAGGAGAAGTTGAATATTCCAATAATGATATGTGAACACTTTATTTACACAAAGGAATAATCGGTTTGACTAATCAACAAGTAGTAGATTTAATTTTTGAAATGAAATCAAAATGTGTTTGTATGAAGAAGGTTGTCAATGGTAAAGAAAATGCAGCATCCGTAATAAACCCAGGAGAATTATTGTACCTTGCTGACTGGTTAAAAGATGATTTTGGCACATGGCGAAACAGAGGATATAATAGCGTTGTACTAATGTTAGACGAAGAAGGTAAAATTGTAGATTCTGTGAGAGTGCCAAGAAAGCTTTCAAAATTAAAAGTAATGGAAGACAATGAATTAAAAAAATACTAAAACTTATGACAGATGCGCAGCATCTCCTGATTTTCGCCAGACGGAGAGTCACCTTGTCAGTCATTGGTAATTTATCTGCCTATAACATAATACAGTACTATTTTGAAGGAGAACCGCATGATTTTCAAGTAAAGTCGTATGGAAATAGTAAAACATTAAAACCCTTCTACCCAACTTCAGAAAGTACAAAAAATCGTTTAAAAGCAGCCTCAAATTGCACCTCTGATGGTCCAAGCAAGATATATGATGATAAATTCAAAAAAAGTGATGACATTATGTGATTCCAGTCGGTCTGTGATTTACCACGCAACATTATTCAAGTGAAAAATATTAGACACAAGGTAAATTTATATATATATATTTCTTTCTTAATTTCTGTTTAAGTGGACGCATCAGATTTCACTTCTAATTTACAGTTTTTTTTGTAAGAACATTGAAAGGGAAGAAAGCTTTGCAATCTTCTTAACGTTTTCAAAATGAATCCTTAATTTTCTACCTTTATCTTATGTTCTGATATACTTTGTTCTTTTAAAAAAACTTGTATTCAAGTATATTAATAATTACACTTCTTTTAAAAAATTATAGGAAATTTTGCTTCAGCCTGAGGTGTTCTTATTTTGTCCTTAAGCAATTTCCAGCCTCATTGTTCTTATCAAAAAGCGTATTAACCATTTAATATTTTGTATTTAGATTCCAAAAATTCCATCTGTAGCGATCACATAACAGAACATATGCAACAGATAAGAAAATGTCGATAAATAATGTGTTGATCCGCAAGTTGAATCGTTGTAGCTCCTAAGGAAACACTGCGTGACGTTGTGGATTTTTGGATCGTACCAGACCCAACGATTTCACCCTTTGTTTTGGACAAAACATTCAAATAAGATTTTTCGTAACAAGGACCTGTTCCCAGCATCCCGTGTTAGTAAAACAATTGGATAATCAAAGACCATGGATCCCCTGGGCCTGCACTGTTCCATTTCGAGGAAGATGCCAAGGTATACCGCTATTTTGGACAAACGTTAATCGAAAAAGAACCAGAAGTCGCAGATGCCTTATTTATTGGTATAAATAGAGAAAAAGCAATTGCAAATGAATTTATGCCGTTATTTGGATATTCAAAGCCGTTGTACTGCAAAAAACATCTTGAAGTCAATATTTTGCGAAAACTAGATAAACTGAATTTTTCCCACCAAAACAAAAAAACTGTTATGAATGATATTTTCGGCAATGAATCCATGAAAGAGCTTGGGCTAATGGAAACTTGTCTGATTACATTTTCATGTACTTACCTATACTTTTAGGTGTGGCTGCGACATTATGTAGCTGGACAGAGGCTGTGGACATTCACATTTTGCTGTTGCAAAAGCATTGGAGAAATATAGAGAGATCGCTTAAATTTTTAAGTAATGGAAATATCTCCCCTTATATGGAAAACTTTTCAGACAAGCAAAAAAAGAAGGAGCTGAAATTTTTATGTAATCATTTCAGTTCAGATTTGCCTGACACATAAGAAAGCAATGATGATTCTGGCGACCAGGATGAAAATTTTTTTCCTAATTTCTCCGTATCAGGATTACCACAAAACTTGCCCTTGTTTATTAATTGTTGTTTGTGTTCTCATGCCATTGCAATAAGCTATTTGAAGGATAAACTGAAATCATTCTTGAAGCAGTGGAACCCAAATGTGTCAGATATACTAGCCAGTACTGTCCCTCTTATGTGGGTAAGAAGAAAAGTGAAGGCGTGCGTAAAAAAAAGCCTGTGGAAAGCCGAAACATCGCAAACTATGTTGATTCAAGACCTGCCAAAGTTTCTGTTCGAGACGATGACCAATTCCTTGTAGTTTTTGTAAAAAATACACATTTAACTACTTGCTACGGATGCCAGCAAAAATTATGAATGGGTGAGAAGGATCCAGCTCCGCCAGTACCATTTGATATCCTTTTAGCTCATAGAGAAAATTGAGTTTTTTTACATGCAGGTATCACTGTCTTAAAGGGACTGTCCGGTGAAAAATTATTTTAAAATATTATTTGTAATTTAAAATTATGACATAGAAAATACCTTTCTTTTTTGATATTATTCACTTAATCACATATATAAACAAACCTTTTTATCGTAGATGTTGTTAAAGCATGGCTTCGTCTCGTTGCTGCAAATGCGCGCAAAACGGCCTGGGTTAAAAATTTAATATGCGTAATTATGCATGTGACGTAGAACAGTGGTGAAAAACAGACTATGTAGCGAAAGTGTGTAGCGTTTTCAGTACAAAATATGAACCCCCCTAGAAGTTAACTGTTTAGAAACTTATTTAAAAGAACTTTTAATTTTAAACTCTTCTCTACAAATTATGAAATACGATTATTAATATGTCTTCGTCGAAGTTTCGGTTGACCAGACCAGTTGTAGTTACAACCTAAAATTCAACAATTAAATTAGAACCTAGGAGGGAGCTACAGGCTATTTTTCAGAATCGAACAATAAATGTTATACTTAACCACACTTTATGCAATACTTAATCAGCTCTTTGATACATGTTTCGTACACCAAGTAAGTTTTTTGCTTGCATGGCTCCATGTTTCGATGTTCAATACGTTCTTGTTCTTGTTCTTCGTCTTCTCCTTCATCCATCTCTTGACTAATTGAATAATTAGGGTCACTTTTATCAGCCCTGAAATAAGGAATATGCAAAAAATAGATTCATAAATACGACTTTATGGAAGTGGTTGGAAATTTATGTGTTTTGTTACCTCTCAAGAGATTTGACCAGCCATTCATCATCCTCACTCTCATTGTCGCCATCGGTAATAACGTCCTCGTCCAAATCGTGTCCCTCGTGTGAAAATTCAGAAGTTGGTGGTTCAATTAAATTCGACAATCCCAGCATTTCCAATGTGTTGCTTATATTACCTGAAGTATTAAATGAAGAAAAACGATATAAACAGTTCCTTCATTAATAATTTTTTCATTGTAAATTCGTGCACGTATAAGAAAATATTTACCTTTGTGTAGGATATTGAATGTACTGTTCAGAGCTGCTGCTGCGCTTTGTAGGTTCACGTCATCCAAATCGGAATTAAATGAGGAATCAGTACAATTTGAATCTGAAAACATATACATTCTTAAAAATTACAAAATAATTTGCCACTTCGGTTAAGCATGAAAATGAAATAAAGTCGAAAGCCATACCGTTATCTGTGTCCGTTTCATTTTCAGTTTGACAAGAAGCATGTACAACAGCTACTTGGGTTTGCGTTTGCGCATCTGCTACAGAACACGACGTTTGTGTACATGTACTTCGTACTGACGTATCTTTATATTGGGTTGCACTCGTTTGTGTTTTTGGTATGGCCTGTATTCCAATTGATAATTTGGATTCAACTTCAAATTCAACTTCATTATCGATTAAACATAATTGCTCAGAATCTTCAACCAAGGCTGACTTCACCAACTAATAACGATCGAACGAAGTAATAAAAAGGAATGGGAACGAAGATGATATACTCGAGAAATGTTAAGAACATTCAAGGCTTTGTCAATACCAATAGCAAAATACGAGGAAATTAAGAATAATTTTCAAGATTAACATTCTTATAAAAAAAACGGATTTGCTTACGTCTTTAGATTGACTTCGTTTGGCTCGCGATGTGGAGGATGTACGTTCCTTAGGGGCAGTCTTATGACAAAAAATTGTCGGCACAGAATTTGGAATCAACCGCCGTTTGCAAGGACGATCTTTATAAAATAATTCATTCTGAAGTTTCCAGCTTGGGTCAAAGCAGGTTTCTTCAAAATGGTCAGAGCATAGAAATACTTTAGCTGGCAGCTTTGTTCTGTTAATTGCGGCAATCCAGGCTTTGCTAACTTCAGGATTCTTAGGCATTAGAAAGAAGCTTTTATCTTTGTTTGAGTTAATGTTGTTTTTACAACCGTACGCCGAACAGTAGGCCATACTAACAGCAAGTTTTTCGACCTTCCTCCGTTCAGAGTTGTTTCACAAAAAGAAACAAAAATGTTATTTAGTTTGCTTTCGAGGGGAAATTGCGTAATGTCGCGCTGAAGCGGCCTCTTTTACATTTTGATCTTTAAATTTTATCTTCAGCGAAGCGCCTTTAGCGAATAATAACAGAACCTGTGAAATCTGATAAATTATTTATAACACATTTCCGAATATATGCTACACACGGGTATTAACTGACTTAAAAAATAATAAACGAAAATAAAATAAGTCAATAAGATTTTTTGTTCCGGTCTATCCTTTAACGGGCTAGCGCGTTTTGTTTTGATTTTCTCACCATTGTGCTACGTCAGGGGAAACATGTGTGTTTAGCCTCTCATTCATGCTGAATTATTCAAACAAAATGGCGATCCAAAGGTGATGCTTCACGAGGGAATTGAAAAAAAGAAAACAACTTACATAAGCGTATTAATATATTATGTTTTAAAAGATGCAGATATTCTTTAGTAATAAGTACATATTAGTTGATATAATAAAACTTATTTTTTTACCGGACAGTCCCTTTAAAAATTGGTGAAACAAAAAAGTTATGTAAAAGAGTGCCACAATAACGTGACATCTTCAAAAATACTTGTAGACAATGAAGTGAAAAGTAATCTCGGTGACACTCACAAAATGAAATCGAAAACACAGTTCAGACTTCTGTTGTAAATTTTATTGGTATTTTATATCTTTAGTATTTTTTGTCTTTAGTATGTTTTGTTTTACGCATTTTTTGTTTCGTTTAAAGTGACAATTTAACCTTAACCCTAGACAATGTAGCTAGGTAGTTAACTAGCTATTTTAAAAAAGCTTCAAGACAGAATAATGACGCTGAATTTGAGTACTTTAACAGTAAAACTTTACATTGTTGTATGAAATGTTTTTTATCGGTTAATGTATTGTAGAAGCTGAATATAAAATTATTTCCAATGCTTCTTGAAATTTATTTTTTCGTGCTTGTTTACATTTTAAGCTACCCTTTTTCTTGACGATGGGAAATATTGCTCCATATCAGCCCGTCATCGAGAACCAATCAGAATGCCTGAAAAGCTGAATTGCCCACTTGCAAAATCCTGATAGTTAACAACTTTCAATTTTTTATATAGTAATAAAAATGACTGCAACAAATAACAAAAATGTCAATGCAAAAGCTCTGGCTAATAAAGCACAGATTCCAATTGTACATGAATCCAGCGCTGTTGATGGAATATTAACAAAAAGACAAAAAGCATGGGTGGAGGGAGCAAGTAACGACATATACACAGAGAACCCTGTTATTTATAGGTTTGAGATTTGTGCGTAAATGTTCTTAGTATATCTAAGTACTTATTTTATGTAACTGTATTTTTTTACTATTTTAGACACTGCAGACATCAGAAGGAAAAAGAACAGGATGTTTTTGCTAGTAAAAAACAAACAAAAAACATACATGGGTTAATATCAGAAAATTTAGGTTTGTGCAGTATGCTATTGTTTAATACATAACCAACCAATAAGCAAATAGTTCGGAAGTGGTAAATTTTTAGGGAGCATTTAGTGATCAACTTTGTACTTTAAAAAGTATAAAAAATTAAGAAGTGGCTTTTTTTTAAGGTGGCAGTAACCCTTTTAAAATCCAAGGAACAAAATTCCCATAATTAAGCATGGGCAAAATATAGCTAATGAAACAGGACGGTTAATTTCGAATTTAGCAGCGACAAGTGATCACATTGGTTGTTTCCATATTAGCATTGTGCATTTTAAATTTGTCAAAGTTCGTTTGTCAAAGTTCATTTTAAAACAGAAGCAGATAAAAATCATGAGGCTGTAATAAGTTGGAGCTTGGAAAAGTTATTTTTTTTCTTGTTTATTATACATTTTTAATTGGAAATTTCTGCTCAGCGTTTTTTAAACGGTAGTAAAAACTCAATCTTGAAATTGAGTTTTAAACTCAATCTTATAAAATGAAAAATATTTGAGGTAAAAAAATCCTTATTTGATTCAATTTTCAAATTAAAAAGTCTGCAAAAACAGAAAAATGAAACGTTCAGATGCGAAAAAGTTTGAATGATGAAAATAAAAACATCAAAACGTGTACCAGTGTATGGCTTTTCAAAAAGACGCTCCATCTTTGTCTACCATTTTCCTTCCGAAATAATAAGCAAAACTAGCAGTGCTCGAAGAAACTCCAAAGCTCCTCAAGGGGTAAATTTATTTTTAAAGAAAAGAGTTTAGGCACGAGGTATGTTACAGAAAAATATTGGTTGTTCGTTACCCTAAGATAATTTTTTAATCAAAACTTATTTTTATTCAAAATGGTGGCTGTGAATTGCGTGTGTGGCTGCCGTGATCTACAATGCGAAGTCTCTGGGAAGGCTGTTTTAGCCAATCTGGGAATACAAAATCTGAAAATTTCCCTCTCTAAACTCTAAACTCAATCTTACAGTAAAAACGGTAGTAGCTTTAAATCCTGGAATAATCCCTGCTGCTGACTCAGAAATTTAGATAATAAGTCAAAATCATTTTTGTATGTGTTAGGTCTATATTTTCGATATATGGTATAGAGGATTTGTATAAATAAAACACGAAGTAATTAATGCAGCTGTTTGGACAGCTAAAAAGGGTTACTACCACCTTAAAGTGTAATTATTATATTAAGATTTTAATAAAGTTAAGTTATCAGAGCTATAAACTTTCATCAACAAGAATTCTTATCTCAATAAGCAACTGTTTAGCAACTTTTAGTGCTGAAATTATCAAAAATTGTGCTGTGAGTGCCTGGATAAATTTTAGTTGCTTGATAAAAGCGTGTGTTTGACAATTTATTTGTAGTTAAAATCGCTCAGGCATCATTTAAAGTTTAATGCTAAAGAAGTGTGTCTGTTTTCATGAAAAAGTGATAAAAAGGTTGTTTTTTTATGTAACTAAGCATTACAGTAAATATTGTTGAGTTGGATTAGAAAATGCAGCAATTTAACGAAATTTTTCTATGATGTTCGTCATATGCATAATCAACCTTATTTACCTGACATTTAATAGATGAGCAAAGAAGTTATGGTGGTATTATTGAAAAAATACAAGAGATTCGAAAAGACAGGTTTAGTAAATTTACTATTTTCTATTGAATAATCAAAATTCAGTATATCAGGGTTCAAATTAGCGGTCAAAATTCGCAGTTTGCAAATCAAAATGCTGTCTTGCAAATGCAAATCATTCTACGAAGAAATGTTAAAATTCCATTTTTTCATCAATTTTACATCCATTAACAATGGACCATTTTGTGAGAGGTGTGCGTTCGCACGCACACGCCTCCACACACACACAGATTTGTTTAGGAGTGTGATTAATCGCACATGCAAATCTTTGTTTTCTTTATGTCTGCGATAGCTTTCTGAAATTATCGAAATTGCGAAATATGAAGTCAGAGAATGATTTAAGAAGGCTTTGTAACCCTCATCATTAACTTAAATCTTTTTCATGTATGTAGAAAACCGCTTAGTCAAAATGTATATTTTTATAAATTTGCTAATTCTTTTAATTTAAAGAGATCTAACGAAGTTAAAATAGAAAAATAAATAAATTAATAACAAGAAAGCAAGAATTAATAATAATTGATCTAAATTTATTTTTACATCTTTTATACGTAAAGTTTTGTTGGCATAAAGAAACAAAATAATGAATTATTATAGATCGTCTGTAATAACGATGTACAGAAGATCCATTTTCATCTTACCAATCATAGTGTGCATAATAAAATGAGTGGCAGTAATGTGTCTTATTAATTGTATTTATTTATTTTTTTCACATTTTTTGTGGCCACCTGTTGTTTGAAAGTAGCGAATATAAAAAAGAAAAGATAGAATGAATACCATTCGAACTAAATTGTAACATTTTTTACTGTTTTTAACAGAATTTATCAATTTAGTCCTGGGCAGTAGCTTGTGAAATACATGTCAATAACACCTTAAAATGATACCTGCCATACTGCTCTATTACCAGAAGCAAATCATTTCAATATGCTTAATGTGATGATTATTATTATTATTATTATTATTAATTATTTACCCAGGCTAGCCTCTTCAGTTTCTATAGGAACTGTTATCAATGAGGGTCCTGCGAAGGGGGTCCTAGTGCATTTAAAGCTCCCATTTGAGCTACGGAAGGCGTTCAAGCACAACCGCTCAACTAGACAACCGCCTAAGATATCAATCCTATTCTCATGCTGAACGTTAAGCAGAAAGGATCGATTCACACTTTTGTAGTCTCTGGCATGACTCGGTCAGGATTTGAACTCAAAACCTTCCGCACTGGAGGCGAACGCTCTACCACAAAGCCACCAGTCGGTGCAAAAATTGCAAAGATATAAATAGATTAGAATAACATTCAACACAAAAGAAAAAATGATCTCCGGAATCGTGTTTTAGAGAGAGTGAGGAAATCGTTATTGAGAGAAAAAAATAGTGAAGTAAGGTTAAAAAACTTTGTTCAGATTAAATTTTAAATTTGTTATGTTATTTGTTTAAGGAATACAGTTTGTATGCAAGCGTTGCAAAGGTGAGATTATAGAGAATGAAGTATTTCCAGCTTTAATGATGTACAACAGTGGCTCGTTAGAGATAGTTGAGAACTTCTGTTACTTAGGTGATATGTTGGGCAGTGAAGGGAGTGTTGGAAGAAGTGTTACTTGCAGGATAGGTTCTGCTTGGAAAAAGTTCAGAGAGTTACTTCCTTTGTTGACTAGCAGAGTCTTGTCAATTGAGGTAAAAGGTAGGTTGTATGAGGCCTGTGTAAGAAGTGTTATGTTGTACGGTAGTGAGACATGGGCAGTGAAGCAGGAAGATCTTGAACGTTTAGAAAGGAATGATATGAGAATGGTTAGGTGGATGTGTAATGCCAGTCTGAGAGACAGAAAGAGTTCAGATGAGCTAAGAAGCAGGCTAAGTATCCGTAGAATTAAAGATGTTATCCAGACAAGAAGGTTGAATTGGCTGGGGCACTTGGAAAGAATGGAGGAGGATAATTGGGTAAGAAAGTGTAGAGACTTGATAGTTCCTGGGGCAAAGCCCAGAGGCAGACCGAGAAAGATTTGGCAGGAGGTTATAAAGACAGACTTGATACAGAGGAAGTTGAGTTTAGATCTAACACAGTCTAGATCAGATTGGAAGAGGGTCATTAATATACCCCGTCCAACCCATGCTAGCATGGAAAACGGACGAGAATGATGATGGTGATGATGAATACGGCAAATCTTTATATGTTCCGTTCAGTAGCGATTTTGTTATTTTATAATTCAAGCTTTATATATTTATAATCTTCTTTCGGAGAAATAAAGTTCAAAAATAACTAAAACAAAATAAGTAAATTTAGTACGTAATTTCATGATCCATCCTTAGCATTGAAATGTTAAATATCGTTATTAGCCACGCTTCAACTTTCCTGGGCAGTGTAAGGGGGGTAAAGGAATTTTGTTCTTACGTTTGCTTCTTAAAAATTTAATTTTTTAAGATCGCACGCGCGGAGTTATTGAAGCGTGCAATTCATTGCACGCCTACCTGGGCCTACAGTACTCTCCCAGACTGCAGCTTCAAAGAGGTTTTCTTCTTTACAGTCTCTTAATTCAAACCCTGTATGTATATGCAACATATAACTATTTTTAGTTCAAAGTTAAGAAAACAACAAGAATTTGTGGACAGTTAGTATCAATGTTTTCAAACCTTTTGAAATGCCACGTTCCTAAAACTGTGTTTAGATTTACATTTATGGTTTTGATTGAGATCAACTTAGCCCTGTGAATTCATGTCGGCCTTTTGACATTGCCGACCTGGAAGCAGAACTACATTGATTCAAGGACAGCTTTTTCATGCTGCCCTATATGTGTGCCAAGGTCGGCATGCCGAAAAAACTTTTTTATAACGAAGAACTGACCTTGATTTAAAAGATGTGGAAAAATATTTCGCCTTGTCGGATTTCTTCAGAATGTTTTTTATCACCTCCCTAATAGCAGGAAGCTTTAAAAACGGTCTGTATATTGCAACATAGGTAGTACGGTACACAAAGTTTCCTGTAATTATAAAAATGAACATGCCACTGTCGCTGATCGAAAAAAAATTATGTAACGAAAAAAAACGTCGCAATTGAAAAAAACTCTCAGAAGGAGCGTATATATTTATTGATGAACAAAGCTTTTTATTTTTCAAACAAAACGTGAATTTGAAAACGAAAACATGCTGGTTCATAAAAAAGTAGTCATAAATTATAAATTTTTCTGCTTGGGATTTGAAACAAACTCTGACAACGAAGTGACGCTTCTGTTTTTAAAACTATTGGATCTTAGAAGCAACGAGAAAGGGTTGACAAAATTGGAACAGAAACGTTTGTAAAAGGATCACCTGTTATAAAAAAGAATAATTTTGCTGATCAAATACAATAATTAAAAACTCACGCGTCGACTGTGATACGTTTATCTTAGCAACAAACACAAAAAGGAAATGATTGTGGTTGCAACAAACACAAAAAGAAAATGAATGTGGTTCCTCTTCGTTGTCGTCAATACCTACAGGAGCGCCCAAGCAAACTATGTTAATGCCGTTTGTACAAAGACAACTCATTCTCGTTCTGTGGTAAAATATGTTTTGAGATTCTTTTCACTAATAAAATTGTTTTATTTGAACTTTTTGTAAATCTCAGAAATATATCCACATCACAGGTTGACCTGGAAAATGGTTACATGTACCACACTGCAGATATGGAAATGGTCAATTACTTGGCGAAAAGTAGTCGGATAAAATCAATCACTGAACTGTTGAACTCTGGTACTGTTCGTTATTTACTACCAAACCTACTTTATTAAAAAGCGTCACCGTCAACAAAATAATTTGATCGTCAACTAAATAAATTGACCGTCAACAACATAAATTGACTGAGAACAAAATAAATTGACTGGAAACGAAATAAATTGTCTGTATATAAGTGAACGTTAATGTTTCTTGTTAACAGTTAATTTATAACTTGCGAATCTTTTACGTAAATATTAAAGTTGAGTTTAGATCTAACACAGTCTAGATCAGATTGAAAGAGGGTCATTAATATACCCCGTCCAACCCATGCTAGCATGGAAAACGGACGTTAAGCCCGAGAATGATGATGATGATGAATGATGATTAACCGTTAACAAATTTAATTGATTGTGTGTGGTTAATAAATATTGTTAACTGCCATTTTGCTTGTCTAATTCTAAAGTCACAGAAGTTATGATCTGTGAGAAGCCTATGGTGCTCTTTTAAATAATAATGACAAGTAGATAGTTTTATCCTTAAACATAGTAGTGATAAAACAGTCTACAACACCTGATACATATTCTAATTTTATTTTAGGTTGTACTTTGTAACAAGTTTGAAGTGTCGGCAGTGTTTTGCAATAAACAGCGATGTTGATAAAAGTACAAATAGTTTGAAGTTGCAATGAATGTTAGTTCTCAAATACACAAGACACTTTAAAATAGCCAATACAACCTGATTTAGCAGTGGTAAACGCAATTTTTAAAATATCACAAGTTTAACACTATTGACAACCAACAATTAGTTGATAAAACACGATCAGAAAAACCTAATTATTTCTCGAGATGTTTATCTACCCCGGGCAACAGATTATTGTTTTTAAAACTAAAATACATTCACAATTTACAAAATACATTCACAATTTACAGCAGTTACTAAAGGAAGGGATGCTTCTTCCATTCAGAACATCTTTGTGTAACTTTGGCAGTTCAGTGTACAGTAGAATATCCCGCTTTCGTAATCTTGACAGAAAGAATAAAACATTTCTACAACAACTAATGAGGTACCATTCACAGTGATCCAACCAACAATTTTTCCAAACTTGTGATCGATAAACACAATATCACCAACATGATAAACAAAATCATCAGATATAAGCTCCTTGTTAGTATCAGAAAATTTCTTGTTTTTTATCAGTAAAATCAATTTTAATATCATTTTTCTGTAGTTCACTTAACTGAATACTTTTGCCAATGAGTTCTTTGCTGATTATGCCTGTAAAAATGAATTTAAATTACGTTGTAGACTTTTAAATTGAGTTAGCTGGTTATGCAATGTCTAAAACTGCTAGGACAACTTTTTGCCATAATCTACCAACTAGAAAACTAAACATTAGGAATTAGAAATATAACATACAAGATTACCTTCACGTGAAAGGTTCTGTTTATTATATCAGATACTGTGTTGTCTCATTCGTGCAAATGCGTGAAAAGAATTGGGAGTAAATGACCCAGTCCATAATCTATATAATTTTAAAAACAATGGAGGACAGAAAAAATTTTCAGGCTATTTTGGGAACATTCAACTTTTTCTTGGTATAATTGTACCTAAAAAATAGTTTTTAAACCTTGTTGAAACTTTGTGGTTGAAGGAACACTATTTTGAAAGCACAAAATGGTGAACAGACTGTTCTCCTAATATGTAAAAGCTGATTATTCCACTAAAATACATTATGTGAAATTTTTAACAGTGTTACAGGTAACAGTTCCACATAAGAAATCTACTATTCGTTCTCCTCCTGCTTCAAGCGTTACATAATGATTGAATATTCTTTTCTTGCAGTGTGAAATATTTATTAATCCAGAAAAATGTAAAATTACTTGAATGGTTTCCATAATACACTCTTCAGTTTTGTGACGATTCAAGGAACGGCGAGTGATCCAGGAGTTCATTCTCTCAAATGGATTCATCCAACGTGAATAAATTGTGTGTTATCCTTGAATGAAAAAATTGCATTATACCTGTTCTCAAAAAACCTCAGTTTTTAATTTTTTTTTACAGAACGGCACAATGTTACAATGTAAATTCTTGGATTAATTAATACTGGAATATATCTTGGAGGAATAATTTTTGGAACGCACTTCGCAGAACTAAAAACCGCAAAGTATTTTGTAAGCATTGAGCAAAAATAATTGTAAAAATTCAAGGTGCAAAAATACAAAATTATCTCATAAATATCTTATTTTAAATTTTTGTTAAATTTCTCCAATATTAATTAATCTTTCATTATGTTGGGAAGCCAGCAAGTGATATCTCTTTCCAATAAAGTCAACGATGTGTTCATGTCTTGATTTTATTTATTCTGCTCAGTGTGTCTTCTTCAAACTTTTTTTGTGCAAATCACCCAAGACATCAAAGAAATATGTCAACGTTCTGCACTGTTTGACAGGTACTTGTGATAAGGTAGTTGCATGAAATTATAAACACCTGAATGAATAATAATAGAAAAAAAATTATAATTATATACAAGTTGATATTTTTATCTGGGGTAAAACTTCTTACTCTTAAAGGGAACCCGAGGTACAAAATGATGTTGGGCTTATATTATAGAGCTTAAAAAGTTTGTTAACAAGTCTTTTTTAAATTTTTTAAAAAGCTCTTTTCGTTCTCAAGATATTCACATTTAAAGAATTTCAGATTTAATTATGTTGCATAAATTATGATGTCATATTTGTGATGCTCTCTAGGAAATTCGACCGCTTCTATTTTTAATTCGTATTTTTAAAACAATAAAATTCCGTATTTCGTATTTTTTAATACGAAAAGAGAAGTGGTCGAGTTTCCTAGAGAGCATCACATTTAAGTAATAGCAAATTTTGACGTTTTCTGTCATCAGTAATTGTAGACCTGTTAAGGGATTTGCATTCAAACTTTATCAATGCATGATATTATAAAGATAAATTGATTGACATAACTTTTTTTGCCAAAATGACACTAGTTTGCTCGCCTTAGGCCTCTTAAATTTTTTCTTGGCACTTTAGCCTTATATCGGGGTGAATGACAAGGGAAGAAAAAGTGGCAAATGCTCTTTCTCACTTAGCATGAGAAAGAGTATTTGAAAATTTTGTTGCAGCCAACTATATATTTGGCTACTTTCACTTTTTTGCCAGAGGTAGCTATAACAGCTAGATAGATTAACAGCAGGATCACAGAAGCTGCCACTGCTCTGGGTACCATTTTGCATTATAGTACCGTTTTGCAATTATACTCTTCTTTTTTGTAATTATGCTGTAATCTTATGCCGATAAAATTGTTCAATTACGCCTCTGATATATTATAAATATTTCTTGTAATTTTAGGCATGAATCTACTATGGAAGATATGATGCAAGAACTAGCAACAATTAGCCTGGTATATATTTTTGTCTATCAAAATTTTGTAAAATAGTAAACTTACCATAAATGATCGAATAAGCACCCTGGGCGCTTATTTAATATTTCTATTTTCAAGAGGTGGCTTATTCAAAAGGGGCGGTTATTCGAGTAGTGACGCTTATTTGAAATAATGGAATTTTATTCTTTTATATTTTTTGCGAACACTATTTTTTTATAAACATGAAGAATAACTAAATATAATGGTGTTTCCTGTACTGTGCTGTAAATAACCAAATAAAACAGAAACAGAAGACAATATAAATATTTATATACACCATGGAGGTATAAAAGAACAGGAGATACATCTTCTTTAGAGCTATTGAAACCATGCGTGATGCAAAAACAGGTGCTGCATTCAAAAAGAACGAACTCATCTTTAAATTTGCCCGCAGGAAGTTAGTTTGATTGTTTAAAAACGAATTGTGATTGGCCAATTCGGACCAACTGTCAATCAATTTAATTCATGTAAAGAGTCGCCAAGTGTTGTGTGCAGTAGCAGCTAACTAAAACTACGATCACAGTCCTTATAAAAGAGTGAACCAAATAAATAAAAATAAAAAAAGTTTGTCTGTTAGATATTTAATCACACGGTCTCAAACTGTTAACAAAATCTTTTTCAGAATATTAAGTACATCATTCTATAAAAACATTTCTCTCTTCACTCTATGTTCACATTAAGCATTTCATATTTACTATCTTATTCTTCTAGGTTAAGAAAAAAAGCAAAAGAAAAAAAGCATGATTTTTTAGAAAGCATCTGAAATTAACGTGTCTAAAAAATCATGCTTTTTTTCTTTCGATAAGAGATCTTAAATAAACATAACTTTAGCGTAGAAATGAAACAAAAGAATCATTCAGCAAATCAAAACATTCATAATGGCTCTTGCCCGCGTTTTTTACAGAAATTTTGCTTAAAAGTATGTCAGAAATAAAAGCCTATAAACTGTGCAAACATCAATGGATCGACTTGAAATTTTCAGAGACGTTTTCTAAAACCTTAATTGTGCCATGGTTACAACGGCGCATGTCTATCTTATGTTTTAAGCCAGTTTTTGCCACACATATTTTAAATGTTTTTTCACTTTCTCTCAAGAATACTGAAGTTTCCTCGTGCTTCTAATGTTTACATATCCTCAAAAGATGATTGGCTAATAAAATTCAGAAGCCACTTAGACCTCAGCCTTCAGGAAATATGTATTTTAATGGCTTTTTAAAAAAGTAAACAAACGCAAGTATGCAGCAAATCTGTGAATATCCAGTGAACTTCGCATCGCGCATAGTTTCAAAGGACACCGCTTTCAATAGAAATTTGAATAGAATTTAAATTGACGATTCGTGAGTTGTATCTCCTGTTCTTTTATACCTCCATGTATACACATAATGTCTCTATCTACAACTCTCAAATGTCTTTCACATTATTAAATTTGTCTTCGCTTATCTAACACAAGTATCTCGTTTCCAGCCTCTTCAACATTGGAATTTGTTACACTGTTTAAACTAAATGGGTTTTCTTTGCTTTCTGCATCTTTTAACACTTCCATTTGTGACTTGAGCAATTGCCTACCTGCGGCACAAGGTTGTGACTCTTTAAAACAATGGATAAAGTCGTCTTCAGTAACATCAACGTTTACATTCAGTGTACAAGACTTGAATAATCGCTTAATCGTTCTGCGGATAGAGATTCCAGAATCCATTCGCTTTTAAGTGGAGCTTTCAGGTTACCCTTTTCAGTTTCAGCTTGAACTCCTTCTTCGAGCTATTTGTCGTATTTCTTTGGTCATGTTGCCTTAAAAGGCTTGTTCCAATCAACGTCTGGTGCTTGGATGAATTTTGTATCTTATTCTCCAGCAATTATAGCTTGATCAACTTTATTCGATTTTAATGATGAAGCGACAAGCTATCCATGTTGCATTCGTAGGAGTCCCACGCTAACAATCATTCTAATTTCACTTTCGAAATTGATGAGACAATTTCTTGAGGGAGACAAGAAAACATCCTGATAGTGACATTTATAGGAAAGAAAAATATGAAGATTGGACTTTTTGTGCCAGCCATGTACAGTGCCATGACAGAAAAAAGAGATAAGAAAGATAGCTGTGTACTTAAAAATGCTTGTTGTTTTCTATTTTATAATTTAATAAAAATTTCAAATAAGCACCCTCTTTTGTTCTAATTTCATACTTGAATAACTGGCCGGGGGCGCTTATTTAAAATTTCCGTTCTCAAGGGGAGGGGGTGGGGCAAGCATTAATGTTTTCTTTGGTGTATTAACCTGATTTAGAACTATCCAAATATTGATTTTTTTACCTTATCAGACTGTAGACTAGTAAGCATGTTTTTTTAATTATCGAAGATAAGTTTTTGCTTGAATGCAATTTATTCAGAAGAGCAGAATTAGAATTTTGGTTTTAGGATTTGGAGCCTCAAGTACAAGATTTATGCAATACTGCAAAGGAATATCTTGATAAAGATAGCAAAGGTAAGTTAAATTCATAAAGGATAATTCCTTTTATTATGAATTGTAAATGTAACAAGAAGGTGTGCTGTGTTCTGAAAACCCATTTTGGTTTCAAAACATGGTACCTTATAAGATGTTTTAGAACACCCTACCTATGGCTCATCAATGACACCCAAATAGATTGTGTGGGTATTCTAAAACACTGAGAATGACATTGCAGATTTTTAAAAATAACCCTTTTAGTGTGTAGGTGTTCTAGAACAAACTAAAATTATTACCAACTTGAAAGATTTTCCTCATCATTTCAACAACTTCTCTCTTTTAAAATATTCGCTCCCTCTCCAACAAAAATCATCCACATGTGTAGAAATATGACCCACTAGTTTACAATTATGGTGCCAAAAAAATCAGCCAGGAACGTACTTTCACACTTCAGTATGGTATGTTCTTCGAAAACCAGATACCATGTCCTTTAATCAGTAACACAAGTCTATTCTCTATCAATAGGTTTTTTCTTGAAGAAATTCTGCTTTAATGTGGATGGAGTGGCATGTCCAATTCATGGCAAACATAATCCTAAAGCGACTATCTACAGCATATCAGAGAATTTGTTTTTACTCTTTATATCCTCTTGGTACTAAGCTTGATTTAAATTTTACCAAAGTGGACTAGTTATATTTCTTGGTAGTTACCCATCTTGTTGATATCAATGATATGTAGGAACCTCTTTATAAGTATATTTTTGACTCAATTTTCCCGCTGATTTATTTTTTGCTGGGTTATTTAATTTATTCTCTGTAATATCAACAACAGTGTCTCTTAACTATTTAATGGACTAATTTCTTCATTTATTTATTTATTTATGTATTTATTTATTTTCAATATTTATACAGGATACACGGTATCAGTTTTATAAAAACTGCTATCAATACAAGTCCTGTTTCCACAATACAAAATATTAGTAAATAATTAGTAAATAATTGTTTAAAATAAAATAAAATGAATATCTAACTGTTTTGCGCCAACAACGTACTAAAGAACGATAATTAAGTTAATACTTCCATCCAACTACAATATTCCCATTTAAGATCATTCACCTGTCTCCGAAAATCAGAAAACTCTTCTGCTTGTCTCATCTCTATGGGGCTTGATTTAAATGGATGTAGGAACACAAGCTATAGAACATTAACTTCAACAGCATGGATGAGGGGTATATATTGGAGGTTGATCTTCATTAATAAGAAGAACTACAAGACCTTCAAAACGATTATCCACTGGCCCCACAAAGATTAAAAGTAAACAAGATAGAAAAGTTAATCCCGAATCTGCGATTGAAAACAAATTACGTACTCCACTACAAGAGCCTAAAACAATACATGGATCTAGGACTAAAACTGACATACATCGCAGCTTTGTTTGAAACCTAACTACATCAAGCAGACAATATTCAGTGAGAATCTAGTTCTTATCCACCTACTACAAACAAAACTAACTTTCAACAAGCCCGTTTACGTTGGAGCGTGTATCTTAGACATATTCAAATCATTGATGCACGACTTCCACTACAATGTGATGAAGAAGAAGTACAACAATAGGGCAAGGCTGTTATTCACAGACACCGATTTCCTATGCTACGAAATCTAAACAGACGACGTGTATCTTGATTTATGTGAAGATAAAGACTTTGCGACAACTCCAACTACGACAAAGACCATCCAAACAACGACGACACAAACAAAAAAGTGTTAGGAAAGTTTAAGGATAAGTGTGGTGGAAAAGCCATAAATAGATTCATCGGTCTATCGGTTGGTTGCTTATATGTATTTAAGGTTGATTAAGTGAAAGTAAAAGGGCAAAGGGGATAACCATAACTCTAAGAGATAACTAACATGTGATGCATATATTAAATAAAAAAAGGAAAACCGACCAGAACTGAACGTCAGTATGAGCTACAAACATGAAATATACACGGAAACAGTGAACAAGATCACCCTGTCCTGGATAGATGATAAACAGATTATCAGAGACGACAAAACACAAACATACGCCTATGGTTATTATGCCAGTGATTAATTTTTTATGTAAATTGGCAACATCATGACTGGAAAGAACCTTGTGATGGATAGTACCTATATAGCCCCATGAAATGGTCTAAAGTATTGAGTTTCCATCATACCCTATAGACTTACTATTGCCCTTCCTAACTATACTCGAACCATATCCACAAACCAATACCATCAATATACTGCAAGACGATAGATTTAACCAACAACATAGGATCTTCCTTACTTATCGTATAATTTTTAACAGTCATACAAATAATCTCAGGACTTGCGTATCTTTTGACGGTATCCTCAATAAGTGTAATATTAGGGTCTAGGTAGTTTTCCCTGACAATCCTCAACACACCTTTGGTATTTAAAGGAATTAGGTTATCAGCAATAATTTTTTTGAGCCTACTATCATCCATCCCCATATCCATCGTTATAAACCTTCCTAACTAACTTCTTATCAATATCATGTTCGTGATCAACAAACCTACAACTGGAATAAATCATTTTATTACGTACACATTTTCCGGAATAAACTTCTGCTTGACAAGAAAATCCTTCATAAACATGAACGCACCAACAATCCCAACCAACTTGACAGAGTCACCGTAATCTACTTTACCTAAATTTGGTGCAGAGACCTTAAAAAGACTCTTCAACAACATCGCATAACCAATACTTAATCCACTAACAGCAATGGCATGATAGAGGTCATTCTTAACTTCCTAACTTCACTCATTTACATAGGGATTTTTTTAATCCATTTCATGAACTGGCTTGGATTTTTCCTGTATAGACTCATGCACCACAACAAGTTTCGTCATCTCCACATCAAGACTCTTCCTAAAATACCAAGCACCTCCACATGATAACACAATCAAACCACCAGCCAAATAAATAAGATGACATTATCCTTCTCATATTCCACCTCCCTCTTTTCAATATGTTCAACCCCCCTCAATATCTCCTCCTTCCTTTTCCGATTAAACCTGGCAAGTTCCTCCCCCTGTTCCACCATTTTCGGATTCTTTCCTTCTTCGTCACTATTTCCATCTTCTCAATTTTTATCACTCCAAGATTTTTTCAGTTATAACACCAACATTTAAAGGTGCAAGATTGAAACCAAATCTATAATACAAATCACACGTAACTCTTTGCAAACCTGCATTAAAAAAAGGATCACTTCCCAAATCATCCTCCAACTCACTATCACCCAAACCAAGAGCATTTGAAAGAACACTTAAATAAAAGCTAATAAATGTTTTCCCCAATGATTTCACCATCAAAGCCCCCAATCTAGACTGATACTGCGAATGAAGCCTCTCAACATCATCTGCCAAGAAGGCACGAATCTGTTCCTCCGTATAATGTTTCCCGAGATATTGATTGGCACCACCACCATTAACACAGAAGTAAATAAGTACAACGAAAAACGAAAATCGATGAAAGAAAAGAGTGATAAGAAGAAAGAATTATTTTTTTGGTTGCACTAAATTAGAGGAACTAGTACAACGTTGGTAGATTGACACCAATACTCCTTTTCGCAATCTTATACACATCCACAGAACAAGTAGGATCCGTCACCCTTCTCCTGCCACCCTACAATTCACCAGCCTCATGCAAATATCTTACAGAGGTACTCAAATCCAACAACACTTCACCATGCCTCCTTGTAATTGAAAAATTGCGATAAATACTATCCAACTTAACCGCATCAACAGGTCTCATTCCAATAAGTCTAGTCTTATCCTCATTAATACCACGAACAGCACCTTGCAACCTAGCAACCCACTCAACATTTCTCCTCCCACCATTCTCCATCTTCTTCCAATAATGATGACTAAAAAATCTCTCCACTAATGTCCTATTAAACCTTTCAATAATACCCTGATTTCTATATTACTTCTCCACCTGTGAATGGATGTGGAATAATTCTTAAATAGTTTTGTAACTTACTGTAAAATTCCTTTCCCTTGTCGACCATTATTAGATCAGGGTGCGTTAATGGTGTTGTCTTGTATATTAGAATGCAGTCATCATATCCTTTGCAGTTTTTGAGGTAAGTTGGTATGCTGTTTTGTATCTGGATGCAACATTGACAACACACAGAGCGTATTTGTATGTTTTTCATTTATATTTGTTGTGAGGAAGGTATAGGAGGTCAGCTTGATAGCTTTTCGTTTGGTTTTAGAAATAAGTTGATATGATGAATTTGGTCTTGGACATATCAAGACGTTGGTCAGGGTAGATGAATTTGGAATGTTGGTTGTTTCCTTAACCATTTCTCAGCATCATCCCTACTAACACCAGCTACCCTAGACAACCTACTCACTGCAGATAAACCCTTCCAATACCCACCAGCCCCATAATAAATCCTCTTCAACTTCTTATCCATTTATATAAAAACAACTTATAAATCATGCTGCAAAATACAGCTTTGACTCGAGGCCGTCCATTTTTTCAAACACCTTACTGATTTCTCTAGTAATCACAATTTATTCATCCCTTATCTTCTTAAACTCATCACAACCATCTTTCCGCCATCTAAACCCTGTAATATTAGAGTCTTGATTATTATCATGAACGAGTTCAGATTATCCATCATGCTTGATCTTTTTCCAACATGTTTTGATGAATTTTGAAGTTGGTAGGATTGATAGACCGATGGCTGTGGACACAGATCTACATGCTAGAGATCCTGGTAAGGCAATGACTATGGGTACTGATGCTAATGCCCCTACACCTAACAAAGTACTCACATATTCAGCCCCACTAACATAGTTACATGCTACGGACGATCTCTTGCAATGTTTTTTATACTTATTCACAAGCTTTTCCTTTGTCACCCTTAATTCACTGCAGTAGGGGATTAACATTGCCTCTATACTTACAGCTATCGGTATGACCATTAGTACTATTGTGTTGGCTGTGGAGGGTGGTGGTAGCAAAGTGGCGGTGGTAAGCCTGGTGGAGGTGAATGGATTAAGAAACGATTGGGAGCTTTGTCAAGGTTGCTGGGTAAACCTGGGGAGAAGGATGCACTTCCTGGTCTTATTCAGTCTGTTGTGGTGTGGGTGTTTAATGCTGCTAAGGAGACTGTGAAGTTTGTTGCCTAGTGTGACTTATCCGGTTGGGAAAGAAAGGGATTATAGAATTGGCAGTTATTCGTTAGGATAAGGGACTTACATAAATATGATATATGTGACGTTGAAGGACTTTTTTGATATTGAGTGTCCTGATGTGTTTACGCATCACATTTCCAGTATTACGCGTACCGGTCACCCAGGTCTTATTGAAAATAGGGAGGATTTGAGGTTTGGGAAAAGTAATAGGTACTTTGGTTATTGGTCTGTTCAGCTTTGGTTTGCTATTTATTGTGCCTTTACGTGTTTAGGTGTTTCTGCCGAACATTTAGAGAAAGGTAGTGGGATGTTAAAGGATGTTTATAGGTTTCATATTTGTGATGATGTCAGGAGGATATTACACATTCTGCAGGTGAAGTTACCTGGTGTGGTCAAGTGAGGGCTATAATAGTGTTTGTGATGAATGTGGTGCTGATAGGGAAGTGAAATATGGCCCTGAGAGGTTGTTTATGTATTGGAATAAAATTGGTCCGGGTGATTGGTTAGAGAATTATATGTATTTGAGGTGAATAATTGATAAAATTAAGAGGTTTGGCAAGGAATGCTTTACCATTGACTTCTGAAAGTGTGAGGGAATTGTTATTTGTTGATCCTTAGTCAGGTTGGTGCAAGGAGGAGTATTTATCATCCGGATGCCAGGAGGGGATATCTTTAATAACTTGGGGTTATTGTTGTGAGAGTCGTTGATGTTGATATAGATATTAGGAGATATGAGAGTTTGTTGAATTATGCTAGGAGTAAAGTTGATGGAGTCAGTATGTTAGCTTTGGACATGTTGGTCAGGCTTGGTGATGTTAAGGGTTATAATTATAGTACTAACATTGCGAGGGTTCCTATGAGGATTGAGGAAACTAATATTGAGGTTAATAGTAATCCTATGTCTGATAATTACGCTTCGAAGATGAGTCACGATGTTCACGATGTTCATGATTAATTTTGTTTTTAGGGAAATGGCGAGTGCAATAGCAATAATGGTTGGTTCTGCTGTGGTTAATGCTGCTGCTTTTAGTGTTGGTTGTGTGATTGCTAGAATGCTTGGTGGTAGTGATGAGGAGAAAGTTAGACGTGATAAGTGACAAGAACTGTATATAAAAATTTGGTAGCAGAGGGTGGTTGATGGCCACAAAATGGGTGACCAGTTAACAGAAACTGTATTGAAGAGAGCGAAATCAACCAAGAAGAGCAAGCTGACAAAGTTCAAGCACAAGATGTTGAAGCTGCTGGATGAAGACCTGCTAAGCAGAAGAACAGTTAAGACATTATCAACAGATTTTAGAGGAGCATAATGATGAAATGGCAGAGGTCATCAATAGCTTGTTAGATCTGTATGAGCACACTAAAAATGAAAGCGCGTTCATACAAGCAAGTGCTGAATTAGAGCAATTGGTTGATGATTATGCAAGTATTCAAGATCGTGCTCAAGAATACCTTGACTCCAGAAAAGAAGAATCATCCTCGCTTGCATCCAGGGTGATGAGCTGGCAACTAAAAGCACAGATGGACCTTGCCAAGGAAATTGAAGAAAATGAAAGAAAACTTATGTTGACGGAGAAAAATCTACAACACAGCTTAAAAAAAACTAGCAAGCAAGTGGATGTGTTGCAGACTGGATCTCAAGTGAATTTATTTGGATCTCAAGCGGATGTGTTGGAATATGGATCTTGAGTGGATGTGTTGCAGTGAAGATCTCAAGAGGATGTTTCTGGACCTCAAGTGGATGTGCTGCAACATGGATCTCAAGCGGATGTGTATGGATCTCAAGTAGATGCGTTGCATCAAAGATTTCAAGTGGATGTGTCTGGATCTCAAGTAGTTGTGTTGCAGTGAAGATCTCAAGTGGATGTGTCTGGATCTCAAGTAGATGTGTTGTAGCGAAGATCTCAAGTGGATGTGTCTGGATCTCAATTGGATGTGTTGCAGCGAAGATCTCAAGTGGATGTGTCTGGATTTCAAGTAGATGTGTTGCAGCGAAGATCTCAAGCGGATGTATCTGGATCTCAATTTGATGTGTTGCAACATGGATCTTCAGTGGAGAATCTGCAGCAAGGATCTCAATGGAATATGTATGGATCCAACGTGGAAGTGATGCAACCAGATAGTAACGCTGTTACATTTGAACGCAAAGTGCATCAATCTCGAACAAATGCTTCTCATCCAAGACTCGATGAATGGCAACATAAATCTAATGATCAGCAGAGAGTAAACTTTGTTGGTAACGAACAAGGAAATTGGACTAAGGACTGCAGAAGTGATGATTCAAACTTGGAGAAAAGAGTTTCAAAGAATCTGCAATTTCAGAACACAGCTGGAAGAAATGAAATAAAATCTGCAGAAATTGGTCAAGACATGTGGAAACAGCTGAAAAGAGTTGAAATCCCAAAGTGGTAATAAAGCAACTTATGAAAGTTGGAAAGCAGCATTCACAGCTTGTATTGACAAAGCTCCAGCCACAGCAGAGTACAAGCTTCTTCAACTGCGACAATATCTATCTGGAGAAGCCTTAAAGTGTATCGAGAACTTGGGTCACTCAGCCGCAGCCTACAAATCTGCAAAGTCGAGACTGGAGAGAAAATATGGTGGCTATCGTAGACGGATTGCACTATACACTGAAGAGTTGGAACAGTTCAAACCAATCCGACATGGCAATGCAAAGGATGTTGAGAAGTTTTCTGATTTACTGGATGTTGCTGTGCTGAATTTAGAAGCCTGTAGAAGGTATGAAGAGCTTGGAACAGGCTCTCTGTATGTCAAGCTACAAAGGAAGATGACAGAAGCAATGTTAACAAATTACCACCGTTGGATATATGAAAACGACAAATTTGAATCCGTTGTACAGCTTCGTGACTGGTTAAACAAAGAAGCCGAGTTCCAGGTTATAGCAGCTGAGACAATCAAAGGCATCATAAATAAAGGGCATGATGCAGAAAAAAACAAAGAAACCAGAAACAGAAGTCTGCATACTGAAAGTAATGAAAAAGAAGCTGACAAGGGATGCAAGATCTGTGGAGAATCTCACAAAGCATGGTCATTTAAAGTCTTCAAAAAACCTTAGAAGTTGCACAAAGATGGAACATGGCAAAGGAGAAAAAGTTGTGCTACTGCTGTCTTGGAGACAATCATCTCAGCAAAGACTGTACACGTAAAAGAGTTTGTGGCATTGGTGAATGTAAATCACAACACAACAAACTTCTTCACCAAGATAAAGCAGTGGATAGAAATAAAGATGATAAAGAAAGGCAACAAAAGACGGATGAAAAAACAACATTGATGGTTGGGAAAGACAATGAGATGTCTTTGAGGACAATTCCTGTTGTTTTGAAATGTGGAGAATCAAAACTGGTGGTGAATGCACTGTTAGATGATGGCAGCACAAAATCTTACATAAACGGAGATGTTGCTGCACAGATTGGAGCTCCATCTGGGATGCTTCGAAAAGTTCAAGCGAAAGTATTAAATGGGCAGATAGAGACATTTGATACCATGCCAGTGGATGTGACACTTGAAAGTTTGGACAGTCAAGTTTCCATACCATTTACAGCAAGCTCAACAGAGAGAGTCACTGGAAGTTTGAAAGCTGTTGATTGGAACATATCCAAGAAAAATTGGAGTCACTTGAAGGGCATTAACTTCCCAAAACCAGCCAAGAAGTTCATGGTGGATATTCTCATTGGTCTGGACTATGCTGACCTGCATGTGGCATTGGATGAAGTTGCTGGTAATCTTGGTGAACCAGTGGCAAGATTGACACCACTTGGTTGGACATGTGTTGGGCAACCTTGTTTGTCAGCAAGATCTTCAGCTAGATCATTCTTCTGTGGCAAGGAATGTAATACACTGTCTGAAATCAACATGACACTGAGAAAATTTTGGGAAATTGAAAATGAAGGATTGTCAGAAACAAAAACGTAGAAACGAGTGTGGAAGAGAAGGAAGCACTTTACATGGTTGAGAGCAGCTTGAAGATTTCTAACAATCGGTATGAGGTGTGTATCCCATGGAAGAAAGAAGCTTCAAAAATCAAGACCAACTACAATATGGCAGTAAAAAGACTATGTTGCACGGAGAGGAAGTTGGGAAAAGATGCTTGTGCAGCTGATGAATATGGAAAAATCATCAAAGAATATCTACGCAAGGGATACGTAAGAAAACTACCATCTGAGGAAGAAGTTCCAGAGAAAACTTGGTACCTTCCCCACTTTGCTGTTTTACAACCAGATAAAGTCACAACTAAAACAAGAATAGTGTTCGATGGTTCTGCTAAATACAACAACAAGTCACTCAATGACATCATTCATCAAGGTCCAAAACTACAAAATGATCTATTCAATGTACTGTTACGCTTCAGAAAACACCCAGTTGCAGTTGTCAGTGATGTAAGTGAGATGTATCTGCAGATCCAGGTGAAAAACATTGACAGACCTTTTCTCAGGTTCCTGTGGAGGGATATGGAGCTTACAAGACCACCTGATCGATATGAATTCGAAAGATTGGTGTTTGGCATGAACTCCTCACCCTTTGAAGCACAATTTGTTGTGAAGCATCGAGCTGAAAGTTGTGGTGTTGATTTACCATTGGCTGCAGAATCAGTGCTTGAGTCTACATATATAGATGACACAATGGATTCCGTCCCTGATGATCACACTGCAATCACACTGTATCACCAGCTAACCGAGCTTTGGAAAGGTTGTGGTATGCATGCAAGAAAATGGATATCAAACTCATGAGACGTTCTCAAGAAAATCCTTGAAGAGGATCGAGCATCATCAATCAACATAAATAAGAAAAATTACCAACTGCAAAAACCTTGGGAATGGTATGGTTAGCGGAGGAAGATGTGTTACGTTACAATCCAATAAAAATGAATAATCAGCTGGCATGTACGAAGAGAAATTTCTTAAACAGACTGGCTACTGTTTTCGACCCACTCAGATTCTTGTCACCGTATATTGTACAAGCAAAAATCATGATGCAATCATTGTGGGAAGCTGGATTGTACTGGGACACCACAGTAAATCGAGAACTTTACTAATGAAATTAATGCCTGGTTGGATCAACTAGATGAATTAAAGCAAGTCTCTATCCCAAGAAGCATATGCTTACCACAGTCAGAAGAAATGACAGAGTTCTTTCTGCATTCATTCAGTGATGCTTCAGAGAAAGCCTATGGTGCTGTTATATATGCCACAACCAAGTATCAATCTGGCAAAATTGTGATACGACTTGTAGCTGCTAAAACAAGAGTTGCTCCACTGGCATCAACAAGTGTTCCTCGCATGGAGCTGATGGGAGCTGTATTGGCAGTACGACTGGGTAAAAATGTTGCGGAGGCATTCAAGTTAAATGCTGAAGCGATTGAATACTGGGTGGATAGTAAGAGTGTTCTTCACTGGATTTGTGGGAAAAGCAGACGTTATAAATCATTTGTGGGAAACTGTATAGCAGAAATACAGCAACACTCAAATCCAGCAAGGTGGCATTATATTTCTTCAAACAGAAAGCTAGCAGATTTTTAACACATGGAATGACCTTAGCAGAGATAAATGCAAGCACATTGTGGTGGAATGGACCAGATTTTCTGCACAAAGAAATATCAGAGTGGCCAGAGACACAACTTGTCCAAAAAGACCTGACTGATGAACTTCGCACAAAGTTTGCCACAAGTTACCATCAACGCTTGGTAGAAAGTAGTAGCATTGAAGGTATTGAGAGATTGGATCCACAACGCCATTCAAGATGGATGCGCTTGGTTAGATTGCTGGCATGGATGAGAAGATTTGTCTTCAATTGCAGACAAGGGGCAGCAACAAAGCAAACTGGGGAACTGTTGACTACTGAAATAAAAGATGCTGAAGAAAAGATCATTCTTGATGCACAAATAAGTTGGATCACTAAAGAATATAAACTGATTGCACGAAAACAAAATGTAACATCAAAAAGTCCATTGTCCTGCTTGATGCCAAGTATTGATGAAGACGGATTACTCAGAGCTAATACAAGAATTAGAAATGCAGAATATCTACCGCTGGCTGTTCGATATCCAATCATCCTACCAAGAAATCGCATCACCAAGCTAATTGTTAAGCATCAACATGAAAGTGACAATCACCACACTTGAACCAATCATATATTGTCGAAGTTATCTGCAACTTATTGGGTGTTATCAGCAAGATAAGTGATCAGGGAAGTTGAAAGAGCTTGTTATGAGTGCAAACGTCGAAAAAAGAAAACATCTTGCAAGTCATGGCACCATTACCAAGCTTCAGATTGTCTACAACATTGCGTGCATTTGTTAACACAGGTGTTGATTATGCTGGACCATACATCACCATACAAGGAAGAGGAAAGAGAACAGCAAAAAGATATCTGTGCTTATTCACTTGCCACAACACAAGAGCTGTACACTTGGAAATGGCTTACAGCATGGATACAGACTCTTTCCTGAATGCTTTCTATAGAATGGTGGAAATTTTGTGGGTGCAGACAAAGAGTTATCCGAGTTGGTTCAACTGCTGGATAAGAACAAAATAAAAATGTTAACTGCGAATAAAGGTGTTGAATGGGACTTCAATCCACCACTGGCACCCTATTTTGGTGGAGTCCATGAAGTAATGATAAAAGCAGCAAGAAGAGCAATCTTAGCAATCCTGGGAAATGCAGACGTCACCGACGAAGAGTTGATGATGACAATCATTGGTGTAGAAGGTTTAATCAATAGTCGGCTGCTGACTTATCAAAGCGCGCATCCTTCTGACGACACACCATTGACTCCAAATCACTTCATACATGGACAAATTGGTGGAGACTTTGCGCCTCAATCTGCTGATGAAACAGTTTTTAATGTACGAAAGCGCTGGCGCAGAGTGCAAGAATTGGTCAGGCATTTTTGGCAAAGATGGATCAAGGAATGGCTACCATCAATTAGTTCAACACGGAAATGGAAGAATGCAACAGCAGACCTGAAGGTTGGAGAAGTTGTCTTGGTTATGTCTTCTGATCATCAACGAGGTCATTGGAAACTTGGGAGGAATCGAGAGGTATTCCCTGGTGTCGATGGACATGTACGAGTGGTCCGTGTTATGATTGGAGAAAATGAATACTTGCGGTCAATCAATAACCTGGTGCAGTTGGAATGCGATGCGTGATTTGGGATTGTTGTGTTTCGATATCGATGAACTTATCCAGGAGTGGAAGAATGACAAGAACTGTATAAAAAAAATATATATTTAGAAAATTGTGTTTACCAAAAAATATCTTAGGTTTAGACTTATAGCTTTTAGACACTCAGTTATTCAGTTTTTTCTTGTTTTTTCTTCTCTTTGTATTGTAATCTCTCTTAGTGATAAAGTCATGCACTTTTACAGCCCAGAGGGATTACAATGCAAGTAATAAAGACTATTGGTTTTTATTACTGTGATTTGAGTATATTACGTCTCTTAGGAGATTAGTTTTATGATATTTATTTATTTTGTGCATGCCTTTAATTTTGTGTGGCATGATTCGTTTGTATAGCATTTTTAACTCTAAGGGATATTCAGAGAAGTATTTAAGATGCAATTTTTGTATAAAATTCAGTTGAGTAAAATACATGGGGCCTCTATGTCAGAGCTCACCCCAAAATTGAAGTTTATGTCTTGTTCCTTCAGAACAATAAGGCTTTTGAGAGACTAGGTTAGGTTGCCAAAGTTGAAGGAGCCGAGGTTGAGTGATTATTATGTGCCTAGTGAGAACCAGAAGATTAGGCAGATTGTGTTTGTTGTTGGTGGGATTGGATTGTTGGGATATTATTTGTGGAGGAGGTAAATATATGTGATGATTACGGATATTAGTAAAACTTGTGAGTTGGGTCAGCGTGTTGTTGTTGGTGGTAATGATAATGAGGTTGGGCTGGTTGTGCAAGTTTTATTTTTATGTGTTATAATGATTTTGTGGATAAGAGGTTTTTGTCTGGAGATAAAGAGAAGTTTAGGATGAATTATGCCGATACTGTGATATTGTACGATAGGGTTTTAAGGCATAGGACTGGTTGTTGATAAGGTTGATTGATTTTGTTTAAAGATGAAGATGGGTGTGGTAGAGATAGTGAAAAGTTTTACAATCCTAAGATTAATAAGGTGAGCATCACTATGGAGGGCCATCTGAATCAATTGTTTAGTTTGGGTCTTGAACCTATCACCAGTGAAAAAAGGTGAAGAAACATTTTGCTAGTGGTCGATTGCAGGAGTATGGAAATGTGCAGAAGGAAATGTTGTTGGGAGGAATTGATATGGGTGGTTATTATACAAGTAAGTTTGCGCTGTGGATTAATTTTAGAACTACTGAGGATGTTAAGCTTCATGGAAGTGGTAGAAGGGTGGAGAATGCTTCAGAAGGTGTTACTTTGCAGATAGAGAAGACAGGCAAAGGTTAGTAGAAGATGAATGCACATATGTTTTTGTATATGGATGCATAGATTAATATTAAGGGTGGAACATTCTCAAATCCGTTGTATTAAAATGTTTGAAAAGGATCCTTGTATGGCGTTATTTGTGGGACCGACAGGTTGTGAAGAGACTTGAATTTATTGTGGTTTTGTGTTTTACTTTGTGGTGGAATAAGACTTATTGAAAAAAAAGTGGTTGTGGACTGATGATGTGTATTTTTGGTGGAAGCCGGTGATAAGTTGTTTAAAGTTATTTTTTTTTTTAGTAGGGAATTGGCAGGTTGTGAGGGTCTGTTTATTGTGGATAATGTTATTGCTGAAGAAAGGTTGGATAAGAGAAGACAACTGTTGTTGGATTTGAGTATTAGTGGTAGACATGGTTGCAATCTTTGTGGTTGTTGACTCAGGTTTACTCAGCGATACCAAAAAATATTTGATGTGAACAGAAGTTGCTTTTCTATTTTAGTTCCCATCAACATTGTAATGTTCAAATGATTGATGAGAAGACTAGTGTGATTGGAGATTGGGGAAGTATAATTAAGAGGTTAAAAGAGAGTAAGCATTTGTGTTTGTACATTAGGTTGGAGTATCCGGTTGGTTATATGTTTATTAAATAAATTTTGAATGGTCGTATACGGAATGACCATATATCAGTCATATGGAACATTCCCCAGATTTTTTACACGCCACAAGTAATAATTTGCGTAAAATTGAACTAGGTATATCAAAGTCAATGTGTATTACGATTGTCTCGGGGTGATGGACCAAGAATCCATGGGATCAGCGAGGAAGGTGGGGCTGTTACCCCATCAATCTCCTGTGGTTCTAAATCCTGAATGTCTGTGCTGGAATGGCCTATGAAAGTTCTCATCCAAAAATGTGGAATGTTAATGCGTAGTATGGCAAAACATTCCTGTATGGAGAAACAAGAGCAAGTTAACTAAGTCTAAAGCACTGTGAAACATCATGGATATGGAAAACCAATGGCTTTGTGTGGGATACTCGCAGTTTAATCAAATACCTTTTGAGGTGAAATATCAACAGCAACAGCACAAGAATCAAAAACTTGAGAGGTTCTCCCAAGGAAGTTTTTTTTTGTTGTACTTCGATTTTGCTCTTTTTTCCTCACTTAATGTCATTCGTCCCTTACAGGCACTCGTTTCTTTTTATGAATGCATTAACTGACTGAAAATATCTCAAGTAACATCTACATATAAATTTCCCGTGACCATGACTGTTTATTTGAGACGAGACGCGTCTTGGTAGGTTTTAAATCCAACAATAATGTCCAGATGTGTATAGTAGATCAACTGCGCCTTCATTTCACGTGAATCCTATGATTTTTATAACTTCATTGTACCAGAATACGTTTACTTTTATGTTGTTTTTATTCCAACCTTGGTATGTCCTCTCTGGTTACTGGAAAGTATATACTGTCAAAGTTAAGTTCTTTAATGAATTCCTTGTATTTTGATGGTCTTTGTAAGTTTGTGTTTGGTGGATGTAACGCTGACAGTATCGCGTACATAAAACATTTGTTGTCAGTGTTTTTAACGTTTACCAATGCCCCAGTTTAACTCAGATGTTTTGTTATAATGATATAGGTTGGTGTCATTATTTTCTTTAGCTTAGAAATTTTTTGCCCACTTAACACAATTTGTTATAAAAATATCATTATCATCCCTGTCCCCCACCTGGATCAGAACAGTAAAGGGGAGTAGATAGTAATGGTAGATCCTGGAGCAAAAAGCAGCCGAATTCTTACAAACTTGCTTTTCTAACACACTTTGGATACGATTCTGGAATTATTGAATCCAAGTGGGTAGGGGGTAGGGAGCAAGTGTGCTAGAATCAGCGACTTTTTGCTCCAAGATCTGCCATTACCATCTACTGTTCATTATCACTAAATGTATCTGAATATTCCTTTAAGCACAGTTCCCACTAGGCGCTAATTAGCACTAAAATAATTTGGAGCACTACACTAGTGGTTATAAAACTAGTGCTACTAAATTTCTAATTTTCAAAATGGACTTTGAAGAAGAAAAGCAGCTTGCTCTGCTCTGTAAGAAGCGTAAGTAGCATGTTTTTTTTCAGAAATTCGATAACATAATTGAAATTTGGCGACAAATGCTATTTTATTTTGTCCGTCACCCTTTTTAAAACAACAACAAAAGTTAATAAATTGTTTAATAGAAAAATTATTCGCTATTTCGCAAACCATAGATGTCCATATTTGAAAATGTTGTGTCATTTATCTAACATTATTTAGAGCTAGTTAGCATTAATTAGCGCCTAGTGGGAACGGTTCTCTAGCCAACTTTCTCCACAAACGGTTTTTAAACAGTCTAAATCCAAAACAGCAGCACTCAACGTTTCACTCATAAATACATCCATTTCCTCTGTATACAATGTTACATTCACTTCTTTTTTTCTTATAATTTTGATGCCTAATAACTTGGAAACAAAGAGGAAATCTCCTGCGTGGGTAACTAGGGACCACCTGGGACCAAAATGGGACTGAATAATATCACCTAATATCTCTTCAACCGTTTGTCATAAGCACATCATTTTATACATTTTCTTGATCAGCATTTCAAGCTCTGCACAATGGAAGCAACATGTGTGTTGACAGGCCATTGCCGACGTCATCAATATTCCAACAACTTTTTCATTGTTCCTCTGCCTACGTGGATTTTTCCACAAACTTACTGACTTTAAAAAAAAAGTGACAATAACTGTTTGTCAGAAGCAAAAAGTGTTTGTGAGACCAAATCTGTTAATATAACTACAGCTTTAGGTATTTTAATGCCTAGACTTTAAACTTGGATGTCATATATAGGTATTTTTGTTATTTTTTTGGCTTTAAATATTGGCTGTTGAGGAGGTGGCCACATAGTAGAGAGATGGCAGTATGTTTATGTTAGAAAGTTATGTCACAAAAGTAAAGCCCTATATTTGAATCTACTTGATATTGCAGACATTGTCCTTAAATTCTTATGTACTAAATATGTACTAAAAATGTACTTGATTTTAAATGATTGAATGGTACTTTTGATTTTCAGTGACCACTAGAAAAATTCACTAAACCGATACACTCCATAAAATGATGTATTTTTCATTTTTCAAAGTAAAGATTAACTTAATTTTTACTTTTTTGGAGCCATGTTATTTATTTTGATCATCTTACTTTCTAGAAATTCAACAGGTAATGGCTGGCATTATGAATGATACAGTATGTCAATTTGTCAGTACGCTATAATTTTTTCCTTTTTTTATTGCTGCATTTATAACTTTCACTTCCTTAGCAATTGGTTCAATATTCTATGAAAGACATCAGAAAAATTTGGACATCAGTAGAAAAGCATTCAGCAAAACGAGGAAGCTGGATAAATGAGCTAGCGCAAGCATTAAATAAGATTGAAGAAAATAGATCTGTTTTTGTAAGTCTTAGCATGCATTACACACTCAAACTCGTATGATCTAATTTTGTTAAATCAGTTAGTTTTAAGGGGAATTAACGTACAAATTTTTTTAAGATTTTGATCAAAGAATGTAGTAATATCTTAGTTATAGCGTAATTAATCCTTAATATCTTGTTATTTTTCTTTTTCTGTTGTGATCGCCATTTGCATTTCCAATATCCAATTTTGTGACGTTAACCTTGTGAGACTGGGAGAGAATCATGGCTGCTACAAAGCACAAAAAATTAAAAAAAAGCTCTGATAAGTTAAAGAATTACAATGTTTTACATACTCCTCGCCTTGTGGTTTCCCTTAATATATAGCAAGTGATATAGCTAATCATTTTTTATTTTTTCTGTTATTAAAAATTTTAACAAACATAAATTTTAAGCTGTTTACTTTTTCTTAAATGTAGTTTTTACAGTTTTAAATCATTAATTATTCAAAAGTTACATATTTTATTCATTTCTTTTAAATGACTCTCCTTCGTTTATTATTTTTATTGTATAATAACTCATATTAAAAACAAATAAAACCTCAAAGTTTGAGAGTGTTTATAATTTTACTTGATCAACATCTCAATACAATATTTCTTTTGAGAATAAAATATGTAATAATTTAAAGTGGGAGAAAGGAACTTCAAGTAGAAAACGAGAACATAAAGCATAAATAAATATCTCCCTAATAAAGGTCATAAAACGAACAGAAAGAACTGCTCTTCCATGCCTTGTAAAAAAACAGCCAATCTGACTAAGTTTTATAGTTTATTTCATTCATGGTAAAAAGCTAAATCTGCAAAACTATAAACTTTCTTTGTCAAAAGTACATCAGGGAAAAAAGTATACTAAAGGCATTCAAAAACCCTAACATGTTTCGTTAAGCCGGTAGTCCTTGCAGAACTTCTCAAATCTTTTGAAATTTTGTCATGAATATACAGTTTGTAACACATACCAAAATCAGCTATTTAATATAATTACATACAGTAAAATGTAAGAAATCAACAGTTAACGACACATAGAAAAGAAATTTAAGAACACTAGCCGGGAAACCCGGCGTCGAAACGCTGGGGTACGCCACAAGTCAAGGTGTGACCCGGCGTTGAACACCGTGTGGAGCGTTTTATAAGAGCCTTAAACTGTGCCACACAATCAGGTGGAGCGCTTTAGTAAAGGTATACAGCATGACGTAAATCAAGTGAAGTGCATACAACATTATAGTGTTGCGACTGTAACATATTGTTCAAAAAAATGCTTTCCTGCAACAATAGCTGAAATAAAAACAGATCTTACAAACCGTTGTTACTCCATTATAGCAAAAACAATGGGTCAAATTATTTTGTTTTGCGGAATAAGTTTTTGTTAAAGTTAAAAAAATAATTGTGACATTGGGCTGAGCACTTAGTATATACAGTTAAACGGTGTAACACAGACGTATAGGGATAATACACTTTTGAAGAAAACTTTCTTGCAGACTGTTGAAATAAGAACACCATAAAAAGTCCATTGCTAACACAGGGCTGAGCGGGTTTCAGGTAAACAGTGTTGCACATCTGTACAGGTGTGATTCCCGAGAAAGTTCAAAAATTGTCACAGTACAGGTAAACTACGTCGCACCACAACAAAACAGTCTGTTGTTAACACTGGGCTAACCGCTTAGTACAGTTAAACAGAGTTGAACGGGCGTATATCTAGATGTAATACCCTTTTCCAAAAAAACTTTATTGCAACTGCAGTTAAAAACACAGGACAGGGAACAGCCTCTCGTTGCCGTCCAGCTAAAAACAATCGCTCAGCCATTTTATTTGCAGAAAACGTTTTCAGGATAATAATAAAAGATGTAGCTACCTAGCTAAAACTGCATTTAGCATAAGAATTATTGCTTAAGAATATTGTTTGTATTAGCCAAACTGCATTTTTATACTTTCACTTTTTAGCCATAGATAGGAGCTAGCTAAATGGCTACAGCCTTAGCATAAAAATAAATATTGGCTAGCATAAAAAGCTGTTATACCATACAGAATAGTAATAAGTAAGGCTCTATAGTTGGCTAGCTAGCTAGCAAAATCTTCGTTCCTAGCCAAAAAATCCTAAAAATGGTGCGTTTAAGATTTGTACGTGGCTAAAAAACATGGTAATATATTTATCCCAACATGTGAGAACATACAGAAAACACATATTACAAAAATATTACAAAGATAAAACGCTTTTAGAAGACAAAAAAGGTCAAACAGACCTACAAACGTAACAGCGACTACGACCATTTTTAAAACCAAAATGGCCTTCGTCAGCATGGTCCTTCGTTGGCATGTCCAGGCCACGAAAATCTTGGATTGGTTTTTCAAAGAATCGAGCATTTTGATTGGTGTACTATGTGCGAGCGGTCAAAACAAAGTCAGTGAAACTGTCAGTAAACTGTCCCATTTGTTTTCTGTGGCTGCTGAGCGAAAACGGCGATTGAGATCACGGGGTAATTATTATTAAAAATGGCGTATTAAAATAATGCATTCATTTTAATCACCTAATTTATTTATTTAATTAGAGGTTAATAAATTAAAACAATTAAATTATTTGAGAAAATAAAGTAATTTCTTGAATATATTTTAATCAATAATAAGATTATTGATTGAACAACCCCCTGGTTTTTAAAAATCGCGGAAAGATCAAAGGAATATTGGTAGCCATTTTGCAGACGTATACGGGTATTATAATATAGATTAATTATTTCAGTATATAGCGTGATGCCCTCTACGCAATATTTCAATGCAAAATATTAAAAAGAACAGTTTGCCTCAAACTCAAACCCACAATAAACACATAAAATTTGACACAAAATGTCAAAAAATCAATTTAAATATAGAAAAATCGCTCATTTCGGCCTCATCTCAATCTCTCCCACAAACGTTTATACAGAATATCTAACCTAATCATACACGAAAAATATTTTTTTAACATTGCATATTGTCCTCCCTAACAAAAGTTGACCACAAAATGTTGAATTACAAACTTCAATTATTTCTATATCTTAGAAATTACAAACCTCACAATTTGCGACACACAAATTGTAAGACAACTAAAATCGGTTATTTCTCTTGCGCAAAATATAAAATTAATAGCCCGTGAATAAATCTACTTAATTAGGGAGGCAAATAGCTACCGTGGTGATAATGATGTCTATTGCCGTTACCATTTTTGTTGAAAGTTTGTAACAATTGTGTTTTTTTTTTCTCTCGATTCTTCCATTGTGTTCAGCTTAAAGCAATGATGAGAATAACGCATATGATCACGTGCTTTCCGCGAAGTGTTGAAGAAATATCATAATTAAAAGAATTGATGGTGTTGCCGGACCCTTCATATACATTTTTTTTCAGATTTTTTATACTCTATGTAAAGCTAAAAATATTTTGCGAGACTTGTGCAAATTGTAGTGGGTGTACGTACACATTCCATGATGTAAAATCAGGTTTGACAACGTTGCAATGATTTCATACGATTGTGCAAAAAATCTTTTTGATATTTTCATACGACATAGAGATAAAGATAAACTTAGCAATGTAATCTAGTCACATGTTAGAGCATAACAGGTCAGATCATTGTCCTTTTACTGTATCAAGAAAACAGCGCAAATGTGCTGTTGCATGATAACAATGCAGCGTTTTCGAATTTAGGAATCGAATATATTTCAAAAGATCGTAACCTAACAAAATGTAAACATTTGTTTACCATTTGTTAAGTTTAAGTAAATCACCACACCCTGTAGTGTTAAAAACAGTACCAATGGAAAATTACTTTTTACAGTTTGTATAAAATTACTTTTTACAGTTTGTATAAATTCTTCTCTAAGAGATATTATTTATATAAGAATAGTGTTTTTTCGTTTCAGCCTGAATATTCTTAACTTTTTGACAAATATCATCCTTCATTATTCTTAATACTAGTCGATAAAGCCCGTGAAAAAATCCACTTAGGAAAAAGAACAATAGAAAAATAGCTTGTTTTAGTTTTTTGCTGACGTCAGCAGTACCAATACAAAAAATCATTTGGTAAAAATTAGTTCATTCGTTGCCTGTAAGAAGTAGAGGTTGAAACGCTGGTCAAAAATAATGTATAGAATCGTGTGCTTTTGGAATTTAATTAATTCTTTTAAATGACATTTTCTTAACTTTTGACCAAGCATGCTTGCAGACAGGATTTCGTATTGGTCCCGGTTTCATCATAAACAACCAAACCATGAACACAAATACCAAGATTGTAGGGAACCTTTTTGTTATATTCTTTCTTTCGTAGAAAGATATAGGGTTTAAAAATTTTGCTGACGTCATCAAAGTCCGTCAAACCCCCCAAAATTTTTTTTTAGAAATTTGTATACCTGTTGCCTTCATTGTATAGATCTTGAAACGCTGATCAAGAAAATGTATAGGATTGTGTACTTTTGACAAACGGTTGCAGAGATATTAGGGTTTGAAGGTTTTTTTGGTGACATCATCAGCCCGTCCATTCCGAAACGGATTCGGGGACCCAGATTTGGGAAACTTACCCAAATTTGGTCCCAGGTGGTCCCAAGTTACCTACGCGGTGAAAAATCACTGACGTCACCACCTTGTTTCCAAGTTATTTGGCCTCAAAGTTTTAAAGGCACTGCAATGGCTTCATTAATTTAATATACTTTCCTTTGACGTCAATACTATTTTAACGGTAAAGTTTGGTAAATTACAGAAACAATTTTATAGGCGATGTTTTATAGAATGTGTCAAAGAAAATTGTGAAGAATATTAATCCACTTTGCAAAAGTGACAGACAGACACACGGAACTGGCGTATTATTATATAGACTAGTCGATAAGGCCCGTGGAAAAATCCACTTAGGCAAAAAGGCCATTGAAAAAATAGGGTGCTTTAGATGTTTTGCTGACGTCAGCAGTGCATATACAAAAAAAAATGTTCTTAAAATCTTACACAAAATGTCAAATGTCAAATCTTACACAAATAAAAAAGAACAGCTTGCAAGGTCCAAAATCTACTTTATAAAAAGTTACAACAACGACACTGCACAACATCGACACTCACAACACCAATACTCACAAAACTGACAGTAAGAACACCGACAGTTACAATACCGACAGTCACAACACGGATAATAACAATGTCAGAAATAACGCATCTGAAATATGTACATCTTATAAGTGATTATGTTGAAAACCCTCAGTATTTTATTCTGAAATGTCAAAAAGTTGGCCTGCAAGAGCACAAATCAACAAAAATAAGTTATTTACACATTTTAAATATTGTCTTTCCCTTAAAAGCTTATACAAAAATATGAAAAAAGCCATAGTTTGGAAAACATCAAATTTAAATCTACAAAAATCAGTCATTTCAGTTGCATACCATCCTCTCCCACAAAAATTTACACAAAATGTAAAAATCAACCAGTTAAGAACACAAAAATTTTCTTTTTTAGTTTGATGATCTGTACTGCCCTTTACCAACAATTTTGAACGAAATGTCAAAAAATCAATAAGCAAAAATAAACTTGAATAAAAATCATTATTTTGGAAACATTGTATACGGTTCGTAAACAAAAGTTTACACAAATGTAAAACAGATGGTTTTTGAGAATCACATCTAAATCAACAAAAATAATTTCATTCAGCATGTCGTATATTGCCATTACCCATTAATCTTCCACAAAAAGGGTATATATAAAAACACATCAAAATTTAGAAAAATTAGTCATTTCAGTGTATATATACAGTCCTCGCCCATTAGATTACAAAATATAAAAAACAAAAACAGTTTCAGTCAGAACATTAAGTATTTTTTTATCATCAGCAAACATTTATCCCTACAAAATTTTGTAAAATTCTCAAGAAAAACAAAACCGTGAAACCATGGAATTCTCTTCCAGCAAAAATGACATCACATACAGTTAGTTCTCCCCAACAATAGTTTATATTACGAAATATAAAGACATCAGCTTATAGTGAAGTCCGATTCTACAAAAATTTGTTCTTTCAGTATATATTGCATGTGGTCTATTTCCACAAAATTTCAAAAAACAGCATTTTGCAACAAAACAATATAAACTGACTTAACCATATTACCATCCTCTCATAATTTTTTTTAACCCAAAGTGATAAACCGACGTAAATTTCCAATCAAATGTAAAAAAACCCTGTAAAAAAACCTGGCATTTTACATGTAGGCTGACAAAAGTTTAACGGGATGTCAGAAACAAAATAATAAAAAATAACTTAACACACACACTTTAAATTCTACAAAATTTGTTCCACTTGTCAAAAGTTTATAATGCGAAATACAAAAAGACATCAGCTTACACAACAATGAAGTGTAATTCTACAAAAATTTGTTCTTTTAGTATATTGCATGTGGTCTATTTCCACAAAAGTTTACAAAATTTCAAAAACAGCATTTGCAACACAAACAATATAAACGACAACCATACCATCCTCTCATAATTTTTTTAACCAAAGTCATAAACCCACGTAAATTTCCAATAATGTAAAAAACCCTGTAAAAAAACTGGCATTTTACATGTAGCTGACAAAAGTTTAACGGATGTCAGAAACAAAAAATAAAAAATAACTTAACACACACACTTTAAATTCTACAAAATTTGTTCCACTTGTCAAAAGTTTATAATGCGAAATACAAAAAGACATCAGCTTACACAACAACGAAGTGTAATTCTACAAAAATTTGTTCTTTTAGTATATTGCATGTGGTCTATTTCCACAAAAGTTTACCCAAAATTTCAAATAACAGCACTTTGCAACACAAACAATATAAACGAACAACCATACCATCCTCTCATAAATTTTTTTAACTCAAAGTCATAAACCCACGTAAATTTCTAATGTAATTTCAATAACCCCTGTAAAAATAACTTGGCATTTTACACCACGTAGCCTGACAAAAGTTTAACAGGATGTCAGAAACAAAACAATAAAAAATAACTTAACACACACACTTTAAATTCTACAAAATTTGTTCCACTTGTGATTTTGCAGGTAATGTGAAAAAAACTATACTCTATGGGCATTATTAACATGAGTCACACTATCCTAAAGGTTCAAGAAAGATTTTGTAGCTAGCTTGCTACATCATAATTCGTGTTCAAAAAAGAAGAAAAGTTTGACTAAAGGTAGAGATAAATACCTAAAAAAAGAGGAATAACAACATAACTTATAGGTTAGAGCTAACTATGGGATGGAGCCTTCTTGAAGCTAACATTAGCTAGCTAACAGTAGCTAGGACACCCAGTTAAATATACTTAAGCTGGGGAGACTTATCTACGTCTATAGCTAGCCATTTGTGCTTAGTAAAACACATAATAAAGGAAAACAATAGCTATGTAAAAATTATGACATTTGCAGTTAGTTCAACAAACCAGAATTTTCTATTTCGCCAGCACATTGTAGCCAGCTAACAGCTTTATGTAGCATTTTGAATTTTAGGACAAATACATTAGTTACGCACCAGGAGACACATTAATTATGCAAAAACAAAACAAAAAACGCGGTAAACTTTAAGAATTTGAAGCTCTAATGGATTTTTTTTGAGAATACGATTCTCCTTGACAATTTTAAGTGTCCTACATAATAAAAACGGAACGTCTAAAATATCAAACTTCTTACTTTTTTCTGAATTCCAAATCACTTGAACTTGAAACGCTAGCATTCATTTCTACTTCTAACTTTACTTTACTACTACTTCTAGCTCCACTCTTAACTTCCGAAGTAACTTATTGTGGCTTCCA
>JASGCC010000224.1:146230-467000 GCA_030067915.1 Hydractinia echinata
AAAGTGGACTAGTTATATTTCTTGGTAGTTACCCATCTTGTTGATATCAATGATATGTAGGAACCTCTTTATAAGTATATTTTTGACTCAATTTTCCCGCTGATTTATTTTTTGCTGGGTTATTTAATTTATTCTCTGTAATATCAACAACAGTGTCTCTTAACTATTTAATGGACTAATTTCTTCATTTATTTATTTATTTATGTATTTATTTATTTTCAATATTTATACAGGATACACGGTATCAGTTTTATAAAAACTGCTATCAATACAAGTCCTGTTTCCACAATACAAAATATTAGTAAATAATTAGTAAATAATTGTTTAAAATAAAATAAAATGAATATCTAACTGTTTTGCGCCAACAACGTACTAAAGAACGATAATTAAGTTAATACTTCCATCCAACTACAATATTCCCATTTAAGATCATTCACCTGTCTCCGAAAATCAGAAAACTCTTCTGCTTGTCTCATCTCTATGGGGCTTGATTTAAATGGATGTAGGAACACAAGCTATAGAACATTAACTTCAACAGCATGGATGAGGGGTATATATTGGAGGTTGATCTTCATTAATAAGAAGAACTACACAAGACCTTCAAAACGATTATCCACTGGCCCCACAAAGATTAAAAGTAAACAAGATAGAAAAGTTAATCCCGAATCTGCGATTGAAAACAAATTACGTACTCCACTACAAGAGCCTAAAACAATACATGGATCTAGGACTAAAACTGACATACATCGCAGCTTTGTTTGAAACCTAACTACATCAAGCAGACAATATTCAGTGAGAATCTAGTTCTTATCCACCTACTACAAACAAAACTAACTTTCAACAAGCCCGTTTACGTTGGAGCGTGTATCTTAGACATATTCAAATCATTGATGCACGACTTCCACTACAATGTGATGAAGAAGAAGTACAACAATAGGGCAAGGCTGTTATTCACAGACACCGATTTCCTATGCTACGAAATCTAAACAGACGACGTGTATCTTGATTTATGTGAAGATAAAGACTTTGCGACAACTCCAACTACGACAAAGACCATCCAAACAACGACGACACAAACAAAAAAGTGTTAGGAAAGTTTAAGGATAAGTGTGGTGGAAAAGCCATAAATAGATTCATCGGTCTATCGGTTGGTTGCTTATATGTATTTAAGGTTGATTAAGTGAAAGTAAAAGGGCAAAGGGGATAACCATAACTCTAAGAGATAACTAACATGTGATGCATATATTAAATAAAAAAAGGAAAACCGACCAGAACTGAACGTCAGTATGAGCTACAAACATGAAATATACACGGAAACAGTGAACAAGATCACCCTGTCCTGGATAGATGATAAACAGATTATCAGAGACGACAAAACACAAACATACGCCTATGGTTATTATGCCAGTGATTAATTTTTTATGTAAATTGGCAACATCATGACTGGAAAGAACCTTGTGATGGATAGTACCTATATAGCCCCATGAAATGGTCTAAAGTATTGAGTTTCCATCATACCCTATAGACTTACTATTGCCCTTCCTAACTATACTCGAACCATATCCACAAACCAATACCATCAATATACTGCAAGACGATAGATTTAACCAACAACATAGGATCTTCCTTACTTATCGTATAATTTTTAACAGTCATACAAATAATCTCAGGACTTGCGTATCTTTTGACGGTATCCTCAATAAGTGTAATATTAGGGTCTAGGTAGTTTTCCCTGACAATCCTCAACACACCTTTGGTATTTAAAGGAATTAGGTTATCAGCAATAATTTTTTTGAGCCTACTATCATCCATCCCCATATCCATCGTTATAAACCTTCCTAACTAACTTCTTATCAATATCATGTTCGTGATCAACAAACCTACAACTGGAATAAATCATTTTATTACGTACACATTTTCCGGAATAAACTTCTGCTTGACAAGAAAATCCTTCATAAACATGAACGCACCAACAATCCCAACCAACTTGACAGAGTCACCGTAATCTACTTTACCTAAATTTGGTGCAGAGACCTTAAAAAGACTCTTCAACAACATCGCATAACCAATACTTAATCCACTAACAGCAATGGCATGATAGAGGTCATTCTTAACTTCCTAACTTCACTCATTTACATAGGGATTTTTTTAATCCATTTCATGAACTGGCTTGGATTTTTCCTGTATAGACTCATGCACCACAACAAGTTTCGTCATCTCCACATCAAGACTCTTCCTAAAATACCAAGCACCTCCACATGATAACACAATCAAACCACCAGCCAAATAAATAAGATGACATTATCCTTCTCATATTCCACCTCCCTCTTTTCAATATGTTCAACCCCCCTCAATATCTCCTCCTTCCTTTTCCGATTAAACCTGGCAAGTTCCTCCCCCTGTTCCACCATTTTCGGATTCTTTCCTTCTTCGTCACTATTTCCATCTTCTCAATTTTTATCACTCCAAGATTTTTTCAGTTATAACACCAACATTTAAAGGTGCAAGATTGAAACCAAATCTATAATACAAATCACACGTAACTCTTTGCAAACCTGCATTAAAAAAAGGATCACTTCCCAAATCATCCTCCAACTCACTATCACCCAAACCAAGAGCATTTGAAAGAACACTTAAATAAAAGCTAATAAATGTTTTCCCCAATGATTTCACCATCAAAGCCCCCAATCTAGACTGATACTGCGAATGAAGCCTCTCAACATCATCTGCCAAGAAGGCACGAATCTGTTCCTCCGTATAATGTTTCCCGAGATATTGATTGGCACCACCACCATTAACACAGAAGTAAATAAGTACAACGAAAAACGAAAATCGATGAAAGAAAAGAGTGATAAGAAGAAAGAATTATTTTTTTGGTTGCACTAAATTAGAGGAACTAGTACAACGTTGGTAGATTGACACCAATACTCCTTTTCGCAATCTTATACACATCCACAGAACAAGTAGGATCCGTCACCCTTCTCCTGCCACCCTACAATTCACCAGCCTCATGCAAATATCTTACAGAGGTACTCAAATCCAACAACACTTCACCATGCCTCCTTGTAATTGAAAAATTGCGATAAATACTATCCAACTTAACCGCATCAACAGGTCTCATTCCAATAAGTCTAGTCTTATCCTCATTAATACCACGAACAGCACCTTGCAACCTAGCAACCCACTCAACATTTCTCCTCCCACCATTCTCCATCTTCTTCCAATAATGATGACTAAAAAATCTCTCCACTAATGTCCTATTAAACCTTTCAATAATACCCTGATTTCTATATTACTTCTCCACCTGTGAATGGATGTGGAATAATTCTTAAATAGTTTTGTAACTTACTGTAAAATTCCTTTCCCTTGTCGACCATTATTAGATCAGGGTGCGTTAATGGTGTTGTCTTGTATATTAGAATGCAGTCATCATATCCTTTGCAGTTTTTGAGGTAAGTTGGTATGCTGTTTTGTATCTGGATGCAACATTGACAACACACAGAGCGTATTTGTATGTTTTTCATTTATATTTGTTGTGAGGAAGGTATAGGAGGTCAGCTTGATAGCTTTTCGTTTGGTTTTAGAAATAAGTTGATATGATGAATTTGGTCTTGGACATATCAAGACGTTGGTCAGGGTAGATGAATTTGGAATGTTGGTTGTTTCCTTAACCATTTCTCAGCATCATCCCTACTAACACCAGCTACCCTAGACAACCTACTCACTGCAGATAAACCCTTCCAATACCCACCAGCCCCATAATAAATCCTCTTCAACTTCTTATCCATTTATATAAAAACAACTTATAAATCATGCTGCAAAATACAGCTTTGACTCGAGGCCGTCCATTTTTTCAAACACCTTACTGATTTCTCTAGTAATCACAATTTATTCATCCCTTATCTTCTTAAACTCATCACAACCATCTTTCCGCCATCTAAACCCTGTAATATTAGAGTCTTGATTATTATCATGAACGAGTTCAGATTATCCATCATGCTTGATCTTTTTCCAACATGTTTTGATGAATTTTGAAGTTGGTAGGATTGATAGACCGATGGCTGTGGACACAGATCTACATGCTAGAGATCCTGGTAAGGCAATGACTATGGGTACTGATGCTAATGCCCCTACACCTAACAAAGTACTCACATATTCAGCCCCACTAACATAGTTACATGCTACGGACGATCTCTTGCAATGTTTTTTATACTTATTCACAAGCTTTTCCTTTGTCACCCTTAATTCACTGCAGTAGGGGATTAACATTGCCTCTATACTTACAGCTATCGGTATGACCATTAGTACTATTGTGTTGGCTGTGGAGGGTGGTGGTAGCAAAGTGGCGGTGGTAAGCCTGGTGGAGGTGAATGGATTAAGAAACGGTTGGGAGCTTTGTCAAGGTTGCTGGGTAAACCTGGGGAGAAGGATGCACTTCCTGGTCTTATTCAGTCTGTTGTGGTGTGGGTGTTTAATGCTGCTAAGGAGACTGTGAAGTTTGTTGCCTAGTGTGACTTATCCGGTTGGGAAAGAAAGGGATTATAGAATTGGCAGTTATTCGTTAGGATAAGGGACTTACATAAATATGATATATGTGACGTTGAAGGACTTTTTTGATATTGAGTGTCATGATGTGTTTACGCATCATATTTCCTGTATTACGCGTACCGGTCACCCAGGTCTTATTGAAAATAGGGAGGATTTGAGGTTTGGGAAAAGTAATAGGTACTTTGGTTATTGGTCTGTTCAGCTTTGGTTTGCTATTTATTGTGCCTTTACGTGTTTAGGTGTTTCTGCCGAACATTTAGAGAAAGGTAGTGGGATGTTAAAGGATGTTTATAGGTTTCATATTTGTGATGATGTCAGGAGGATATTACACATTCTGCAGGTGAAGTTACCTGGTGTGGTCAAGTGAGGGCTATAATAGTGTTTGTGATGAATGTGGTGCTGATAGGGAAGTGAAATATGGCCCTGAGAGGTTGTTTATGTATTGGAATAAAATTGGTCCGGGTGATTGGTTAGAGAATTATATGTATTTGAGGTGAATAATTGATAAAATTAAGAGGTTTGGCAAGGAATGCTTTACCATTGACTTCTGAAAGTGTGAGGGAATTGTTATTTGTTGATCCTTAGTCAGGTTGGTGCAAGGAGGAGTATTTATCATCCGGATGCCAGGAGGGGATATCTTTAATAACTTGGGGTTATTGTTGTGAGAGTCGTTGATGTTGATATAGATATTAGGAGATATGAGAGTTTGTTGAATTATGCTAGGAGTAAAGTTGATGGAGTCAGTATGTTAGCTTTGGACATGTTGGTCAGGCTTGGTGATGTTAAGGGTTATAATTATAGTACTAACATTGCGAGGGTTCCTATGAGGATTGAGGAAACTAATATTGAGGTTAATAGTAATCCTATGTCTGATAATTACGCTTCGAAGATGAGTCACGATGTTCATGATTAATTTTGTTTTTAGGGAAATGGCGAGTGCAATAGCAATAATGGTTGGTTCTGCTGTGGTTAATGCTGCTGCTTTTAGTGTTGGTTGTGTGATTGCTAGAATGCTTGGTGGTAGTGATGAGGAGAAAGTTAGACGTGATAAGTGACAAGAACTGTATATAAAAATTTGGTAGCAGAGGGTGGTTGATGGCCACAAAATGGGTGACCAGTTAACAGAAACTGTATTGAAGAGAGCGAAATCAACCAAGAAGAGCAAGCTGACAAAGTTCAAGCACAAGATGTTGAAGCTGCTGGATGAAGACCTGCTAAGCAGAAGAACAGTTAAGACATTATCAACAGATTTTAGAGGAGCATAATGATGAAATGGCAGAGGTCATCAATAGCTTGTTAGATCTGTATGAGCACACTAAAAATGAAAGCGCGTTCATACAAGCAAGTGCTGAATTAGAGCAATTGGTTGATGATTATGCAAGTATTCAAGATCGTGCTCAAGAATACCTTGACTCCAGAAAAGAAGAATCATCCTCGCTTGCATCCAGGGTGATGAGCTGGCAACTAAAAGCACAGATGGACCTTGCCAAGGAAATTGAAGAAAATGAAAGAAAACTTATGTTGACGGAGAAAAATCTACAACACAGCTTAAAAAAAACTAGCAAGCAAGTGGATGTGTTGCAGACTGGATCTCAAGTGAATTTATTTGGATCTCAAGCGGATGTGTTGGAATATGGATCTTGAGTGGATGTGTTGCAGTGAAGATCTCAAGAGGATGTTTCTGGACCTCAAGTGGATGTGCTGCAACATGGATCTCAAGCGGATGTGTATGGATCTCAAGTAGATGCGTTGCATCAAAGATTTTCAAGTGGATGTGTCTGGATCTCAAGTAGTTGTGTTGCAGTGAAGATCTCAAGTGGATGTGTCTGGATCTCAAGTAGATGTGTTGTAGCGAAGATCTCAAGTGGATGTGTCTGGATCTCAATTGGATGTGTTGCAGCGAAGATCTCAAGTGGATGTGTCTGGATTTCAAGTAGATGTGTTGCAGCGAAGATCTCAAGCGGATGTATCTGGATCTCAATTTGATGTGTTGCAACATGGATCTTCAGTGGAGAATCTGCAGCAAGGATCTCAATGGAATATGTATGGATCCAACGTGGAAGTGATGCAACCAGATAGTAACGCTGTTACATTTGAACGCAAAGTTGCATCAATCTCGAACAAATGCTTCTCATCCAAGACTCGATGAATGGCAACATAAATCTAATGATCAGCAGAGAGTAAACTTTGTTGGTAACGAACAAGGAAATTGGACTAAGGACTGCAGAAGTGATGATTCAAACTTGGAGAAAAGAGTTTCAAAGAATCTGCAATTTCAGAACACAGCTGGAAGAAATGAAATAAAATCTGCAGAAATTGGTCAAGACATGTGGAAACAGCTGAAAAGAGTTGAAATCCCAAAGTGGTAATAAAGCAACTTATGAAAGTTGGAAAGCAGCATTCACAGCTTGTATTGACAAAGCTCCAGCCACAGCAGAGTACAAGCTTCTTCAACTGCGACAATATCTATCTGGAGAAGCCTTAAAGTGTATCGAGAACTTGGGTCACTCAGCCGCAGCCTACAAATCTGCAAAGTCGAGACTGGAGAGAAAATATGGTGGCTATCGTAGAACGGATTGCACTATACACTGAAGAGTTGGAACAGTTCAAAACCAATCCGACATGGCAATGCAAAGGATGTTGAGAAGTTTTCTGATTTACTGGATGTTGCTGTGCTGAATTTAGAAGCCTGTAGAAGGTATGAAGAGCTTGGAACAGGCTCTCTGTATGTCAAGCTACAAAGGAAGATGACAGAAGCAATGTTAACGAATTACCACCGTTGGATATATGAAAACGACAAATTTGAATCCGTTGTACAGCTTCGTGACTGGTTAAACAAAGAAGCCGAGTTCCAGGTTATAGCAGCTGAGACAATCAAAGGCATCATAAATAAAGGGCATGATGCAGAAAAAAACAAAGAAACCAGAAACAGAAGTCTGCATACTGAAAGTAATGAAAAAGAAGCTGACAAGGGATGCAAGATCTGTGGAGAATCTCACAAAGCATGGTCATTTAAAGTCTTCAAAAAACCTTAGAAGTTGCACAAAGATGGAACATGGCAAAGGAGAAAAAGTTGTGCTACTGCTGTCTTGGAGACAATCATCTCAGCAAAGACTGTACACGTAAAAGAGTTTGTGGCATTGGTGAATGTAAATCACAACACAACAAACTTCTTCACCAAGATAAAGCAGTGGATAGAAATAAAGATGATAAAGAAAGGCAACAAAAGACGGATGAAAAAACAACATTGATGGTTGGGAAAGACAATGAGATGTCTTTGAGGACAATTCCTGTTGTTTTGAAATGTGGAGAAATCAAAACTGGTGGTGAATGCACTGTTAGATGATGGCAGCACAAAATCTTACATAAACGGAGATGTTGCTGCACAGATTGGAGCTCCATCTGGGATGCTTCGAAAAGTTCAAGCGAAAGTATTAAATGGGCAGATAGAGACATTTGATACCATGCCAGTGGATGTGACACTTGAAAGTTTGGACAGTCAAGTTTCCATACCATTTACAGCAAGCTCAACAGAGAGAGTCACTGGAAGTTTGAAAGCTGTTGATTGGAACATATCCAAGAAAAATTGGAGTCACTTGAAGGGCATTAACTTCCCAAAACCAGCCAAGAAGTTCATGGTGGATATTCTCATTGGTCTGGACTATGCTGACCTGCACGTGGCATTGGATGAAGTTGCTGGTAATCTTGGTGAACCAGTGGCAAGATTGACACCACTTGGTTGGACATGTGTTGGGCAACCTTGTTTGTCAGCAAGATCTTCAGCTAGATCATTCTTCTGTGGCAAGGAATGTAATACACTGTCTGAAATCAACATGACACTGAGAAAGTTTTGGGAAATTGAAAATGAAGGATTGTCAGAAACAAAAACGTAGAAACGAGTGTGGAAGAGAAGGAAGCACTTTACATGGTTGAGAGCAGCTTGAAGATTTCTAACAATCGGTATGAGGTGTGTATCCCATGGAAGAAAGAAGCTTCAAAAATCAAGACCAACTACAATATGGCAGTAAAAAGACTATGTTGCACGGAGAGGAAGTTGGGAAAAGATGCTTGTGCAGCTGATGAATATGGAAAAATCATCAAAGAATATCTACGCAAGGGATACGTAAGAAAACTACCATCTGAGGAAGAAGTTCCAGAGAAAACTTGGTACCTTCCCCACTTTGCTGTTTTACAACCAGATAAAGTCACAACTAAAACAAGAATAGTGTTCGATGGTTCTGCTAAATACAACAACAAGTCACTCAATGACATCATTCATCAAGGTCCAAAACTACAAAATGATCTATTCAATGTACTGTTACGCTTCAGAAAACACCCAGTTGCAGTTGTCAGTGATGTAAGTGAGATGTATCTGCAGATCCAGGTGAAAAACATTGACAGACCTTTTCTCAGGTTCCTGTGGAGGGATATGGAGCTTACAAGACCACCTGATCGATATGAATTCGAAAGATTGGTGTTTGGCATGAACTCCTCACCCTTTGAAGCACAATTTGTTGTGAAGCATCGAGCTGAAAGTTGTGGTGTTGATTTACCATTGGCTGCAGAATCAGTGCTTGAGTCTACATATATAGATGACACAATGGATTCCGTCCCTGATGATCACACTGCAATCACACTGTATCACCAGCTAACCGAGCTTTGGAAAGGTTGTGGTATGCATGCAAGAAAATGGATATCAAACTCATGAGACGTTCTCAAGAAAATCCTTGAAGAGGATCGAGCATCATCAATCAACATAAAATAAGAAAAATTACCAACTGCAAAAACCTTGGGAATGGTATGGTTAGCGGAGGAAGATGTGTTACGTTACAATCCAATAAAAATGAATAATCAGCTGGCATGTACGAAGAGAAATTTCTTAAAGAGACTGGCTACTGTTTTCGACCCACTCAGATTCTTGTCACCGTATATTGTACAAGCAAAAATCATGATGCAATCATTGTGGGAAGCTGGATTGTACTGGGACACCACAGTAAATCGAGAACTTTACTAATGAAATTAATGCCTGGTTGGATCAACTAGATGAATTAAAGCAAGTCTCTATCCCAAGAAGCATATGCTTACCACAGTCAGAAGAAATGACAGAGTTCTTTCTGCATTCATTCAGTGATGCTTCAGAGAAAGCCTATGGTGCTGTTATATATGCCACAACCAAGTATCAATCTGGCAAAATTGTGATACGACTTGTAGCTGCTAAAACAAGAGTTGCTCCACTGGCATCAACAAGTGTTCCTCGCATGGAGCTGATGGGAGCTGTATTGGCAGTACGACTGGGTAAAAATGTTGCGGAGGCATTCAAGTTAAATGCTGAAGCGATTGAATACTGGGTGGATAGTAAGAGTGTTCTTCACTGGATTTGTGGGAAAAGCAGACGCTATAAATCATTTGTGGGAAACTGTATAGCAGAAATACAGCAACACTCAAATCCAGCAAGGTGGCATTATATTTCTTCAAACGGAAAGCTAGCAGATTTTTAACACATGGAATGACCTTAGCAGAGATAAATGCAAGCACATTGTGGTGGAATGGACCAGATTTTCTGCACAAAGAAATATCAGAGTGGCCAGAGACACAACTTGTCCAAAAAGACCTGACTGATGAACTTCGCACAAAGTTTGCCACAAGTTACCATCACCGCTTGGTAGAAAGTAGTAGCATTGAAGGTATTGAGAGATTGGATCCACAACGCCATTCAAGATGGATGCGCTTGGTTAGATTGCTGGCATGGGTGAGAAGATTTGTCTTCAATTGCAGACAAGGGGCAGCAACAAAGCAAACTGGGGAACTGTTGACTACTGAAATAAAAGATGCTGAAGAAAAGATCATTCTTGATGCACAAATAAGTTGGATCACTAAAGAATATAAACTGATTGCACGAAAACAAAATGTAACATCAAAAAGTCCATTGTCCTGCTTGATGCCAAGTATTGATGAAGACGGATTACTCAGAGCTAATACAAGAATTAGAAATGCAGAATATCTACCGCTGGCTGTTCGATATCCAATCATCCTACCAAGAAATCGCATCACCAAGCTAATTGTTAAGCATCAACATGAAAGTGACAATCACCACACTTGAACCAATCATATATTGTCAAAGTTATCTGCAACTTATTGGGTGTTATCAGCAAGATAAGTGATCAGGGAAGTTGAAAGAGCTTGTTATGAGTGCAAACGTCGAAAAAAGAAAACATCTTGCAAGTCATGGCACCATTACCAAGCTTCAGATTGTCTACAACATTGCGTGCATTTGTTAACACAGGTGTTGATTATGCTGGACCATACATCACCGTACAAGGAAGAGGAAAGAGAACAGCAAAAAGATATCTGTGCTTATTCACTTGCCACAACACAAGAGCTGTACACTTGGAAATGGCTTACAGCATGGATACAGACTCTTTCCTGAATGCTTTCTATAGAATGGTGGAAATTTTGTGGGTGCAGACAAAGAGTTATCCGAGTTGGTTCAACTGCTGGATAAGAACAAAATAAAAATGTTAACTGCGAATAAAGGTGTTGAATGGGACTTCAATCCACCACTGGCACCCTATTTTGGTGGAGTCCATGAAGTAATGATAAAAGCAGCAAGAAGAGCAATCTTAGCAATCCTGGGAATAGCAGACGTCACCGACGAAGAGTTGATGATGACAATCATTGGTGTAGAAGGTTTAATCAATAGTCGGCTGCTGACTTATCAAAGCGCGCATCCTTCTGACGACACACCATTGACTCCAAATCACTTCATACATGGACAAATTGGTGGAGACTTTGCGCCTCAATCTGCTGATGAAACAGTTTTTAATGTACGAAAGCGCTGGCGCAGAGTGCAGGAATTGGTCAGGCATTTTTGGCAAAGATGGATCAAGGAATGGCTACCATCAATTAGTTCAACACGGAAATGGAAGAATGCAACAGCAGACCTGAAGGTTGGAGAAGTTGTCTTGGTTATGTCTTCTGATCATCAACGAGGTCATTGGAAACTTGGGGGAATCGAGAGGTATTCCCTGGTGTCGATGGACATGTACGAGTGGTCCGTGTTATGATTGGAGAAAATGAATACTTGCGGTCAATCAATAACCTGGTGCAGTTGGAATGCGATGCGTGATTTGGGATTGTTGTGTTTCGATATCGATGAACTTATCCAGGAGTGGAAGAATGACAAGAACTGTATAAAAAAAATATATATTTAGAAAATTGTGTTTACCAAAAAATATCTTAGGTTTAGACTTATAGCTTTTAGACACTCAGTTATTCAGTTTTTTCTTGTTTTTTCTTCTCTTTGTATTGTAATCTCTCTTAGTGATAAAGTCATGCACTTTTACAGCCCAGAGGGATTACAATGCAAGTAATAAAGACTATTGGTTTTTATTACTGTGATTTGAGTATATTACGTCCCTTAGGAGATTAGTTTTATGATATTTATTTATTTTGTGCATGCCTTTAATTTTGTGTGGCATGATTCGTTTCTATAGCATTTTTAACTCTAAGGGATATTCAGAGAAGTATTTAAGATGCAATTTTTGTATAAAATTCAGTTGAGTAAAATACATGGGGCCTCTATGTCAGAGCTCACCCCAAAATTGAAGTTTATGTCTTGTTCCTTCAGAACAATAAGGCTTTTGAGAGACTAGGTTAGGTTGCCAAAGTTGAAGGAGCCGAGGTTGAGTGATTATTATGTGCCTAGTGAGAACCAGAAGATTAGGCAGATTGTGTTTGTTGTTGGTGGGATTGGATTGTTGGGATATTATTTGTGGAGGAGGTAAATATATGTGATGATTACGGATATTAGTAAAACTTGTGAGTTGGGTCAGCGTGTTGTTGTTGGTGGTAATGATAATGAGGTTGGGCTGGTTGTGCAAGTTTTATTTTTATGTGTTATAATGATTTTGTGGATAAGAGGTTTTTGTCTGGAGATAAAGAGAAGTTTAGGATGAATTATGCCGATACTGTGATATTGTACGATAGGGTTTTAAGGCATAGGACTGGTTGTTGATAAGGTTGATTGATTTTGTTTAAAGATGAAGATGGGTGTGGTAGAGATAGTGAAAAGTTTTACAATCCTAAGATTAATAAGGTGAGCATCACTATGGAGGGCCATCTGAATCAATTGTTTAGTTTGGGTCTTGAACCTATCACCAGTGAAAAAAGGTGAAGAAACATTTTGCTAGTGGTCGATTGCAGGAGTATGGAAATGTGCAGAAGGAAATGTTGTTGGGAGGAATTGATATGGGTGGTTATTATACAAGTAAGTTTGCGCTGTGGATTAATTTTAGAACTACTGAGGATGTTAAGCTTCATGGAAGTGGTAGAAGGGTGGAGAATGCTTCAGAAGGTGTTACTTTGCAGATAGAGAAGACAGGCAAAGGTTAGTAGAAGATGAATGCACATATGTTTTGTATATGGATGCATAGATTAATATTAAGGGTGGAACATTCTCAAATCCGTTGTATTAAAATGTTTGAAAAGGATCCTTGTATGGCGTTATTTGTGGGACCGACAGGTTGTGAAGAGACTTGAATTTATTGTGGTTTTGTGTTTTACTTTGTGGTGGAATAAGACTTATTGAAAAAAAAGTGGTTGTGGACTGATGATGTGTATTTTTGGTGGAAGCCGGTGATAAGTTGTTTAAAGTTATTTTTTTTTTAGTAGGGAATTGGCAGGTTGTGAGGGTCTGTTTATTGTGGATAATGTTATTGCTGAAGAAAGGTTGGATAAGAGAAGACAACTGTTGTTGGATTTGAGTATTAGTGGTAGACATGGTTGCAATCTTTGTGGTTGTTGACTCAGGTTTACTCAGCGATACCAAAAAATATTTGATGTGAACAGAAGTTGCTTTTCTATTTTAGTTCCCATCAACGTTGTAATGTTCAAATGATTGATGAGAAGACTAGTGTGATTGGAGATTGGGGAAGTATAATTAAGAGGTTAAAAGAGAGTAAGCATTTGTGTTTGTACATTAGGTTGGAGTATCCGGTTGGTTATATGTTTATTAAATAAATTTTGAATGGTCGTATACGGAATGACCATATATCAGTCATATGGAACATTCCCCAGATTTTTTACACGCCACAAGTAATAATTTGCGTAAAATTGAACTAGGTATATCAAAGTCAATGTGTATTACGATTGTCTCGGGGTGATGGACCAAGAATCCATGGGATCAGCAAGGAAGGTGGGGCTGTTACCCCATCAATCTCCTGTGGTTCTAAATCCTGAATGTCTGTGCTGGAATGGCCTATGAAAGTTCTCATCCAAAAATGTGGAATGTTAATGCGTAGTATGGCAAAACATTCCTGTATGGAGAAACAAGAGCAAGTTAACTAAGTCTAAAGCACTGTGAAACATCATGGATATGGAAAACCAATGGCTTTGTGTGGATACTCGCAGTTTAATCAAATACCTTTTGAGGTGAAATATCAACAGCAACAGCACAAGAATCAAAAACTTGAGAGGTTCTCCCAAGGAAGTTTTTTTTTGTTGTACTTCGATTTTGCTCTTTTTTCCTCACTTAATGTCATTCGTCCCTTACAGGCACTCGTTTCTTTTTATGAATGCATTAACTGACTGAAAATATCTCAAGTAACATCTACATATAAATTTCCCGTGACCATGACTGTTTATTTGAGACGAGACGCGTCTTGGTAGGTTTTAAATCCAACAATAATGTCCAGATGTGTATAGTAGATCAACTGCGCCTTCATTTCACGTGAATCCTATGATTTTTATAACTTCATTGTACCAGAATACGTTTACTTTTATGTTGTTTTTATTCCAACCTTGGTATGTCCTCTCTGGTTACTGGAAAGTATATACTGTCAAAGTTAAGTTCTTTAATGAATTCCTTGTATTTTGATGGTCTTTGTAAGTATGTGTTTGGTGGATGTAACGCTGACAGTATCGCGTACATAAAACATTTGTTGTCAGTGTTTTTAACGTTTACCAATGCCCCAGTTTAACTCAGATGTTTTGTTATAATGATATAGGTTGGTGTCATTATTTTCTTTAGCTTAGAAATTTTTTGCCCACTTAACACAATTTGTTATAAAAATATCATTATCATCCCTGTCCCCCACCTGGATCAGAACAGTAAAGGGGAGTAGATAGTAATGGTAGATCCTGGAGCAAAAAGCAGCCGAATTCTTACAAACTTGCTTTTCTAACACACTTTGGATACGATTCTGGAATTATTGAATCCAAGTGGGTAGGGGGTAGGGAGCAAGTGTGCTAGAATCAGCGACTTTTTGCTCCAAGATCTGCCATTACCATCTACTGTTCATTATCACTAAATGTATCTGAATATTCCTTTAAGCACAGTTCCCACTAGGCGCTAATTAGCACTAAAATAATTTTGAGCACTACACTAGTGGTTATAAAACTAGTGCTACTAAATTTCTAATTTTCAAAATGGACTTTGAAGAAGAAAAGCAGCTTGCTCTGCTCTGTAAGAAGCGTAAGTAGCATGTTTTTTTTCAGAAATTCGATAACATAATTGAAATTTGGCGACAAATGCTATTTTATTTTGTCCGTCACCCTTTTTAAAACAACAACAAAAGTTAATAAATTGTTTAATAGAAAAATTATTCGCTATTTCGCAAACCATAGATGTCCATATTTGAAAATGTTGTGTCATTTATCTAACATTATTTAGAGCTAGTTAGCATTAATTAGCGCCTAGTGGGAACGGTTCTCTAGCCAACTTTCTCCACAAACGGTTTTTAAACAGTCTAAATCCAAAACAGCAGCACTCAACGTTTCACTCATAAATACATCCATTTCCTCTGTATACAATGTTACATTCACTTCTTTTTTTCTTATAATTTTGATGCCTAATAACTTGGAAACAAAGAGGAAATCTCCTGCGTGGGTAACTAGGGACCACCTGGGACCAAAATGGGACTGAATAATATCACCTAATATCTCTTCAACCGTTTGTCATAAGCACATCATTTTATACATTTTCTTGATCAGCATTTCAAGCTCTGCACAATGGAAGCAACATGTGTGTTGACAGGCCATTGCCGACGTCATCAATATTCCAACAACTTTTTCATTGTTCCTCTGCCTACGTGGATTTTTCCACAAACTTACTGACTTTAAAAAAAAAGTGACAATAACTGTTTGTCAGAAGCAAAAAGTGTTTGTGAGACCAAATCTGTTAATATAACTACAGCTTTAGGTATTTTAATGCCTAGACTTTAAACTTGGATGTCATATATAGGTATTTTTGTTATTTTTTGGCTTTAAATATTGGCTGTTGAGGAGGTGGCCACATAGTAGAGAGATGGCAGTATGTTTATGTTAGAAAGTTATGTCACAAAAGTAAAGCCCTATATTTGAATCTACTTGATATTGCAGACATTGTCCTTAAATTCTTATGTACTAAATATGTACTAAAAATGTACTTGATTTTAAATGATTGAATGGTACTTTTGATTTTCAGTGACCACTAGAAAAATGACTAAACCGATACACTCCATAAAATGATGTATTTTTCATTTTTCAAAGTAAAGATTAACTTAATTTTTACTTTTTTGGAGCCATGTTATTTATTTTGATCATCTTACTTTCTAGAAATTCAACAGGTAATGGCTGGCATTATGAATGATACAGTATGTCAATTTGTCAGTACGCTATAATTTTTTCCTTTTTTTATTGCTGCATTTATAACTTTCACTTCCTTAGCAATTGGTTCAATATTCTATGAAAGACATCAGAAAAATTTGGACATCAGTAGAAAAGCATTCAGCAAAACGAGGAAGCTGGATAAATGAGCTAGCGCAAGCATTAAATAAGATTGAAGAAAATAGATCTGTTTTTGTAAGTCTTAGCATGCATTACACACTCAAACTTGTATGATCTAATTTTGTTAAATCAGTTAGTTTTAAGGGGAATTAACGTACAAATTTTTTTAAGATTTTGATCAAAGAATGTAGTAATATCTTAGTTATAGCGTAATTAATCCTTAATATCTTATTATTTTTCTTTTTCTGTTGTGATCGCCATTTGCATTTCCAATATCCAATTTTGTGACGTTAACCTTGTGAGACTGGGAGAGAATCATGGCTGCTACAAAGCACAAAAAATTAAAAAAAAGCTCTGATAAGTTGAAGAATTACAATGTTTTACATACTCCTCGCCTTGTGGTTTCCCTTAATATATAGCAAGTGATATAGCTAATCATTTTTTATTTTTTCTGTTATTAAAAATTTTAACAAACATAAATTTTAAGCTGTTTACTTTTTCTTAAATGTAGTTTTTACAGTTTTAAATCATTAATTATTCAAAAGTTACATATTTTATTCATTTCTTTTAAATGACTCTCCTTCGTTTATTATTTTTATTGTATAATAACTCATATTAAAAACAAATAAAACCTCAAAGTTTGAGAGTGTTTATAATTTTACTTGATCAACATCTCAATACAATATTTCTTTTGAGAATAAAATATGTAATAATTTAAAGTGGGAGAAAGGAACTTCAAGTAGAAAACGAGAACATAAAGCATAAATAAATATCTCCCTAATAAAGGTCATAAAACGAACAGAAAGAACTGCTCTTCCATGCCTTGTAAAAAAACAGCCAATCTGACTAAGTTTTATAGTTTATTTCGTTCATGGTAAAAAGCTAAATCTGCAAAACTATAAACTTTCTTTGTCAAAAGTACATCAGGGAAAAAAGTATACTAAAGGCATTCAAAAACCCTAACATGTTTCGTTAAGCCGGTAGTCCTTGCAGAACTTCTCAAATCTTTTGAAATTTTGTCATGAATATACAGTTTGTAACACATACCAAAATCAGCTATTTAATATATTGCATACAGTAAAATGTAAGAAATCAACAGTTAACGACACATAGAAAAGAAATTTAAGAACACTAGCCGGGAAACCCGGCGTCGAAACGCTGGGGTACGCCACAAGTCAAGGTGTGACCCGGCGTTGAACACCGTATGGAGCGTTTTATAAGAGCCTTAAACTGTGCCACACAATCAGGTGGAGCGCTTTAGTAAAGGTATACAGCATGACGTAAATCAAGTGAAGTGCATACAACATTATAGTGTTGCGACTGTAACATATTGTTCAAAAAAATGCTTTCCTGCAACAATAGCTGAAATAAAAACAGATCTTACAAACCGTTGTTACTCCATTATAGCAAAAACAATGGGTCAAATTATTTTGTTTTGCAGAATAAGTTTTTGTTAAAGTTAAAAAAATAATTGTGACATTGGGCTGAGCACTTAGTATATACAGTTAAACGGTGTAACACAGACGTATAGGGATAATACACTTTTGAAGAAAACTTTCTTGCAGACTGTTGAAATAAGAACACCATAAAAAGTCCATTGCTAACACAGGGCTGAGCGGGTTCAGGTAAACAGTGTTGCACATCTGTACAGGTGTGATTCCCGAGAAAGTTCAAAAATTGTCACAGTACAGGTAAACTACGTCGCACACAACAAAACAGTCTGTTGTTAACACTGGGCTAACCGCTTAGTACAGTTAAACAGAGTTGAACGGGCGTATATCTAGATGTAATACCCTTTTCCAAAAAAACTTCATTGCAACTGCAGTTAAAAACACATGACAGGGAACAGCCTCTCGTTGCCGTCCAGCTAAAACAATCGCTCAGCCATTTTATTTGCAGAAAACGTTTTCAGGATAATAATAAAAGATGTAGCTACCTAGCTAAAACTGCATTTAGCATAAGAATTATTGCTTAAGAATATTGTTGTATTAGCCAAACTGCATTTTTATACTTTCACTTTTTAGCCATAGATAGGAGCTAGCTAAATGGCTACAGCCTTAGCATAAAAATAAATATTGGCTAGCATAAAAAGCTGTTATACCATACAGAATAGTAATAAGTAAGGCTCTATAGTTGGCTAGCTAGCTAGCAAAATCTTCGTTCCTAGCCAAAAATCCTAAAAATGGTGCGTTTAAGATTTGTACGTGGCTAAAAAACATGGTAATATATTTATCCCAACATGTGAGAACATACAGAAAACACATATTACAAAAATATTACAAAGATAAAACGCTTTTAGAAGACAAAAAAGGTCAAACAGACCTACAAACGTAACAGCGACTACGACCATTTTTAAAACCAAAATGGCCTTCGTCAGCATGGTCCTTCGTTGGCATGTCCAGGCCACGAAAATCTTGGATTGGTTTTTCAAAGAATCGAGCATTTTGATTGGTGTACTATGTGCGAGCGGTCAAAACAAAGTCAGTGAAACTGTCAGTAAACTGTCCCATTTGTTTTCTGTGGCTGCTGAGCGAAAACGGCGATTGAGATCACGGGGTAATTATTATTAAAAATGGCGTATTAAAATAATGCATTCATTTTAATCACCTAATTTATTTATTTAATTAGAGGTTAATAAATTAAAACAATTAAATTATTTGAGAAAATAAAGTAATTTCTTGAATATATTTTAATCAATAATAAGATTATTGATTGAACAACCCCCTGGTTTTTAAAAATCGCGGAAAGATCAAAGGAATATTGGTAGCCATTTTGCAGACGTATACGGGTATTATAATATAGATTAATTATTTCAGTATATAGCGTGATGCCCTCTACGCAATATTTCAATGCAAAATATTAAAAAGAACAGTTTGCCTCAAACTCAAACCCACAATAAACACATAAAATTTGACACAAAATGTCAAAAAATCAATTTAAATATAGAAAAATCGCTCATTTCGGCCTCATCTCAATCTCTCCCACAAACGTTTATACAGAATATCTAACCTAATCATACACGAAAAATATTTTTTTATCATTGCATATTGTCCTCCCTAACAAAAGTTGACCACAAAATGTTGAATTACAAACTTCAATTATTTCTATATCTTAGAAATTACAAACCTCACAATTTGCGACACACAAATTGTAAGACAACTAAAATCGGTTATTTCTCTTGCGCAAAATATAAAATTAATAGCCCGTGAATAAATCTACTTAATTAGGGAGGCAAATAGCTACCGTGGTGATAATGATGTCTATTGCCGTTACCATTTTTGTTGAAAGTTTGTAACAATTGTGTTTTTTTTTTCTCTCGATTCTTCCATTGTGTTCAGCTTAAAGCAATGATGAGAATAACGCATATGATCAGGTGCTTTCCACGAAGTGTTGAAGAAATATCATAATTAAAAGAATTGATGGTGTTGCCGGACCCTTCATATACATTTTTTTTCAGATTTTTTATACTCTATGTAAAGCTAAAAATATTTTGCGAGACTTGTGCAAATTGTAGTGGGTGTACGTACACATTCCATGATGTAAAATCAGGTTTGACAACGTTGCAATGATTTCATACGATTGTGCAAAAAATCTTTTTGATATTTTCATACGACATAGAGATAAAGATAAACTTAGCAATGTAATATAGTCACATGTTAGAGCATAACAGGTCAGATCATTGTCCTTTTACTGTATCAAGAAAACAGCGCAAATGTGCTGTTGCATGATAACAATGCAGCGTTTTCGAATTTAGGAATCGAATATATTTCAAAAGATCGTAACCTAACAAAATGTAAACATTTGTTTACCATTTGTTAAGTTTAAGTAAATCACCACACCCTGTAGTGTTAAAAACAGTACCAATGGAAAATTACTTTTTACAGTTTGTATAAAATTACTTTTTACAGTTTGTATAAATTCTTCTCTAAGAGATACTATTTATATAAGAATAGTGTTTTTTCGTTTCAGCCTGAATATTCTTAACTTTTTGACAAATATCATCCTTCATTATTCTTAATACTAGTCGATAAAGCCCGTGAAAAAATCCACTTAGGAAAAAGAACAATAGAAAAATAGCTTGTTTTAGTTTTTTGCTGACGTCAGCAGTACCAATACAAAAAATCATTTGGTAAAAATTAGTTCATTCGTTGCCTGTAAGAAGTAGAGGTTGAAACGCTGGTCAAAATAATGTATAGAATCGTGTGCTTTTGGAATTTAATTAATTCTTTTAAATGACATTTTCTTAACTTTTGACCAAGCATGCTTGCAGACAGGATTTCGTATTGGTCCGGTTTCATCATAAACAACCAAACCATGAACACAAATACCAAGATTGTAGGGAACCTTTTTGTTATATTCTTTCTTTCGTAGAAAGATATAGGGGTGTAAAAATTTTGCTGACGTCATCAAAGTCCCGTCAAACCCCCCAAAATTTTTTTTTAGAAATTTGTATATCTGTTGCCTTCATTGTATAGATCTTGAAACGCTGATCAAGAAAATGTATAGGATTGTGTACTTTTGACAAACGGTTGCAGAGATATTAGGGTTTGAAGGTTTTTTGGTGACATCATCAGCCCGTCCATTCCGAAACGGATTCGGGGACCCAGATTTGGGAAACTTACCCAAATTGGTCCCAGGTGGTCCCAAGTTACCTACGCGGTGAAAAATCACTGACGTCACCACCTTGTTTCCAAGTTATTTGGCCTCAAAGTTTTAAAGGCACTGCAATGGCTTCATTAATTTAATATACTTTCCTTTGACGTCAATACTATTTTAACGGTAAAGTTTGGTAAATTACAGAACAATTTTATAGGCGATGTTTTATAGAATGTGTCAAAGAAAATTGTGAAGAATATAATCCACTTTGCAAAAGTGACAGACAGACACACGGAACTGGCGTATTATTATATAGACTAGTCGATAAGGCCCGTGGAAAAATCCACTTAGGCAAAAGGCCATTGAAAAAATAGGGTGCTTTAGATGTTTTGCTGACGTCAGCAGTGCATATACAAAAAAAAATGTTCTTAAAATCTTACACAAAATGTCAAATGTCAAATCTTACACAAAATAAAAAAAGAACAGCTTGCAAGGTCCAAAATCTACTTTATAAAAAGTTACAACAACGACACTCACAACATCGACACTCACAACACCAATACTCACAAAACTGACAGTAAGAACACCGACAGTTACAATACCGACAGTCACAACACGGATAATAACAATGTCAGAAATAACGCATCTGAAATATGTACATCTTATAAGTGATTATGTTGAAAACCCTCAGTATTTTATTCTGAAATGTCAAAAAGTTGGCCTGCAAGAGCACAAATCAACAAAAATAAGTTATTTACACATTTTAAATATTGTCTTTCACTTAAAAGCTTATACAAAAATATGAAAAAGCCATAGTTTGGAAAACATCAAATTTAAATCTACAAAAATCAGTCATTTCAGTTGCATACCATCCTCTCCCACAAAAATTTACACAAAATGTAAAAATCAACCAGTTAAGAACACAAAAAATTTTCTTTTTTAGTTTGATGATCTGTACTGCCCTTTACCAACAATTTTGAACCGAAATGTCAAAAAATCAATAAGCAAAAAATAAACTTGAATAAAAAAATCATTATTTTGGAAACATTGTATACGGTTCGTAAACAAAAGTTTACACAAAATGTAAAACAGATTGGTTTTTGAGAATCACATCTAAATCAACAAAAATAATTTCATTCACCATGTCGTATATTGCCATTACCCATTAATCTTCCACAAAAAGGGTATATATATAAAACACATCAAAATTTAGAAAAATTAGTCATTTCAGTGTATATATACAGTCCTCGCCCATTAGATTACAAAATATAAAAAACAAAAACAGTTTCAGTCAGAACATTAAGTATTTTTTTATCATCAGCAAACATTTATCCCTACAAAATTTTGTAAAATTCTCAAGAAAAACAAAACCGTGAAACCATGGAATTCTCTTCCAGCAAAAATGACATCACATACAGTTAGTTCTCCCCAACAATAGTTTATATTACGAAATATAAAGACATCAGCTTATAGTGAAGTACGATTCTACAAAAATTTGTTCTTTCAGTATATATTGCATGTGGTCTATTTCCACAAAATTTCAAAAAACAGCATTTTGCAACAAAAACAATATAAACTGACTTAACCATATTACCATCCTCTCATAATTTTTTTTAACCCAAAGTGATAAACCGACGTAAATTTCCAATCAAATGTAAAAAAACCCTGTAAAAAAACCTGGCATTTTACATGTAGGCTGACAAAAGTTTAACGGGATGTCAGAAACAAAATAATAAAAAATAACTTAACACACACACTTTAAATTCTACAAAATTTGTTCCACTTGTCAAAAGTTTATAATGCGAAATACAAAAAGACATCAGCTTACACAACAACGAAGTGTAATTCTACAAAAATTTGTTCTTTTAGTATATTGCATGTGGTCTATTTCCACAAAAGTTTACCCAAAATTTCAAATAACAGCACTTTGCAACACAAACAATATAAACGAACAACCATACCATCCTCTCATAAATTTTTTTAACTCAAAGTCATAAACCCACGTAAATTTCTAATGTAATTTCAATAACCCCTGTAAAAATAACTTGGCATTTTACACCACGTAGCCTGACAAAAGTTTAACAGGATGTCAGAAACAAAACAATAAAAAATAACTTAACACACACACTTTAAATTCTACAAAATTTGTTCCACTTGTGATTTTGCAGGTAATGTGAAAAAAACTATACTCTATGGGCATTATTAACATGAGTCACACTATCCTAAAGGTTCAAGAAAGATTTTGTAGCTAGCTTGCTACATCATAATTCGTGTTCAAAAAAGAAGAAAAGTTTGACTAAAGGTAGAGATAAATACCTAAAAAAGAGGAATAACAACATAACTTATAGGTTAGAGCTAACTATGGGATGGAGCCTTCTTGAAGCTAACATTAGCTAGCTAACAGTAGCTAGGACACCCAGTTAAATATACTTAAGCTGGGGAGACTTATCTACGTCTATAGCTAGCCATTTGTGCTTAGTAAAACACATAATAAAGGAAAACAATAGCTATGTAAAAATTATGACATTTGCAGTTAGTTCAACAAACCAGAATTTTCTATTTCGCCAGCACATTGTAGCCAGCTAACAGCTTTATGTAGCATTTTGAATTTTAGGACAAATACATTAGTTACGCACCAGGAGACACATTAATTATGCAAAACAAAACAAAAAACGCGGTAAACTTTAAGAATTTGAAGCTCTAATGGATTTTTTTGGAGAATACGATTCTCCTTGACAATTTTAAGTGTCCTACATATAAAAACGGAACGTCTAAAAATATCAAACTTCTTACTTTTTTCTGAATTCCAAATCACTTGAACTTGAAACGCTAGCATTCATTTTCTACTTCTAACTTTACTTTACTACTTCTAGCTCCACTCTTAACTTCCGAAGTAACTTATTGTGGCTTCCAACTTCACTTTTCTACTTTTACTTCTTCACTTGGACTTTTCTTTCTTTCTCATATATTCTTTTTTAAAACACTTTACTATTTCACTTTGTGCACTTTTTTGAAGACGAAGGGACTGTTCCTTTGTTGTTGTTTTGTGTGTCGATGTTAACCCTGTTCCAAATTATATGCTTTTTTAATCCACTCCACTTCTTTACTTTGACTTTCCTTGCTCTTAATATCTGCACTTTTTTATGACTCGTAGGGATCGTCGAAAATAAGACATTTTTTATCCGCTTCTTTAGTTCGCCTTTTGTCGAGAGATTTTAATGTTTGTTTGTTTTTACGCCAAGGAAACTTTCTATTCGAATACCGTCCCGTTCGAAAGTACGTATTTGAGCGAATCATACTGCTTATTTTCTATCACGTGGTTTCTAACGGTTGCGAGACAAATGTAAACAAAACAAAAAAACTCGACAAACTCGCGCATTTGGGTGATAAAAAATATTGTGTTTGCAAAAGTGACAGACAGACAGACGGAACTGGCTTATTATTATAGAGATATATTCTTAGCATGACTATGGCCTAAAAATATATAATGCCTTAATAAAAAAAGCTTGCTATAATATGCTATAGCTAATGGGAAATTCTGCTACCTGTTACGGTTTGTTGTTGCTTTGGACGAATGAAGAAGTTCATGCAGTAAGAAAGTAAACTTTTATAATCAAATTTTGTGCATCATACAAATTTTTATATTTAGACATATTCTTAGAATTTTCTTAACTTCTGACCATATTCAAAGTATGTTCTTATAAAACATGTGCATAAAGAAAACCTGTTCAAGCTCAAGACACAACAAGGAACTAACAAGGAACTAAATATTTAAGGAAAATTTGAGCTCTGAAAGTTAAAACGGCTAAAAAATCGTTACACACCTAAATTTATCTCTTTACCAGATACTCCAACAACACACCTGCTTCTCTTTGGCTTTCTGAATAGGTAGCCTAGCTACCGTCTCTGGATAAAAGTCCAATCAGTTTTTTACTTCGATTAATAAATTTCGCTTCGTCAGAAAGAGAACGGATTGAAAATGTATACACTTGTCTGATACATTTCCGATCAGTTCTCTTTGTGACGTTATGTCATTGTACATTTTTCTTCTTTATAAAAATATTTCTAACTAATACTAACTATTTCTACTCGACAGCAACAGTTTGTTTTCTTGTTACATTTTATATTCGAATTATATTCAAATGCGATAGTAGCAACATCGGTCCCACAACACAAGATAAATAGGAACATAAATGGAAGATAAATAAGAACAAACAAACTTTAACTTTGTGAGACCGGTAAACATTAATATGCTTTGTTTAGAATAACTTTTTCAGAATTAATTTTAAAGAAAGGAGTACAAAAGTTATAAAAAAGAGACAGCTTTCTTCGCTTCGGCTTTCTCTTTTCAGTTGGTAAACAACTTGTTTCTGTGAAATGCGGCACGCGCCTGCTAAACTGAGGGTAAACGGGTACTAATATTAACCATTACGGCCTTATGCGGCTTTAACATGAATAGAAAATAAACCCCCGTTTTGCTATTTTTTTAACCTTAGTAAATTTTAGCGTAACACCATGCTTTGGGGAGACAATGCTTGAGAAATAAGAAAGTGACACGTGATTTTTGTGCCATGGACTCACTTGCTCACTCACGCAAGGGAATTAATATCTAAGATATAATTTACTTACATTTTCATAACTGCAAGAAAGTTATTAGAACATAATATAACTTCAAAAACAAAACAGTGTTGTGTGCTCACCAACTTTCAATGGTTATATCTATCTATTTATCCCTCTCGCAACAGTGACGTCACGCGACAATGTATGCAAATGCCAGCAACTGTAGGGTGAAACAATTGGGTATTTTAGGACTAAATTTGGGTTTTTTATGACTAACATTCATACTAAGATATTCTATAAGGTAATTGTTACCATATTCGAAAAAATCTTTTTGACGTTCATTTCCCTGTAAGCATTTACATAATTCCAAGTTTAATTACTTCAACGTAGAAATTTTGCTTACCCTGAGTTAAGAAATAATTATGGAAAAAAAAGATCGAAATGTCTAGTTAATGTTTGCTAATTTCTGTTTGATTTTATCTTTTTTTTAACGGTTACAGGCATTCACAATCTTCTGTTTCACATTTTACCTTATTTTCGGCTTTTTTTAATTGCCATGTAAATTTAGTGCCAAATTTACATTAGACATATAATTTGCAATCTTTAAATACACAATTTTAATGTTTTTATCTTTAAACAGAAATTTAAAATGCAGTGGCCACTGGTATATTTTGACAACATTTTGATTTTCCTGCAGAAAACATGCTCTCTTTCCTTTCTAAGACACCTCACTCAAGTTGAAATTTCATAGCCTTTATATTCTTTGTTTGTGACTTATATTATATCCAACCATAATAATATCTAATAAAAAAGTTAATTAAGATTCAATCTAAAACCTTTCGCTGCGCTAAAAATTGTTATAGTTACAGGGTTGTTTATGATGTGGGGGTATTGCTTTCTTCTTTTTTTGTAACTTTTGATTTATGACTATACAAAGTTGAAGCTTTGATTTAGTAGGCCTGTAGGTTCATTTGTAAAGATGTTGTGCATTTTTTAGATAAATGATGTTATCATGTCTTATACCATGACATTGGAAAGAATTGCTCACTTAATGCCACCAGATGTACATAGATTGATGGAAGATGAAGCAGCTGTAAGTATGGCCTGTACATACAACCATCTGTATAATCCACATCAGTGTTCAGTAATTGTCAATGTGAATGCCCACCCAAGTCTTTCAATTGCAAGTTCATGTTGAAAAAGATTGTTTTTTACTGACATAATTTTTGTATTTGAATAAAATTTAAATTTTTTATGGATAATAAAATATTGCAAACATTGTGATGTGGTTTATTTTTGCCTGTTCAGAACTTATGTATTTGCACAAGAATAATTTCTCTCGTAGAAAATCAACTATTCCATGATATCAAACAAATCTTCATATGCAGATTTGACCAAAAGATTGTTAACAGGTTTGATTTTAATACACTCACAGTGCTATACCATAATAAACACACTCTACTATAAATAAATTAATTATTTTAGTATTACTTGACAACTTCTTTCTACATTCAGAGTATAATGTTTAAATTCAGACAAATACCCTCTTTTAAAGTAAAAGAAAACAGCACAACTCAAATAAGCACCCTTTGTATTGTGAAATTGTGTTTATTTAGTTGTCCCAGGTATGTTTAATTGGGAAAATTTTAATAACAAATTAAAATCATTTTAAAATTATTTTAATCTGACGCTATGGTGAGAGGCATTAGCCAGATTTATTATATTATTTTACTTTGGACTCAAAATCTAAAAGGTGCATTCAAGTACTACGTTAGCCTAAAAAATCTTTTTATAGCGTATTCCTCCCCTCCCTGTTTTTATATTTGTACATACTTGAGAAAATTTCCACTCTTTATCATTTTACTTTGTTATTACGTGTCCCTCTTCCTTCCTCCAACCCAGAACAAATGTTCTATTAAAAGCCCCAAAGTCTGTTACCTTTTCAACAAGAGAAAAAGAGAAAAACTTTCAACACAAGCATGCAAATTTTAACCTTTCTGACTCCACACATGAAAGAGTATTTGGAGAGATTTTAAGCAATCAATGTAGCATGACTAGGCGTTTATGTTTTTCAAAGCGAAATAGAAAAGAAAAACTAAGTATTAAAACGGTGTTACTTATTATCATCAGAATGTGGATCAATAATAATGTTAGTATTTTTATGTCATTAAAATTTGAGTTTTATCTCATTACATGTAGCTGATGTAGAGCGTGAAAGAAAATTGTATACTCAATGGAAAAATAGAGTTGCAGATTGGAAAGCTTTAAAGCTAGAAGAAGCCTTAAGAAAGCATAAGTAAGTTCAGCTTTGACCGAATAATTAAGTTGGTATAGGAGTTTCATTTTGCACATTGTAATTCCTGAGGGTTTTTAATTTTGTTGATGCTCTTAAGTGTATTTTACCATAACAAATTTTGGTTATTGACATCTCCAATAATTCTGAAGATCAATCAGATATTTGAACTCATGAAGGTGATGTTTTATTCAAAAGCAATGCTGAAGGCTCTCGTTTTAGAAAACAGGAAGACTCGCAAGCTTTAAACTTTTTGAATAATGAAGGTTATGGAGTTTTCAAAAAAAACTTTTGAATTACTGGGTTTTATGGCAATTTTACTGTTTATGTTACAAACAAGATAATCCTTTATATTGTAGAGAGTATATGAGAAGTGAACCTGTTGTCAACTCACCGGCCATCAAAATAATTCTGGATGATTTAATACAAAAACAAATAACTTTAAATGGAAGGAGATTGGTCCTGCTGAACCAACTAATGTAATTTTAATTAACTCTTTCTTATTTCGTGTTCATTTCTTTTAACTATATCTATAATATGTAAGTTGTGTCCGTCTGTGATTGCCAAATTGGATATCTTCATTTTCTTTTGATGTCGTCGAAAAAGTTATGTCTAATTTGTTAATCCTTCTGACGTTATGGAGCGACATCAATGCTTTTAGACTGACATCCAATGCGTTTAATAAAATTGGTGAAGCCATTGCATTGCAGTTATAACTTTGAGGCCAAATAACTTAGAAGTGAGGTGGTGACGTCAGTATTTTTTTTACTATGTGGGTAACTAGGAACAACATAGGACCAAATTGGGTAAGTTTCCCAAACCTGGGTGCCCAAATGTTTTCGTACATTTGTGAGACTTCGCTGACATCATCGAAATTTAAGTGACGGTTCTCTTTTCCATTGTTCTCTTGCCTAAGTGGATTTTTCCACAGGCCTTATTGATATCCTATATTATAATACGCTTGTGTGAGTGACTATGTGAGTCCACAACACGCAAAGTACGGGTCACTTTCTTACGACGTGACGTTACGCTAAAATTTACTAAAAATATAAGTAAGCCCCCAAATGAGAAAACAGGGGTCCATTTGTCATTTATGCTACAGCCCCGTTCTCAGTCGTTACGGTTGAAATAAGTTAATTTTACCCCCGGTTTACCATGTGCGCGCCGTATCTCATGGAAACAAGTTGTTTGTCAACTGAAAAAAGAAAACCGAAGCGAAAAAGGTTGTCTGTTTTTCAAGTTAATCCTGAAAAAAGTTACTTCAAACAAAGCATGCCAATGTTTACTCATCATGAGGTTAGCTTAAAGCTTATATGTTTTTCTATATTTTACATTTTTGTGTTCTGGGACCGAGGTTGTATCGCATTCGAATATGACTGTAATTCGAATCTAAAATGTAAAAAACAAGCTTTTGTTGTCGAACGAAGTTAATAATGTTGTTGTCAGAAATATGTTTTAAAACGAAGAAAAACGTACGATGATATAACATCACAAAAAGAATTGATTGGAAATGCATCAGACAATTGTAGCTATACATTTTCAATTCGTTCTCTTTGGGATGAAGCGAAATTTAGTAATCGAAGTAAAAAACTGATTGGACTTTTATTCAGCCTAGCTATAGCTTGCGACCTACTGAGAAAGCAAAAGAAAAGCAGGTGTGTTGTCTAAATTATTTGATAGAGAAATTAATTTGGGTGTATAACGATTTTTTAGCCGTTTCTTTTGGAGCTAAATTTTTCCTTAAATATTAAGTTTGTTGTTGTGTCTTGAGCCGGAAAATATTTTCTTTAAGCACTTATTTTGTAAGAATATACTCTGAAAAATGGGTCAGAAGTTTAGAATATCCTAAGAATATGTCTAAGCTTGATAGTTTGTTTTAAATATGAACATTTGTATGACGCACAAAATTGATTAGAAGTTTACTTTTTTTATTGTATATCAAACGAACTGAACTTTTTTGTGTCCAAGCAATGGGCCGTTACATGTAGTAGAATTGCCATTGGCTACCTATAGTAACTTATAGCATGCTTTATTTTATTAAGGCATTATATATTTTCAGGCCATAGTCATGTTAAGAACATATATTGAGAATAATGAGGATAGCATTTGTCAAAAAAGTTAAGAACATCGAGGTTTAAACTAAAACACACTATTCTTATAAAAACAGCGTGTATATCCTAGAGAAGAATTTACATAAACTGTAAAATGTAATTTTTCGGTTGTTACTGTTTTTAACACTACAGACTGTGTGATTCAGTGTTGATGTCGTTATAAAAACCTAAACCTAAAACCTAAACTTAAATCAATGTTTACATCTGTTATGTTACGATCGTTTGAAATATATTCGATTCTTAAATTCGAAAACTCTGCATTGTTATCTTCTTTGATTTTATGCATGATTTTCTTGATTATAAGTTTGGGTCTGTTAAAGCAAACTGTTCTTTTAATATTTTGGATTGAAATATTTCGGTAGATATACAATATACCAAATGATTCAAGTTTTTATAATTTCTCTTTTATGTGTTTTCAACTATTAATTTCTTATATTTTGAGTATAACTTTGGAAGGTTTGCCGTATGCAATAGACTGAATAGCTGATTTTGTATGACTTAACAAAAAATGTTGGATTTTTTTTTAATGTTTGGTATCCTTTTTTTCCCTGGTGTACTTCTGGAATGACAAAGCAAGTATATAGTTTTAGCGTATTTCGCTTTTTACGTAACGGTTGTTAGACGCCTTTGATTTTTTTGGACATTTTCCATTTTTATTTCATAATTTTTTTAATTATTTTTTTTGTTGCACATGCTTATATTTTTAGACGTTTTGTTTCAGCGGTTATAAACATAGAATAATGCAGATTGTGAGCAACCTCGATCCCAGGGCTTTTTTCTCTTTTTGCCATCCCGTTATAAAAAGGACAAAGAGCCCGGGTTGAGGTTGAAATGTGAGTTTTTAAAATTCAAATTACTGTGTTGTATGTTTTTGTTTGGTATCCCTTACATCGGTTTAATGAGAGATACAGTGGATTCCTCCACAGGAATTCGGCTAGTACTATATAATAATACAAAACTTCTGCGTGTCTGTCTGTCAGTGACTTTTGCAAAGAGGATGTTTTTATGTCTTTTTGTTTACCGAGAAATTAGCTATTTGTTGGCGTTAATACATTAGTTTGACATCAATAACTGAATTATCATTAGTGAAGCCATTGCATTGTACTTTCAAGTTTAAAGACTAATAACTTGGAAACAGGTGGAACTAATTGATGCCATCTCCTGCATGGGTAACTAGGGATTACCTGAAATCAATTTTAGGCCAATTTCCCAAAACTGGATCAATCCACCTGTTTTGAAACTAACGTGTTGTTTGACGTCATCAAAAAAACCTTTAAACCCTCATATCTCAAAAAAATTCTTTGTGCATCGACGGTTCATTTCTCCCGTCATTAAAATTCAAATGACGATGTTTTTTATTTCTTTTTTGCCTAAGTGGATTTTTTCACAGGCCTTATTGACTAATTTATTATTAATTTAAATCCAAATTTTCATGTGAAATGTTTAATGACTTTTACATTTATGTTCGTCAGCTTTAGAGCTCTAATACCCAGTAGTGTCTTAATCATGCTTATGTCTTTATATAAGCTGCTTTTTCGTAGTAAACACAGACACCTCTGCAAGGAAAATATTTTGTTATAGGGAGATGAAGCCACCCTCGTCCACTAAAGCATCAGTGTTTCAATGGAATCAAGCTATCACTGAATCAACTGAGGAGCTAGGTAAGAATGTTTGTTTGTCCAATCCACAAGATTTTTTTGTAGTTTTAAGTTTAATAAGTTTAACAAATTTTCTAATCTCACACATTATTAACACAAGTAACAACTTTCAGCCTAATTAAATCTTTATACTATACTATAACTTCTATTTAAAATAGATCACGTCCACACACAGTCTATATCTCTTGTCAAGTTAGAGCATGAAAGAGTACTTAGTGAGTGTGACCAGTATATGAAGAATTCCTTGGTAAGTTATATGTCTAAAATAAAAATATATCAGATTATGTATTAAATCAATAAGTCACCACAAATGCCATTTTATTCTAAAATCTTGCGAAATAATGTTTACACGGTAAGTTTAATAATAGTTGTATTCTGTTTGTCTGTCCGCAAGAAAAGCCTCGTTTTACTGAAACGTGATATATATAAAGGACAGGCGACCCCATGGATTTTTCTACCGGCTAGCGACTAGTCCTCATAATAATGCCCGTTGTATATCTGTCTGTTTGTGATGGTGTCAACCACAAACAAAATTTTGAAGCTACAAATGAAAAGCCCTTGCAGGCTAAAAGATTTTGGATTCTTTTGTTCCCTATACTTTTGAGTTCGCCAGTAGCCCGTTTTGTACAGACCTTCTACAATGTTATTCTGTCATTTCAAATAAATAGGTTTGGATCTTGCGCGAAAAATAATACGCGCGAAGGTGCTCGTGAGCAAAGAGAACAGGTCAATACACTTATAAGCAGGTTGTGGTAATATCTAACCTTGTAACAATGCACAAACGATAAAAAGCAATTATTGACTACAGTTGTTTTATTAACGATTAGAAAATAGAGTTTTCGTAAAAATGTCATTGTGGCAGTTTAGTTTATGCAGTTGTATGTATCAACATTGGCGTACAATCAATGTTCTTGAGAATGTGCGTTTTGTTCTTCAAGGCTGGTGAAATAGGTTGCAAGTTGGGAGTCAATACTGTCCAGTTAGGCTGCAGCAAACTAATGTAGATTATTCCAGTTTTCTGTGTGGCAAATGGCTGTGAAACAATCATTCGTAATACATTTTAATAGGCTCCACGCCATACCGCTGTGTTATCGGTCTTCAGTAACGAGTACATGTTTTGCATAGGAAATTCAAACTTTCTTTTGCTCTTTTGTGAACAATTAATAAACTTATTATTTTATTTTATTATTGTAAACAACACGCTCTGAGTTTGAAAGTTCCCATGAAAACATGCACATGCAAACAAAAAAAGAACACCCTCCCCCCTCCCGCTGCTATCATTGTGGCTATCTACATACATATATATTGCAGTTACTTTTAAATTATTCCATTTTCTTCGCTAATTGCTAATTTGATTCCTTGCTGATAGATACACATGGTCATTTCATAATTTGCTTCTCTTTGTTATATTTATTTACAGGTCAGCCTGATCTTCACAGCATCATGATCTGAAAAATAAACACATTTTGCTACAGTTTCAATTTCTGCATGGTCAAATACATTATTATTAATATAAACATGATCAAGAAGAGAACCGTCAATATGAGTTGGCTCTTGCACAACCATAGTATAGTTACTTAATACTTCTGCAAGTCGATGTGAGCCTGGATTGAAATAATCAACATTAAAATCTCCTAACAAAATATGAAAATCCTGTGCATTCAAACGCTCACATAAATCATCACAAAAAGATGATAAAGATGAAGAATTTGACCGGTACAAAACTCCTATAGAAATAAGTTCCTCTGCAAACGAACTTTTCCTAACTTGTACTAAAGAGAAACCAGGAGTATCATTCTGGTAAATAAAAGGAAAACAATCTCTGTAACACACTGCAATACTTTTAAATTTGTCTACATCAGAATTAGGAGTAACATCAAACATAGGAAGTTGACCTGATATTTCTATCATGTCATGATCAGGTAACAATTGGGTTTCAGTTAGACATAATATGTCCGATTCTTTCAATTCCTCATCATGCTGAATGTCAATAGCATGTCTCGATAAAGATCTGACATTCAACAAAGTGATCACCAAGGAGCTTTTCTCTAAAGGCCAAAATACTAATGGTGGTAATATACTTTTCAACCTCAACCTTTCATATTCATCAGATGCATTTTTATCTGCCTTGATTGCCTTTTGCTTAAACTCACCTGTTAAATACAATCCAGCTAAAGATGCGACACGACTCATAGCAACATACATTTGGCCTGGATTGAATTGAGTTTGTCTGAATAAATCAAAACTAATAACAGCCTTGGGTAAACACCTTGAACTTTATGGACAATGCAAGCCCAAGAAAGCATCAGTGGAAACTGAGTTCTTTTGATAACCGGTGATGAGAGGTTTCTTTTTACTACATGGATATCAGTATCAGTCCTTTTAATTGGTACAACTTGGTGCAACCTTGCATAGTGTTCTTTTGATATTCTGAAAACACCAGTTTGAGCATTGTCAAATTTCACATATATTTTTTGAACATAATTATCATGATACAATATGTGAAAAACAGTCCCTATACACCCGTTGATTAATCCATCATCAATATCTAGATGTGTAGTTAGCATGACCCGGGCACCAATTTTAAGAACTAATTGTCTTGCAAGGCCACCCGTAATCAGTTTGTTTTCTATTCAAAGCTTCATCAATAACATGGGATGGTACATCATTTGGTATTTCATCAATAGCATTTATTTTACACAAAGTACCATTTACACGTAACATATCTTCATTATGTTTCAGAACAGGCACATTTTCTGCAAATAAATGAAGGGCATCAGCAGGATAGTTGTGATCATTCTTACTGATAAACCTTGATTTCAAAAGGTTTTCATCCGCTAGTGTGAAATTTGCAGTTCTTATATTGTTTAAAAGATCAATGAAAACATCATTGCCTTTCTGTCGCATGACTTTTGTAAGTTCAGCTAATTTGAAGTTATGCCATAACTTTAATATGCTTACAAGAAATCCATCATTTGAGTAAACACGCTTTCCCATGACAGGGGAAAGTTGATAAAGATCACCGCATACTATCATGCTTTTTCCAGCAAAAGGAATCTGACTTGGTCCTCCAAATATTTCTATTAGTCTTTGGTGGATATTGACAAGAAGAGTATTTGAAACCATCGAAATTTCATCAATTATGATAATACACACCTCTGCTAACTTGTTTCGTAAACGAGTTCGCATTTTATCACTAAGGGGGACATAATTATTCCCATGAATTCCAAAAGATGAATGTACTGTTGTACCTCCAATGTTTACAGCAGCTACACCTGTTGGAACTACAAGACAGACTCTTTGCTTTTCTGCATTTTCACCTTTGTACATTAATAATTTTGTGAGAGATTTGTAAATAGTTTTGATCAAATATGACTTTCCACATCCACCTTCACCAGTTAAAAATATAGACAGAGGTTTAACATCAGTAGGTGAAATGCAGTTACGATTTTTTATAAATTTTCTTGCCCAAGTAACACTGTTTCAAATACTTCACGTTGCTTAGCATTAAGAGATCTGATATCTCTATTAATCTCCTGGTCTGATGCCACAACAAAACTGTTTCTAGGTAGAGACGATAAGTTGGAACAAGTTGGTTCAGTTTCATTTTCTGTGTCATCTTGCTCCCTTGATGCTAAGAAGTCAACTTCTTCATTTTCCTGTTGTGCAAATGGATCTTGATTAGTGTCCATGTCAGCTCTAAAGGTTGCAAAAGCTTCGTCAACAATTTCACTATATGGTTCTAAGTTTTGTTTGTTCGCATTGACAATATTTAAAACTCCTGGATGGTTAAGCTTCTCCGTGTAAGTACCATCAAGTAAATCAGATTCAAAACGAAAATGATAGTATAAAAACAACAAGTGATGAGCATACTTTTCTGGCTGAGTGTGTCGGTTGGGTGTATATGATCGAACACAAGCACGAACCTTACGACACTTAAGTTTTTGTTTAGAATTCATAAGAGGTATCGGTGATGGATACGTAGAAGGAATGTGATTAATTTCCATGGACTCATCATTCAAAATGATAGGTTGGTTATTGTTGTCACCTATTTCAGATTTTGTGGTGTCTAAATAATAAAATGCTAAAAATTCAGCAAAGCACATTTTATCCAAAGCAGCATATTTACTACTTTTGAAAGTAGTATCAGGTCTGCTTAAATAACGACCAAGCATGTTTGTTTTAAATATATCAACACTGTCATCAGGTAGCTCTTCAAGTTCTCTCTTACTTTTGCACATTCTAAACCGATCTTCTGGTAAATTACTAATTGCAAAGATTACTTTGGGAAATGTTTTTCAAAGCCACAATTCAGGCATTAAATGATACACTGCTTCTTGAACAGAACATTCCCTATGATTCGAAAATGCATTTGCAATCTTAATCATTTGTTCATATTTGTTGTTGCTATTCTCACGTGCCTCTGACAATGCTTGCTTCATTGCACGTGAACATTCATCTTCTGATTTGGAAAGATACTTACACATGTATGTTATTGCTTTATAGTGATTAAAAACTGGCTGCAAGTCAATGTTTGCTTGCCACGCAAGAATTCCTTCTGAAAAATAGTTTTTTCACGATTTAGGAGGGCGTCTTAAATGAACTTGTAAATCTGAGTCTGATGATATAGAAAGAGCGTTATAGTATTCACTCTCTGAAATATCTAAACTTTTCAGTATATCAGGTATGCTTTCTGGAGATTCAAAGTTCTCACTTTGAGGATCAATGATATTCCTTTTTTTAGGAAAAAGGTTGCAATTAATATAATCCTTTACTTTGCTCAATATTTCTTTTCTCTTTGATAATATATCTTCCTTGTGTGCAGAAGGCATTTCATCACTGAGAGGTTCAGCTACTATTGTTCGATCTGTGAAAAAATGTCCAAAATGAATCTGAAACGTTTTTACAACACTAAATAACTCTGGTTCTGTCTCAGGATCTGAGATATAAGTTTTGTTGATAACATTATAAGAGCAGACCTGCTCTTATAATGTTATCAACAAAACTTATATACTTGTCTTTATTTTCTCTCGTCAACACTGGTGCACCAATTATCCATAACCTAACCTGAAATTCAACGCCAATTACGTGATATTTAACCTTTCCAAGGGGGCCATCTAGAACAATTTCTTTGAAAAACACTTCTACTATGTATTGAAAATTGCGTGCTACCAAAACAGGGTTTGTGTTCAAAATTCTACATCGTTCCATGTTGTCAATTTCCTCCAAATCATTTTCAGTGATATTAAAGCCATTCAGTTTTGATATTATTGAAACTAGTTCATTCCAACGAAGGTCAGCGCAGGACAATGTTAAAAAAAATGTAGGAGTTCCAAATTGTTTTACCACGGCTAATACCTCGTGCAGAAATTTCTTCCAATATGCTGGAGAGCCTTTGACAGTATTCATGAAATTGAACGCTTCGTCGTTAGCAACAAAAGATTTAACAGTTTCCTTAAAATTGTTACTGAACATACCAGCTGTTAAATTGTTACCACAAAATTTTTTCATTGCAATATTTATTCTACTTTTCAAATTGATTTGTTGAATAACATGATGGGCATAAAATATATAGTCTGGTTGAAATATTTAATAGGACTTAGCTTTATACTGCATTCAACATTGTACCCAAATTTACCAGTTGGAAACAAATGAGAGTGTGCCAGTTCTTCACAATTTTCATCATTTATGATGGATAAAGGTTTTTTTCCCTCACCAGGAGCAACAACTAGTGTGTCGTTATCTATTGCATGTGGAATTTTTGAGGTCATCACAGTTTCATTTGCAGCTATTCTGAACAAATCTAATGGGTTTTCTTCTTCCTCCTCATTAGAATCTATAATATCTTCTGACCCTTTATTAACAATTACTTCCAGTTGTGTATTTTCAGTAAAACGTAATAACTCTGTCGGTATTGTATTCATATCAATGACAGTATTTTGATAAAAAGGGTTATTCATTTTCAAATATTTTAAAACATCCTTTAAAATTTGTGGTCGTACAGGTTCAAAGTATATATGCCAATTATACATTAGTTTACGTTTCATTTTATTAACACTAACCTGCACTGCAGTCAGCCGATCTTGGAAGAACATCACATATATCCGTATTTTCTACAGGTACATTGCATATTGCCCCTTTTAGTTTTGGAGATTGTCCTTTTGGCATTATTGCAACTTTTTTAAACAATAACCTTTGTGCAATCGAAACTCGTTCAAGTTTTCTTAATAGTGGATACCCAGAGGGAAAGTCAACTTGAAACAGCCTGACATGGTATTTGGGGATTCTTAGCTTTTAATTTTTTATGACAAGTTTGACAGCCATAACAGTTATCATTATAGCTTGTAACTAGGAAAAATTGGGAACTTTTTAGATCCGTGATATCATACTTTGCTTCATCAAACTTCAAAACAGATCGTTTGTACAAGCACCTATTGCATACCACGCAAATATAATATGGCCCTTCCTTAATCATATTCTTGAAATTAAGTATCCGCCTTTCCTGAACCTCGCTTTTCTTATGATCAAATGCTTTACGGGATCGTTCTTTGAATTTCTCACTATTTATTGCATAATTTTCTTTCCTTTTTGACAATACATTCACTACCAAACCCACTTTTAATAAATAGCACCACCGTCAATGTTCTCACGTTAACGGTTAATCATTTTAATTAACGGCCAATATTTTTTGTTGCCTGTTAACTGTTCTTGTTAACTGATAACAAATTTAATTGACCGTCAATTTAAAAGATTGGCCGTTAATAAAATTTGTTGACGGTTAATAATTTTGATTGTCGGTCATTACAGATATTTTATAAATATGAAAGACGTAGCGGTCAATCATAAAAATTAACAATTAATTAAACATGTTGTCTGCCAATTTTAAACGTTGTCAGTCAGTTTAAATTCTAAATTTTAGTCAAATGCACTGAAACTTCGTATCGATTAATTAAATCTTTCGTAAAATTTTATTTTTATTACGAACTTTTTCGTATAATCAAAATTATAAAGTTTGTATAAAGTTTGTATCATTTAAAATATAGTTCGTATGTAGTTCGTATCATTTCAAAGAAGTTCGTATCAGAAGTTGTTCATAACGAAGTTCGTTTATTATAATTGGACTATTATCTAAAGTCTTTATATTGATTTTTTTTAACAATCATAAAGTTCGTTTCGTTATATGAAGTGCGTTTATTTTATTTGGACTATTATCTAAGGTATTTATATTCAAATATCTTTTAACAATGACAAAATTCGCTTATTACGCTTATTATTAAATAAACTTTGTTTTGTTTACGAAGTTCATTGCGCTATCATCACTACATCTTATTATAAAAGAAACTAAACTTTATTTCGTGAGATAAATAATAAGTTTAAATAATATTGCTTGCGCTAGATTTAAATAGAAGTTTAATTCTTCAATAACTGTGTTTACAACGAAGTAAGGTGTTACGACAAGTATATTTTTCTATGTATTTTCGCATCGGACACCCAGTTAATATTTTTTGTTGTGAAGGAATGGTAATTTGTCTCACTAAAATCACAACGAAGGAGGGTGTTACGACAATAATAATCTGTCCTGTTTTTCACTTGTATTATAACTATTTAGCGAAAATAGCTATTTTTTGTTATAAATGACACAAAAATTTAAACTTTTATATTTAGTTGTGCGGTATTTTAGAAGTGCGTTTCAAGTTCGTATAGCAATTTACTTTGCTTAAAAATTTAACTTTGTTTATATTTTTTATTTTAAACGAAGCACTTTGCTACAAAACGAAGTATTTCTTAGCGTTCGTATAATGATACGAAAAAAACGTACAAACCTTTTGAGACGATATTGATATTGGAAGTTAACAAGATTTATTAACCGTCAATAATGTTTATTCTCTGTTAATTAAATTTGTTAACGGTTAATATTTACGGAGAAGATTTGCAAGTTATAAATTAACCGTTAACTAGAATAATTAATGGTTAGTATTACTTAATTACGGTCAATTTATTTCGTTGTCAGTCAATATATTTAGTTGACGGTCAATTTTTTTAGTTGACGATCAATTTATTTTGTTGACGGTGACGCTATTTAATAAAAGTGTGTTTGGTAGTGATTGTAACGCTCACTCTCGTAATACTCTTTTCGTTTTAATTTTATATTTTCAGAGTTTAGAATGTAGTGCTTTTTTTGCTCATTTTAATTATTTCACGTTCATCTGCATAGAGCTCCTTCTTTTTTAATTTTATTTGCTCGTGTTCAACTGAATAATATTCTTTCCTTTTTAGTTTTATTTGCTCCTGTTCCACGGCATAGTATTCCTTACTCTGTTTTCGTTTTCTAGATTTAATGTTTTCGTTTGTAGCATATTGCTCTCTTAACCTTTGTGTAACTTGCTCCTTTGAATTTTGGTATTTTTCTCTCCTCTTTTTTCTTTTAATAGAAGCAGAAATCTGAGTCAATTGTTTTTCACTTACATAAACCTTAACAGAATGTAACTTACTTATTTTGCTTCGTCAAATAAGAGTCCTTGGTGTAGCTTTCCACATCAGTAATATTTTTAAACTTTAACAACACAGAATAACCATCTGCAGTAAATGAACCATCATTTCCCCGACTATGGGAGTCAAATATAAAAAAGCAGAACTTGTTATATAAAATTGATGTTGTGAAACCACTTATCATAAACATCATTCCACTACATTCTGCAAAATTCAAAAACATATTTTGCAACAAAGTTAGTTCACTATGTAAATTGTCTAAAAAGATGATAGATAATTGAGTACCCTCTATAGAAATTGAATTTGGGAGTTGATAAAAAAAAATAGCACCAGTTGTATGAAGTGACTTATATAAACAATCACCATTATCCAAAATATGGTCTAAATCCCAATCAGTCCAGAGTATAGGTTTGTGAATAGTTGACCAAATGATAGCATGCATGGCATTTGCTACACATAAAGTACCAGCACTTTCACCAAATTTTTCATTGCCTTGATGGAAATTTCCTTGAACAGACTTGACAATACTGTAAGCAACGCCTGGGTTACTCTCTACACAAGACGCTTTGGGAGTGTTCATACTAAATTGTGACAATATAAACAAGAGGGTAGCTAGCTAACTAAAAATGTAACCTATGCTGGTGTACAGCATAGGCTACATGGTGTATGCATATCTCATCAAATAATATTAAAATAACAATATTTTTGATCAAATTTGTAAAGCAGTCTTCATTCTTTCCCAATTTTACCAACATCAAGATACGCACACAACCAACCTAGAGCTAGGAGGCGGGGCAGGTGTCGGAATTTAAAGTCGGTACGTTACGTCAATTAGTTAAAAAATCGGTCGAAGAAGAAGGAGGAGAAGAAAGAGACCGCTTGTTTTAATAAGATCTCGGATGTAATCCGAAATCTTAATAACAAATGCGATATAGTTTTATCAACTTTGCTGTGACAGGCAACTCCCATTGATTTTCAACAGGCTAACCACCAATCTATATAATAATAATCAAAATGTTACCGCAATAGCAAGACATAGAGTTCGCTTTTCCTTATCAGTATCCAAAAAAAAATGATGTCTTATTTGTTAACTTTTCTAACGGTACAGCACGATGCTAATGAAAATAGTGAAGCCATTTCATTGTACTTTAATTTGAAGGCTAAGTAATTTGGAAACGGAAGGAAATAACTGACATCATCTCCTGCGTGGGTAACTAGGGACCAACTGAGAACAAAATAAGACCAATTTTAAAATCTATTATAATAGGCTACTTCCGTCTGTCTGTAACTTTTGCAAAGAGGATGTTTTTATATCTCATTTGTTTGCTGACTAGTTAGCTATTTTTTTATGTCAACCCGTTTCGGAACAGACGGGTTGATGATGACATCAAAAAATCTTTAAATTCCACAACTGAGAACAAAATAAGACCAATTTTGAAATCTATTATAATAGGCTACTTCCGTCTGTCTGTCACTTTTGCAAAGAGGATGTTTTTATGTCTCATTTGTTTGCCGACTAATTAGCTATTTTTTTATGTCAACCCGTTTCGGAACAGACGGGTTGATGATGTCATCAAAAAATCTTAAATTTCACAACTGAGAACAAAATAAGACCAATTTTGAAATCTATTATAATAATAGGGCTACTTCCGTCTGTCTGTGACTTTTGCAAACAGGATGTTTTTATGCCTCATTTGTTTGCTGACTAATTAGCTATTTGTTGACGTTAAGGTTACTGTAAAGGAAACAATTTTTTTTTACTTTTTTTTTGCAAAAAATTCATGACATATAGACAAAAAAACATCCCTTTTTTCTGGAAAAAGCCTTTTCACAGGTGTTATATCCTTCACACCTTGGGGGAAATATGTGCAAAATGAGTTGAGCATATGGAACCATGTATAAAAATATGCATAATAATATTTTTTAGATAGTTTACTTCCACCATCATCATCATTCTCGGCTTAACGTCCGTTTTCCATGCTAGCATGGGTTGGACGGGCTATATTAATGACCCTCTTCCAATCTGATCTAGACTGTGTTAGATCTAAACTCAACTTCCACTGTATCAAGTCTGTCCTTATAACCCCCTGCCAAGTCTTTCTCGGTCTGCCTCTGGGCTTTGCCCCAGGAACTATCAAGTCTCTACACTTTCTTACCCAATTATCCTCCTCCATTCTTTCCAAGTGCCCCAGCCAATTCAATCTTCTTATCTGGATAACATCTTTAATTCTACGGATACTTAGCCTGCTTCTTAGCTCATCTGAACTCTTTCTGTCTCTCAGACTGGCGTTACACATCCACCCAACCATTCTCATATCATTCCTTTCTAAACAGTCAAGATCTTCCTGCTTCACTGCCCATGTCTCACTACCGTACAACATAACACTTCTTACACAGGCCTCATACAACCTACCTTTTACCTCAATTGACAAGACTCTGCTGGTCAACAAAGGAAGTAACTCTCTGAACTTTTTCCAAGCAGAACCTATCCTGCAAGTAACACTTCTTCCAACACCCCCTTCACTGCCCAACATATCACCTAAGTAACAGAAGTTCTCAACTACCTCTAACGAGCCACTGTTGTACATCATTAAAGCTGGAAATACTTCATTCTCTATAATCTCACCTTTGCAACGCTTGCATACAAACTGAATGTCAGCTCTTAACCTTCCACCAATACTACTGCACTTCTTATGTACCCAATGCTTGCAAGTCTGACAAAAAATTGAGTTACTACCAACCCCTTTCCTGCAAACTCCACAAGGCCACTTCCCAACTACAAGGTCACACTTGGATGCAATGCTACTAATCATGACTTTAGACTTTGCTGTGTTCACCCTTAGCCCTTTCTCTTCTAGTCCTTTCTTCCACTTCTCAAACTTTTCAACTAATTCTTCCATCGACTCTGCTACGAGAACCAAATCATCTGCATACAATAACTCCCATGGGCAACCTGTTCTGAACTCCAACGACAGCGCTTCTAAGACTAGAACAAACAACAAAGGACTAAGTACAGAACCCTGATGTACACCAACATTTACACTAAATTCATCACTAAGTGAATCATTAATCCTGACACGACTTCTAGCATTGCTGTACATAGACTGTACCATCGTAACTAGCCACTCATCCACACCTAATTTTCTCATAGCCCACCAAATAACTTTACGTGGCACTCTATCAAAAGCTTTCTCTAAATCTACAAAGGCAAAATAGAGATTCTTTCTCTTTCCTAAATACTTTTCCTGAAGCTGTCTGAGTAAAAATATTGCATCTGTAGTGCCACGCCCTGGAACAAAACCAAATTGCATCCTATCTATATCAATTCTTTCTCTAAGTAACTTATCAATCACTCGTTCAATAACTTTCATTACTTGATCAACCAACTTCAAGCCTCTATAGTTACCTCTTTCTAATGCATCACCCTTGCCCTTGAAACAATTCACTATTACACTTGACTGCCACTCACTCGGAATAGCACCATCCTTTATAATCTGATTAGCAAGACTTGTAATAAGCTCAACTCCAATATATCCAGATGCTTTTACCATCTCTGCAACAATACCTGATACTCCTGCAGCCTTGCCAATCTTCAATTTACTAATAGCCTCCACTACCCATTCTGTCTTGATCTGCATAGCTGGCCCTTCTACAACATCATCATCAGACAAATTATCCTCATCCCAATCAAACTCAGTGTTAAGCAACCTCTGATAATAATTCTTCCAAGCTACCCTTTTCTCCTCCACTGTGCTAGCCAAAACACCTTCATCATTACGTATACACTTCTCACCTACAACATCTTGATTAGTCTTCTTCATTCGCTTTGCTATCTTGAATATATATATATATATAACATGTAACGGTATAACGAATAAAAAGTAAAAAGTAAACGGCTTTTGATTAATTATCAGATTCAATAAAATACACTGTACTTTTGTACGACTTTAGTTACAAAAGTACCGTGTATTTTATTGAATCTGATACACATAAATATATAGCTCTACCTGTCGAGCACTCTAGAAGCGCGATTCACCTTCACATACTATACATATATATAGTAAAGATAAGTTATTATCTGTCATTTTAGAAAAAGAAGATGAAAAAGAGAGGATTTTTATTTAAATTTTATAGTTTTTCTGTTTTTTTTGTATTTTTTATATTTGAATAACCATTTCCGAACGAAAGTTTTGCCATGTGTACCTTTATGCAACCTGTTTTTTGAAAAAAGAAAAGAACAACAAAATGAATAAGAAACCACCTGATGAATCATCAGTAGATACCAGTGCAACTGTTTCGGGCAATTATTTCTAAACAGTTTCAATTGCACTGGATGCTCAGCAGGAGTAGCTAATTCCCACCATCATAGGTGTGTTTGTTGTTGGTATAATTAATGACAATTGTCACAAGTCAAAAGGGATTTGATGGTTTGTACCATAAGTCGAGTTTCAAAGACCAGCTACGAAGCGATTTGTAATATAAAATGTCCAGCATAATAGTGTCATTAGTATAAACAATAGTATAAAAGTATAAATAATAATATAAATGAGATAGCAAGCCTGACCTGCAGCGTGAATGTCCAGCATTAAGTGCGTATTGAAATAAATAAGAAACTGTCACAGACAGCACATAAAATAAATTAATGTTGCAAATATAAATAATATGATAAAGGAAATATAAATATATAATATGATGGAGGAATAACTGTCCAGCAGGTAAAAATGGTTTGATTCTGAAAAAACTATGTGAATGAGCTAGCCAGCAGCAGATGAAGAATTATGAAACACGGCCTGCCGTGAAATATTTGGGATAGATATGGTGTGTGAATGGATCCAAAGACTTTATATAGTAAAGTGATAGCAATATAGACAAATTCGCGTAGCAAAACTATGTTCTTCCTATTGAGTTATTAATAATTCAATTATTTCTTCACTGATTTTGTTATATTTATTAAAAACGCTATTGTAGTGACGCATTACTTTAATAATTTGTTTGGAGATCATGTTTTTATTTCCTCCTTGTTTGATCATTCTATTAAAAGTATGGAAGCTCGGGAAATAAAGTCTTCGACTAGTAAGCAGCATCTGCCAATTCGGAAAAATTCGGAAAAGATTGGTCCATGAAAGGTAGATGATGGTATATTGCTTTTCCGATCTGGCATGCGTACTATATGGAATGGAAATTTATATCTTTTGTCGAAGAGTTTATATATGAAAATGTTGTCTTTTATTTCAATATCTAAATCTAGAAATGTAGCTTTGGTTCCATGATGTTCGACTTTCAGGTGTAGTTCTGGAGGGTAAATGGTGTTGTGACATGTTAGGAAATCTTCTCCATTATTTATTGTACACAGATCATCAATAAATCGTCCTGTGTTGTTGTATTTATATGCTCTGGGAGAACCCTCAGAGATTAATTTTTGAACAAATTGTTTTTCATAGAAGTACAAGAACAGGTTTGCCCAAAAGGGGGCGGGGTCAATACCCATGGGAATGCCAATATCTTGTTTAAAGACGAGATTGCCGATGGTAAAGAAACATTTAGAGATCAAGAATGAAACATGGTCTTTTAGACCCTGTTTGGTAAAAAAATGATTGCTAACGTCTTTGTTTGTCCAATACACGGACGTATTTGAAAACCCCAGTTTGTTTTGCTTTTTACAGTCGAAAACGAAATCAATTATCTGTGATAATACATGAATTAAAAGGTTGTGAGGTATGTTGGTATATGGAGTGCTGAAATCAAATGTGGAGATGTTTTTCGCGTTACCTCGAGTATTTATTTTATCAATTTTATCAATGGTAGGAAAAGAATTTTGAACAACCCAAAATTTATTAAACTGATAATAAAAATAGCTTTTTTATGAAAGGTTTCAACTTGAGCAAATATCAATTTAAATACCCTAGAAATTACATTAGTCAGAGGTTTCGTGCTACAGTGCTTGGAGGCTACAATAAAACGGAATGATGTAGGTGTTTTGTGCATCTTAGGAAGCCAATACATTATGGGTAGTGTACGTTGCTTATCCGTTACATTAAGACCGACTTTTTTTGCATTGTTTGACATTCTCATTGATGATGTTCTCCTTGGTATCGTTAACCTGGGAGTATGTGTCACTTGCAACGAATGTATGTATCCCTACTTCAGTTAGTAGACGTGATACGTAGAACTTTTTGCATATAAAGGCAAAGTTATTAGCGGCCTTATCTATTGGAACAATTACATAGTGTTGCTGAAGATTTTCAAGGTAAGATAACACCTCAGGGTCTTGAAGGACAGGATATGTTTTCATTGGATGATATTTATTTTTAAGAAGTTCAATTTTTTGTTTGACTGCCGTTAACACGCTTTCTTTCCATGCACTGAAATTAGATGCTTCCTTTTTTGTCTTATTAGCCATTTTATCTATGCAGGAATCAAGGTCAGTTTTAATTTCAGTTAAAGTTTTGGAAAAATTAATAGTGCAGGGCTCTCTAAAGTTTGGGCCCATTTTCTAAGTTTTTTGTTTTCCACTATTCTAAGGTCTCCTGTGATGACATGCTTATGACGAGGGTCACAAAAGGAATAGGTGTGACAACTGCATGGTTTGCTGTTTGAACAAAAGGAAACTTCATCATCTATGTAGATAGAGTTAGCTGTTTCCTTGTAATTTAAAATTTTATTCCTTATGGTTGTCCCTAGCTTGTAGGTAACAACAGGAATATTGTCCTTATCTCTAAGTTCAGTTGGAAGGAGTGACACTATAGTGGGACGTCTAAATATTTCCGAAAGCCTAATAGCTTCAATGGACTTGTTGTCAAAAAAGACTTTTCAAGTATTCTCTGGAGGACACTTTCGCGTTTTTATTTCTGTTTTGTATAGTTTAGTGTCAATAATGTCTAGAATATAAACATATATGTGTTCGTACTTAGGATTAGAATGAAGGTTGTGCAGGATTTCAGAAGCAATGTTTTTCAATAATTTCTTTTTAACATTGTCTAACATGATTCTAATAGTATATAATGCATCTTTAATATTGTTGTTTAAAATATTTTGAACATTATCAAAGAAATTTTCCACACTTGTATTTTCTGCATGATTATTTCGATTAGCTCTGGACCTACTTGTTCTATGTGAAAATCTAGGAAGAGAAGGAAATAGTCTACCAACAGGGCTGTTATGATCGTGTTTTTTGGCTCTGTCATTGAGACCATATGGGTAAACAGTTCTTAATGTTTTCATCCAATAGTCTTCTCTTTCTGCCTTCAAACAATTCTATGATATGAACGTTAAAATGTGCACCTTTACAAGTTTGTCGATAGTGTTCTATCATGTGTTGACAGCCTGATTTAGCTTTCCTGTGAATGTTTATACGTTTATGAAAAGGAATGGTAGTTTCTCCAACGTATTGAAGGTTACAATTTGAGCATGATAAAAGGTAAATTAGATTTTGTGTGCATGGCAAGATATATTTTCGTTGGAATGGTTAATTACTGAATAAGTATATTTAGTTACATTTGAAGAAAAGTTATGAAAGATGTTAAGTTTGGGACAGGTGAGACATCTCTTGCTTTTGCATTTAATTATCTCGAAACCTGCGGATTGCTGATTCCCATTGGCAGTTGATGTAGAAGGACTTCCTTCTTCCAAAGTATCAACCACTACGGCATTACCCTGTTGAGATTCAACAACCCTCCTAGGGGTATGGTGGTCCCTAGGGGAAGTCACACGGTCAGAGGGCTGCCCTGACCGTGCTTGCGATCTGGTTAAAGTAGGCATTATAGTGTATTTATTTAATTATTTTTTTCTTTTAGTGAACGTGGATATCAATATGAAATAGCCAATGCGATTTAAGGAAAAATGAAGTGATGTAAAGGAGAAAAGATAATGACAGCAAATAAATTAAAGTACCTTTGGTACTAGCAAAAAGAAAGTCTAAGAGGGAGTTATAAAAATGTTAGTTATAAAAATGCTATCGGAAATCTGAATATTAAATTGGAATCATGTTGAAATATAGTTATAAAAGTAATCCTTTCCATTTTTGGAGAAAGCGTAAAAGAAGTAGCACTCATAATTTAGCTTCGTTAAAAAGGTTATCTGGTATGAGTAAAGGGTCGTGGTTTGATGATGTTGGTGAAAATACACCTTTGATGAAGTCTTCAGCAAGTCGGAATAAAATCTTTAAATGGGGAGAAAATGATTGCAGCGATGAAAGTTCGTTTTCTGATACGGACGATGACTTTGATGACGACGAAGAAATAATGTAAAGTGTTTCTTGGATAGTGAACTTATCAGAATATGTGAAGGAACAAGTTGTTCGTACACAACAGAAAAATCGGAAAAGGTTTTCGATATTAATAGAAAAAGTGTGCTTGCGAGCAGAGTCATAGGAAAAGGACTAAAATTATTAGAAAAATGGGAGAACCATAAGAGACAATAAAGGTGATGCTAAAGCAATGTAGAAAGGAACATGGGCAATATTGAAACATTATTCAAGTACTGTTGCTGAGCCAACACATGATAACTGCCCAACAGGTGAAGCAAGCTGGTGTAGTTACCAACAGGGTATAACTGCAGGAAAGAATACGCATCAGCCAACAGCACATTCATTTACAGACGCAAAGGTCGAAACAATGACTCCATTGTTTTCAAATTTGGGGAGTGAATGCTTCCTTGAAAGTGTCAAAGGATGTTACACGCAAAACCCCAACGAAGCTTTGAATCACGTTATATGGAGGACGAAGAGCAGTGTAGATAATAAACAATGTGTGACATTTTTTATTTGTAGTGTATATTTTTGTATATATTTATATTTTATAATTGTTGTTTTGGTACTCCTAAGCAATCACAAAATGTTTCTGAAGTTAATTCATACGCAGATTCTCGAATTTCGCGGACTATGTCTCCAGGTGCAATATCTCGAATAAATGCTAATATCGACTCTGGATATTTGTAATGGGCATCCTCAGGCCCAATTTCCTTTACCTACAAAAGAAAAAAATGTGAATTTTCAAACTATTTATAAAAGGACATGGTAACGAAGTTAATATATATCTTTATTAGTCAACATTCTAACCTTCAACTCACAAGCCCACATACAATAGTGCACACAACGGATTTGTTTATTGTCTTTTCCACGCTTTTGACGTACTTTCACTGATTCCATCAGGTTTTCAATGAAAAGATTACCATCGAATCTAGGAAATGAAAATATTGTGATTGTGTAATACAAGAAAACATGATGAACATAATAATTTTCATATTTTCAACTTACCCCAACAAACCCATTTCTTTAATAACTTCTTTGGCAGTCGTATTCTTATTCTTCTCAATTATTTTTTTCTTCTGTGCTACTGTTGTCTAGGCATTTTTTAATTGCGCTGTGTTTATGAAGCTGTCTCTTGTAACCCTGACTTCTGTCTATTAATAATTCTGAACGTGTCCACGCATATTCAGCATAAAGAAAAAGTTTGCACTTCTATCATCTTTCTGCATACTCAGTTCACACATTTTCTTAACACCTACGGAAATCTTTAAAAACGAATATCTCCTTAGTAAATTTTTGCATACATGCCTTCACGTTTGTGGTCTCTTTTTCCGAAAGTTCCTATTGGCTCATTCAAATTTTCGGTAATGGAAAGCTGAATAAATTATGCACAAAAGGTTCCTGGATTTTTTTGTATAGATTAGTTATAAGCGAATTATGACATCAGAAATAATATATAATTACAAATAATTTCATAACAACGTTATTAGAAAGAAAAAAACGGGAACCTTTTTGGATTTAATTTATGCTGAATGTAATGGTGCAAAAACAAGAAATCTGCGACCACACGTTCAGAAGAAGAAGCAATTTTAAAACGTATGGTGAAAAAAAAATGGTGTCTGTTTATTTAATTATATTTTCTTTTTTGGAAATCAACCTCTCACAAAAATAACACCATACGTCTTTCATGAATGATCCAATAACTCAAGATCTGCAACTTGGTTTGCAATAAAATTTTCTGGGTAAGCTTTTATAGGCCCTATATGTTTACTCACAAAATTTGATTTCAAACCGACATGCAGATCCCAAGTTATGGGGTCGTCAGCAAAAAATTAAGAGGCCTGGATCGAGCAAACGAATGTCATTTTGACAAAAAACTTTATGTTAATCAATTTACCTTTACTACGCCGGGGTCAATATTTAGTATTGTGTATGAAAAATAAACCCACAATATTAGAATAAAAAGTGTTACCTTTTGCAGTGCTTTGTTAATGTAGGGGCGTTAAAGATGAAAGGAAGGATGTATGAATGGTGTACCTACAGGAATAAAAAAAAAATTAAATAAGAGTGTAGTTGATACTAAAAATAAAAGTCTTTACTGAGTTAAGGCCTGCTGGTCCCCCGGACATTTGTTATTGTCCGTATTAGCTGTGATGCACAGGGGTATCAGTTCTGCCAAAAGGTTATCCAAAGATAAATTCTCTGGATAAACTTAAACCTCATTGTCGCCAGCTTTAAACTGAAGCATTACTCTCTAAGTGTGTAATGTGCATCCCTAAGTATTTACAATAGGTTTTAATAAAAAGAACGAAACAAATGAAAATATGAACAAAACGGTGGGTGATATCGACCACCCAAACCAAGAAAAGGAAGTGGTTTTGTGCAAATGGTGTTATAAAAATGAAGTACCAATTAATAGTACTTCATTACAGTTACGCACTTTCCATCCTGGTAGGTGTGGGTGGCCGATTTCAACCCTCTTTTCTTCGGCTTCTGTTTTTTCTGCCAAACAAAGTCAGCACGGTCACGGCCACCATTTCGACGCCACCATTTCGCCGACACACCAAAAATGCAGCGCGGGACCTCGGCTTGAAATGAAAAGTCCTAACAATTAAAATACAAAAAGTTGTAAGAAAATATTGACAAAAAGAACACAAAAAAAACAACGTTTTGCATGGTTAAAGAAAGTTTACTTGAGTTTGTTCAGCAGCTTCCATACCTTCTTCTGTGTCATGGTGCTCCTCTGTTTCCTCCTCCTCTTCCTCATAGGTATCAAAATTACGTGCCTCTGTTTCGGTGCAGGACGAAAACTTAGTTTAAGGACTTTTTCTAATCTAATATACCAAAATTTTTATTGATGTGACAGACAGATTGTGTGCAGAGTGAGTAGTGAGAATATGAATGAAACATATAACCACAAAACAGAAATTACATTTTTAGTAAAGAGATATTACACACAGTAGGTGATGGATGATTAGAAAGAATGATAAAAATTGTAAAGTGGCAGCCTTGGGAAGTTCCACCACCAACTGTGAGTAATAACCTTGGCTTTTAGTTTGTGAACTTTAACTACATGCTAATGAGGAAAAATGCTTTGTAGATTTTTGTACGTTAAGGGTAGTTAAGATTCACGTAACAGGGTACACCACGAGAAGGTAAGCCATAGGATTTTGAGCCCCACCTATGAGAGAAGAAGAAAAGCAGACATTAGCCAAACAAACAACATTGGACTTAAAAACTCTCACAGGCGTTGGATGTAGAAAGAAACATGTTAGATGGTGTATAAGATAGACGCTCTGTAGCAACACTACCTTTTTGGTATCCACAAAATACCTGGCACTGGTGCAAATATTTTGGACGGAATCATAGTAAGTTGCAAGAACTTTCTGTGAAAGAGCTTTAAGCACTGTCCATGGACAAAACACATATCAACATTGCCCTCTTCGACAGAACACAACTGACACTGTCATGCATACCTGTAAAAGGTACGCCTATATTTAGGAAATATCAAACTAACCTGACACCAAATTCAAAATAAAGTAAAATTAATTAAAATATGAGTATAAATATGGTGTACAGGTCGGCACTCTACAAAGTACACAATTTTTTATTGAAGCAAAGTAGTTTTTGTTTCTAATTTCAAAGTGAAGGCGATATTCAAAATTTCAATGAAAAGCTATCGGCTCAAAAAATTGTGTAAGAGCATTACAATACACCCGGGTTTCAAATGCAACCTGTGTGGCGGCATACCAGAAGGCGTAATGCTATTTAAAAACTCCATAGGATACATACCAATTTCTTTAGGGTCGTCTGAAACAACTGAATCAATGGGAAAATAAATTAGCATTTCCCCGGGAAGTGTTTCTAAAATGAGGTCATTAATTTCTAGAGCTTCATCATTTGTTGGTGTCAAAATAACACGACTCCTATAATCAGCTGCTGCAACATCACCAGAAATAGCTTGAACGTGGTCGTCATTGTGTTGAAGGACACATTCAGGAGGCATTTCAATGCAGCCTTGCAGTGGATCATCCTGCTTTACAGGTAGCCTTCCATCGGCTAATTCAAGCAACCAATTTGCAAAAGTTTCCTCTTGTAGCACTGCTCTCATGTTGGTGCGTAGATGAAAGATCTGGACAGTGTGCCATATAACAGAACTTTTAAGACAAACCTCCGCTACTTGTGCTGGTCGAGCACGCTTTACTATGGGAAGAGTTTGCCTGAAATCACCACCTAAAAAAAAAACTTTTCCTCCAAAAGGAGAGTCGTTATTGAAACATTCTATTAATAGCTTTAATTGCATGTTTAGGTATCATGCTGGCCTCGTCAAAGATGATAACATGTTGCATTCTAAGAAAATCAGCATGTTTACTATTAGATTTAACATTACATGTACTGTTGTCCAAAACTGGGACTGGCAATTTAAATAAAGAATGTACAGTCTTACCATCTTGTAATAAAGTAGCTGCTATGCCAGTCCAAGCACAAGTTGCAACAGACATGTTTCTAGCTATGACCTCCTTAATGATGTAGTTGTAAGTAAAGGTTTTACCAGTACCCGCTGGACCATCTGCAAGGTCTTCATGTAACAATGGAAGCCCAAAATCATTAAGGTGCTTACCAAACTGCTGAAGAACCTGCTCTACTGCAGGAAGAGCAGCCTGTTCAGCTTGTGCTTCATTAATCCTCCTCATAAAATCCTTCATCATTGGGAGACGATAAGCCTGCCTGACTTTAAAAAGATGTATAAAAAAGTTAGTAGGACGATGAAAAGGTTACAAAAAAAACAAATACTATGGTTTTCAGCATTGTTGAGACGTGGTAAGAGGGAAGCAGTGATGGGCAGCTAAGCTACCATTTTGCGTGACAGACAGACAGACGTATGCAGGTATTATAATATAGATAATATCTATGCATTGGTAAAGTTTAAAAGCACATCCCTTAACAGGTCTAAAATTACTGATGACAAAAAATGTCAAAATTTGCTATTACTTAAATATGACATCATAATTTATGCAGCATAATTAAATCTGAAATTCTTTAAAGGTGAATATCTTAAGAACGAAAAGAGCTTTTTAAAAATTTTAAACGACTTGTTAACCAACTTTTTTAGCTCTATAATATAAGTCCAACATCATTTTATACTTTGGGTTCCCTTTAAGCACTCAATCTGGGAAAGATTTTATCGCTGTAAGTGTTCTATTGAATTTGTGGCATACTGAGTAAGCATACTTACAATGCACTTATAACGTTTGAGGGTGGGGCGGTGATGTTAATTATTTTTCACTGTGCAGGTAAGTAGGAACCACGTGGGACCAAATTGGGTAAGTTCCCTAAACCTGGGTCACCCAATCCGTTTCGGAATGGATATATTGATGATGTCATCAAAAACCTTTAAAACCCAGTACCTCATAAACCGTTTGTCAAAACACATGATCCTATACATTATCTTGATCACCGTTTCAAGCTCTTTTGTACATTGGTTAGTCTTTGCTGACGTCAGCGAAACTCTTTTATCTCCTTAACAGCTGTTCAAAACTGCATGATGCTATATATTATTTTGATCAGCGTTTCAAGCAGTACACAATTGTGGAAACAGGCTAAACAATTATTGACTAGTGTTGTAATAATGTTGGAAGTATGTCTAATCTAAAAGCATAATCAGCACCAGGCTGCCAATGTGCACAAATGTTTTTGTGCACATTGGCAGGATTTTGCTTACATGTCCTTAAGAGGTCTTCACATGATTCTATACATTATTTTTATAAGTGTTTTTAGCTTTACACAATAAAGGCATTGGGTAAACAAATTTTTAAAAAAAATGTGTGTTTTTGCTCCTCCACCTGATGTCATCAAAATTCAAGCGACTGTTTTTTCCCTTGTTCTTTTGCCTTAGTGGATTTTTCCACAGGCTTATCAACTAGTTAATTTGAATGATTGTAAACAATTATTTATAGGGCTATAATATAATATAATCTTAGTAAGTTTTCAAAATATTTCAAACTGATTTTTGTCTTCTTTATTGTATAATACTTGTGGTAGGTAGGTAATTTAATTACAAAAATTTAATTTTTTAAAGGATGATTTATTTCATGCTGAAGTAGTTGAAGAAGATGTGTTAGAAGAGGTTACAATTTTATATACGTTTGTTTATATTTGATATAAGCGATAACACTTGGTTGGTAATTAAGTTTAGTTTTTTTTATTTTGTAGATGTCACATGAAAGCTTTTTGCCCCTTATTGGTGAAAGAAAAGCAACATTTGATTATGAAATGGAGAGGCTTCAGGTGTGTGAACAATATTATCACCTAAACCACTTACGGTGAATCAACATGCCCTAAAAAACCTATATTTAAAATTTTTCACAGCTACAACCATGGACAAGGTCATTTTTCAAACATGACTAAGTGGGTGAAATGATCAAATTCGCTACTTTTGCACACATATAGGCCATACAGTGTTTGCAATTTGCTAATGTCTTTCTCTAGCATTCCTCCACATGGAAATAATGCATGTTGGGGGGCCACAAAGGTCGTCAAATTTGGGTAAATGGCTGTGCTAATGTCAGCAACAATTAGCACATTTTAAGGGTATGGATTAATCCGTAGTCTACTGTAACTTTGACAAGTTCAAAATGTGTGACTTTAATAATAGAAACAACCTACCGTAAATGATTGATTAAATGCCCTGAGCGTTTATTTAAATTTTCAAAAATTTAAGGGGGCATTTAATTAAGACGGGTGTTTATTTCAAAATGCACAAATTGAGTTATTTCTTAGTTCTTCATTTCTCCATGCATTTCCAGATGTTTATACGACACATCCTTTTTTAAATTCTTTGTTGAAGTCTGGGAGATTGGCGAGAGTGTCATGCAACAAACTGCAAGAAATGAAAGAGAAAATCGAAGCTCAAAATTCTAAACTTTAAGTGGATATAAATATAGCATTTTCATAACAATAAGCATCATTTTTTTCTCCTTTGTATGGCTAATACGGGAGGGGCGTTTATTCAAAATCCCACCTTTAAATTTTTTTTAAGAAAAGGAGGGGTGGGGGGGGGGGGTAATTTAGAAGGGTGTTTATTTACAAAATCAACTTCCATATGGGGGCGCTTAATGTAAATGGGCGTTTAATTAGAAGATGGCTTTTATCGATCATTTACGGTGTGTAATCACTTGTGGTAGCGGACTTCAAAATTAGCCTTCTTTTATCATTTATTTCTTTATCATAGTAGCTTGCGACATTTCACACTTTTCTGTTTTCTTTATTTCAAACAAAAATCCATTTTCTATAAATTCTGTACACATAAAATGCTTTAAGCACTGGATCAATCTGGTCAGTTAATTTCCCATTGTATGCTTTATATAAAGTTTATTCATTAAATTCAATAATTGTATTCACATAATTACATTTAGACACATCTAAGTGAAGTTAGTGCTCATCAAAAGCAAAACTTTAAAGCATTATATAAGTTTACCCAAGGTGCTGCTCATATATGGGATAATCATGAACTTGGATTGGTGAAAGAAGAGAGGAAATTGCAGGTTTTACCTTTTGGTGCCTTTTTTAGTTACGGTATTATTCACCATTGCTTACAAGCTGTTGCCTCTGTTGCAGTGTTTTTTTGGTATATCTGTAGTCTTTTTGCTATGTTGTACCTTTTTCACAAGAAGATTTGACTTAAGAAAATTTGTCAATCCTTTTTAAAATTTTCCAAACTAAATCAGCACCAAAGCCCTAAAGAATTGATAATACCCAAGTTAAGCCATGTAATACAAGAGATCATTTTATCCATTGTCACTAAGATGTAATTGTACGCGAAAAAATGTTAGGTATGTAAAAAAATCAAACCTAATAATATAGAAAGAATGTTACGTGTGCATGTACACTTAGACAGATTATAATTGTATTGTAATCAATGCATTAAAACGATGCAACACTAGTAAAAGTGCAGAACAATTCCATAAATAGATGTGGAATCTTTGAGCTCATGGCGATTTCCATTAGTATTTGAGAAATAACCCTTAGTTTAGAAAATAATAAAAATGTATTTTTTAATAAAAAAGTCTGCCAACTGGTGACAATATTAAGGCGGTGATACTCAATGCCATTAATCGGACTCGATTTGTTAAAATCATATCGAGAATTAAAACAACATGGAAATATCACAGGTAAAACGCAAGGGCAGATTTTTGTTAATTTACTTTACCAAAATCTCATCACAAAGTGAAGCTGATTGTAAACGTTGACTATATAATTGTTCTTATAAATTCTGCTTTTTCTTTAGATAACATGCTGTTTTTCAAACGGCCATGTTTTTTTTTCATTTTTCTATATTTTTTGAAGTTCCCATTATTAATCTTTAAAATTGAAGTCTGATTATGTGAAAACATGGTTTTTGTATGATAGAAAATTCAATTTGTCGAGTTTGACAAATGGAATTCCTTTAATTCAATTGGGTATCACTGCTTTAGTGAAGAATAAAGGTTCTAGGAATGAAATAAAGGAAAGACAAAGGAAGTTTAGCTGGACTGAAAAGTAGGTTAGGTGTGTCTACGTTTTAAAATTGTTAGAACAGATGCAGTAGAGAGGATTTTGAGTTAATTTAGCACAACACGGTTTGGCAATAAGCATTAGCTTAACTCTCACAATATATGGTAATAATTGTGGCATTGTACTGCATAGATTAGTTGATTTTAAAATTATGCCTGAGATTTTGCCATTACTTATCTATATCTATATTATGCTAAAACATTTAGTTTTTGTGGTTTCAGTGTTATTACGTATAAAGTAATATTTTTGTTTTCTTTTGATCTTAGGAAATGCTAGATAAAAACAGAAAAGAACACGATTATCAAAATCAGGTAGGATGTTTGGTTTATGTGTAAGAAATACATACAAGATTACTAAATAATAAGTTATCAACTTCTTGTCATTTGACGTTACAGATCAAAGAAGCGAAATTGGATATTGTAATGGACCGAATAAGACAGGAATCAACAGAAGATGTATGTTTTTCACTGTTCATTCTGTGATAATCCTTTATTAGAAATGTATAATTTACTTTCTATGACATTAGGCTTTGGCAAGTAGCTTGAAACAGGCACTGGCAATGCTGAGTGACATAATGAAAGGGTATTTAGTATTTCTATATTTGCTTTACGGTATGTTTCCTATTGTCATTGCTGCACCATAAGAGGCGGCAACATAGTTGGCCCTGTGTGTGAGGGTGTGAAGGGAGTGTGGCTGCAACAAACCATACAAAATTTTCATTTCTGCTTTTTCAGCTGTGTCTTCATTGCTCTACATTTATCACATAACATTGACTGTTAACCAAGAAAACAACGAGCTTGCATAAGAATGCAAAAAAGTTTAAGCGACAGACAATTTAAATAGAGAAATATTTTTAATTGGTCGAAATGTTTTCAGCTTTTTCCTCTGATTGGTTAGCAGAGCTACTTCGTAGCGTACTTGTTTTCCATGTGTGTGTAGCGTGGTAAACATATCAGTTGCATGTTTTGTGTGATAAAGGTAAAGAAGTTTTTTATTATAAAATCAGCCAATCAGCCATTTGTACATTTTTAATTTTTAACTAAAGTTTTTTTTTTTTGAAAATATGTAAAGAAAGTTTGTTTATATGGTGAGCTAATATTTTCATTTAATTTCTAAGTTGTGTAAATTATTAGCAAAGACAGCTCCATTGTAGAGTAAAAAGACAACTCTGTTGTGTCCTATTGAAGAAGAACTACTTTGTTCATCACTAACATACATTCTCTGAAACATTCTCTGTTGAGAATTAAAAATACAGATGTGCTATCTTAAAAAAATTCACCTATGTATACACACCATCCGGATAACCTATCTGAGTTTATCACTAACATATTGCTGAACATAGTGTAGTGGGTTCGTTTGCGGCTCCCAATTCTTGGGACCGCGGATCGAATCCCGCTCACTGCCAGGCAGTATGTTAGTGATGAACAAAGTAGTTCTTCTTCAATATAACTTACACGGATTATACTCGCCCGTCATGATCGGAGGTCCGATCGGGGTGAAATATTCTCTGTTGAGAATGAAAAATACGGATGTGTTATGATAAAAAATTTACTTATGTAACTCTGTTCTGATGAGTAAGAAGTTACATTTTTTAAACTCTTGTCGCTATACAGCTAAAAAAAAATCATGCGCTGTAGATTGTTTTCTGGAGACTTGATACATTGTATTTCAAATTTGTCCATAGGAAATAATTTTACAAGCTACTGTATAGGATTATTGCAATATGTCACTAGGCAATTTGAAGATCATCAACATAACTCCGATGCCTGAGTTCTATGCTCTTTAAGAGAAATTCTTTAGGAGTATATTTAAGATTAAAATGTTCTTTATCCCAATGAATTGTAATGCACAGTTCTCTGAAAAATTCCTGTGCACTGTTTTCTTGTGATCTGTCAGCGAGTGAAAGAAAATAAACAGTGGCCTTTGTATCTAGCACAGAGTAGTTCTACTTCGACTACACTCTGTAAACATTGTAATAATACAGTTTTAGTGACAGCATCGGTCAAACACATGAGTGATGTCTTGTTTGTAGAGTTTAGCGAGTCTATGATGAGTGTTTAACATTTTCCTCCAGAAATTGTTTTAGAGCAGCAATTCAGGCTAAAAGGAATAGTTAGATATATAACTTGCTTCACTCAATTCGTTACATGTTTGTAGGTAGTGTATTTATAAACGTTGTGATATGTTCAAAGTTTATGGTGGTGACCTATTAAGCCGTAATTTTTGTGACAATATTTAAGTTATTTTAAAGTTGACGTTCATTTCTTCTTTAAATTTGTAGATATTTTGAGTTTCATTCTCTGCAGAAACAAACATGTGAAAAGTACCCTCATATGATTTACGATGAAGTGCAACGATATGGAATGTCTGTGTGTGGTTACTTTAATTTGTCTAAAAGACAAAAACAAAAGGTAATAGTAGCAAGATTATACTGTGATCCATTGTTGCTGTTAACATTCTATCACCTTTTGATTGAAAAACAACCTCTAGTTTACAACTACAATTGAATTATTCTAAAAACTTGGAATTTCGTACCAATCACTCTAGTAACCAACTCTAGCAACTTTTGTGCCTCTTAAATATTTTATTTTTGCTGTTAGCACTTATTTAGGTGGGTTCTATTTTAAAGAAAAAAAAAGAGAGAAGGACTAGCAACTATGTTCTCAGCCTATTTTAATCTATTCATTTTTTATATTTTTATATTGTTAACAATTTCATGATATAGAAGCGTAAAGTGCTTTCTTCTTTTTTCAAAATATTGATCAATTAAATAAGTTAATATGCTAGATTTTATTACCAATTATTACCAACACATATTTCTTCACTTCTTCAACATGTATATAAACCTTTTACTTGATTTCAATATATCTATTCAAAAAAACTCAAATAAAACCCTTACTTAATTGTTTTTGAAAATTAATTATAATTCGTTATTTTTATTTTTGCATACTTTGTGGGATGACCCGTTAGAGGTTAAAAGTCTCATCTATTGTACAGAATTTTAATACAGTGGAATCAAATTTCTTCCCTCAAAGGTTCGGCAAATAAACAGGTAGTTGCTATATAAGTTATACAAGAAAATAAATATAGTGCCATTGTAAACATTTGATTTAGAAAGATCGTTCCCAATGTTTAAAGAAAATATGCAAATAATCTTTTTGTTGTAATTTCATTTTATATGATGCCCATAAAATTTTTTTTCTTTCCTGTGTTGGTTAGGATGTTAAAACCGTTGTCGAAACAGAGGCAATTGCATTGTCAAATGGATCTTTATATCATCTTTTGTGCAAAGATTTTAATCCACCTAATACAGCTGAAAGTGATGAAACAACTCATACATTATTGACGACATTAGACGATGGTACAACTTAACTGTTTTTGTCTAACTGAATTTACTGTAATAAAGTAGTGATAGACAAAGTTTTTGGAGGTTTTTTGCTCTGTTAATTTTTTACAACATTTTGCAACTTATTTTTCTATTTAAAAAAACAACAACCCTATATTGTAAATAAAATTGCCATTGCATCTGAACCGTGGACCAGTTAAATTCAGTTGACCAATTTGCAAAATAAACATAATAATAAAGCACCCTAAAGAATATATATTAAGTTTCTATAACTTGGTGTGGATTTCTGAATACTAACTTTGAACTGTATAGCTTTGAGTTTGCGTGTTAGATAACTTGCATAAACTTTTGTTTTTGTTTAGATGATGCCACTGCTGCTGGAAGTAATAGCATAGTATTACCATATGTTGAAAGTTTTTTCATTCCAGAAGAACTTTTTAAAAAGTTAAAATACAAGTAAGTCTTTTCTTTTTCTACCTGGATTTACGTACTAAGCATTATATTTGTTCAAAATATATTTGTCCATTTTTGGTTACACGCGATAGCGAAGTGACCTATAAATTAGGGTCTGTCTGTGCATACGTATGTACGTCCAGGCTTTTTTCTGGATTCGCTTATTAGTTTTTAATAAAACTTAGTGATGGAAACGTTAAATATGTAACAAACAAGGAGAAAAATAACAACATTATTTTCTTCACATATTCCATTGAGCTTTCGGCTCTTCTAGAGCCATGATCACAATATTACAAAACTTTCTGTTTAAATCGAGTTTATAAAGTTATTGACAATTCCCTTGCTGATAAATTAATTAAATAAATATAAAGGCTACACTATAAGGATACACTATCTAAGAATGGTTATTCTGTTAGTTTTGTTGATACGTGTGTCAAAAGATTTCTTGACAAGCTATACGTTCCTCGTGCTCCTGCCTCTTGTTTCGATGTTCCTAAGAAAAAGGGTCTTATTGTTTTGCCTTTCATTTTGTTTTTTTATAAATTAGGAATTTATATGGTCATTCTGTACTGTAATTCATGTCTCGAAAATGTCGCTTTTCTTCCAATCAATTTTTGTTGCTAGAGAACTGTTGTTAAATCAAAAAAAAACTGAAAAAAACACATCTCTTCTCTTTTTAATTCAGCTGAATGCGTGGAAAAATTATGAACAATCACTTTTCTTGAGCTCCACTCACTCAATTTTTTCTTAATTAAGCAGCCATATTAAACTTGCCCAGGGTGTTAATTTGGTATTCCTTCATGCGAAAAAAAGAAAAAAAATCACTGCAAAATTGAATCAAAATTTATTTCCTAAATGTTTGTGCAAGTTTTTTTATTCTGTGTATAGTTCTATTTTCTCCTATCTATTTGTTCTTTTTGTGCATACAGCATTCATTTACCATAGTATGTGTCAGGAGTTTTTGGAACACTTAGAGAAGTGGAAGGAAGAAGCAGTCACACGAGCAGAAGCTGTAGTCGTCATCAAGGTGCTTTTATGAATATTGTTTTGTTTTTTTCTGAAGCTTTTTGAGTGATTTAGATGGTTAGAATTTAAATTTTGGTTTTGTGAAAAGTAAAGTTGTTTTTGTCCTTTTTGGTTCTTTTGGATGGTCATTCAGGATGATTCTGAGGGAAAAAAATAGAGGGAAAGTTAACTCAAAAATTATTTTTTGATATTTGATCCATGTAATTAATAAAATCACAAAAAAATATGACTTAGTTCCTAAATGTTGTGTTTTCTTCGTAAACTAGCTGCTGTTTCGCCTCAAAGAATTTTTTTACGGAATGCGTGTATTCAAGAACAAAAATTCGAAGCTCGAATTCGAATGCTGGAATAAACTTCCTCTGTCATTATTATTTCTTTCAAGTGTTATACCCAATTTTAAATGTTATAATACCTATTTGAGATACACATATTTATTTATTATGACAGCGGCAAGAAAACAAGGCTATGTTACAAAGCCATGTAACCAACTGGATGACACTGGAACAATTCAAGAAAAATTAAGCCAAGTCAATTAACCAAGAAATAATATCTTTTTGAAAATGTATTTTCTTGTATGCATACAAACTATAGCTATACTTTCCTTCTCTTAACTTTGTTTACTGCTAAATATTATAAAACGTTTCAAAACAATGTTTTGTTATTCTCACAACAGGAAAAATGTTTTGTGTACTGTGTATGATCGCACTATCGAGCTCACGTTCAGAATACACACCTAGGGTATTGTGAAACTTGTAACAGGTGTTTATTATTCACAATAGTTTAGTAAAAACTTGTTTTTCTTTGTCCCACTTTCTAGAATCTGTTGCTGTGTTTAGTTTTTCTCAGTAAGTTTGTGTAGGTATTTTCTGCATATTTCTTCCAAAAATGCTAAATGTTTGCAGATTGGCTGTTCGATTGCACTTTGGGCACATGGTCAAGCAAAAGAAATGAAGATGATTGGTTTAAAATAAAAAATGTCAATCAAACGCAAAAAGAAAACATTGGAGAGGAGAGGAAAAATCTGTATACACAACACAACATAAAAAATGAACTAACTAACTTTATACAATATCTTTTAACTTAATAAGAGGACAGGGAAGTTAAAATAAGCACCCAGAACAATCATCGAAGATAGATTGGGGAGAAAGTCTTTAATGTTTGTTTATTCAGACTGAACCTAGCAGTTTTCTCTTCATGGGAACAACTGTCTCAACACACTTATGTTGTAAACTAAGCTCGATACAGCTTTTTCTTACTTTCGAAGTGGTCCAGATCTTGATAAAAATTTTTAAAAAGTGTGAGTTTAATTTTTCCTATTAGAAATATGAAACGAAACTAACAATTTTGAAGTTATTGACTTTTGTTCTATGAAATATGAAAGAATAATAAATTTTTGGGTTAACTTCCCCTATAGGAAAGCATTAGAAAATTCTTGTACCTGATTGTTCCGAATTTATTTTTCAAACTAACTTATAATTGATCACTTACTTTTCAGTACTTCCTGTATGTAATAAATGCAATACAACTAAGTTAATAATTTTTTAAAATAATAACCCAAATTAAATTAAAATGATACAAAATATTCTTCTAATGGATCAAAAATTAAACTATTAAGTCTTCATTACCTAAATATTGGACCATTTCGTTCTGTAAGGTGTTGCAAAACCAATGCTATTTGGGTTGCAAGCTCCTCCATTTTCAATAGAATTTCTAAAAAATGGAAACCCCTGGAATTTAGGTGTTTTTTCTAAAAACTGTGTTTGCTTTCCTCACATAAAGTAGTGTGGCTATCGTTCATCTTTATGTTGGTTTTTAGAGTGGAAATAAAATTTGTTTCATTTTAACCTCATAATGGTGATTTTAATTTGATAGTTGGTGATGGTGATTTCAATAGAGATTTAATTTTATATAAATAATGGTGATTGGACATAGAGCATACAATAATTATTTAAATTTGACATAACAACAGCTTCAATTTGAGCACCTTTTCTGATTTAGACTGTTTCAGGATAATTGACTTTTTTAATTTTAGCTGTTTATTGAATTCTTTTCAGGCTATATTTGTGGTAAAAAATTCATCTTTTATTTGAATTCTTTATTATGTTAACAGATTGAAGAAATAGACAACGAATTGGATCTTAGACTCCATCTGCATGAGCCACGTTCAAAGAGAGCTGAAAATGATGTACATGACGTCAGAGCTGGTAAAATTTTGTTTTAACCTAATTTATACTTGGTGACTTTATGTTAATCTATTAATCTTAACGTTCGGCAAAACACATGCTCCTATACATTATTTTGATCAGGGTTTTAAGATCTTCACAACAGAAGCAACTTGTTGACACATTTCTAAAAACAATTTTTTGTATATGCAATGCTGACGTCAGCAAAATTCCTCAACGTTTTTTTATTGTTTACAGGTCTTAACAACTAGTCTAATATACTAATACTCTAACTGTGTTTGTTTGTAATAGGAAAAGTGGATATGTTCATTTTGGTTTGAAGTTGCTGAAATTGCATGTCTCAAATGTCAATCAACAAATGAAACTTCACAACGCCAATAACATTAATTTAAAGTCAATAGTTTATTTTAAATTAATAAAGCTATTATAATTCAAATAACTTGGAAATGGGGTGGTGACGTCAATTATTTTTTACTGTTTGGGACAAAATTGGGTGAATTCCCCAAACCTGGGTCACCCAAACCGGAATGGACGGGTTGACGACGTGCCATTATCGTCTTAATCGTTCATCAAAAACACTTGATCAAACATATTTAAAGCATTGTATTTCCATAACCGGTTATCAAAACTACATACATTGTTTTGATCAGCGTTTTAAGCTGTACACAATAGTGATAGCGGGCTTACAATTAATTCAAAAAATATCCTCTGCATAGGAATGTGATTACTGCTGACACCCTCAAAATTTAAATTATGGAACTATTGGTTTTCTGAATTAATGATACTGTAAGGTCTTTTTTGGCGAAAATTCAAAACGCTTTCTAAGGATATAATAAAAACTTCTTCGAAAAATAAAGTACTGTACAATTAAATAGAATAAATTAAAATATATTATAAATTAGAATGAAACAACTGGCATAAAGCACACACAGACAAAAAGGCTACGAAAGGCTAAGAATAACAGACTGTGACTAAATCGAATAGATTAATGTAGAATGTAACATCATTAGAAACATGATGCTACCTTACTAACATTGTGGAACAGTGTTCTGCTGCCACGTAAAAAAATACAAATAGATGAAAGAAGAGCGAAGCAGATCTTCCGCCTAATCCACGCAGATATAAGGGAATAATGTTGATTTTGCTTTTCTGCCACCATTTCAGCAAGACGAGCATAAAACCTCTTACATTCGCGTGCCATACCGCCCGTTGCTGACATGACTAAGGGCGTAAAAGATCCATGCTCGACCTGCATTACTCTCTCATTATAAGATCTCTTCTTTTCGTTTTCGTTAACTTCATAAGTTTTCAGAAGCTTTTGGCTAACATACCTTTTAGCGGTTGGGTTAAAAACCCTTACGTCAAAAAATGCTAATTGGCTTGTTATCCAAAAACCTCTGGTGCTTATATCTACTCGGGCCTCATCAGAAATGTTTGCAGTTTTCGCTTCAAAAGATTCACCGGTCAAAGGCTGTAGCTGTAGTTCTACTGTGACATCTTTACAAACTTCACGTAGAAGTTTAGCGGTTATGTTTCTCACTTTGTTGTGTCTCAGGGTCACAAAGCCGCCCTTCTTGCACGAGAGAGCGTGTTCTACAGTGAATTTCGATCCACATTCACACAGATCTGGGAAACGATTCAAATGCCAATCATATCTTAGTCGAATCAAATCTACGAAATGCTTGTTGATTACGTAACCTTCATTTTTCAATGGCAATGAGGTCAACCATATTGACGCTCCCTGCTCTTGGTGTAACTCAAGTAACTTCAGCTGATTTGGCGTCACTGTTTCCTCCAAGCTGTTCAAGATGTTCCGCACAATTTCTTTTTTTGCAATTTTAATTGCATTTCTTGCTCTCAGGATCATGGTGATATCGATATTCTTGTTTGATAATGTTTTCAGTAAGATGTTTAGTAGCAGATGTTGAATACTCATATTCTCTGTCTGACTTATCAGAGAATAGTGGAAGTCCCAAGCCACCATCTTTCGCGAGAAGTGATAAAAGTCGTCTCTCATTGTTATTTACACATATTCCGCCAGTAATTGCAGGTATAAATGTTGTCAGAATAAGGTCATCAATTGGTTTTAACAGAATGGCAATATCGGGTACAGTTCGCATATAGTAATTAAGTTTATGTTTATAACCACTGACGAAGCAACTGTAAGCTTCTTGTGGTTCAATTTTTGCGATTTCGCTTAACACAAGAATCTCCTCGAGCCACTCGTTAACTTTGCTACTACTGTACTGTACTTTGTACTTTTCCTGTCGAATCACAGCACCCAAATGTTGTTCTCCTTCCTGTTTAATCGTTATTTTCGTACCTTCAAAAACTTCAGTTGCTTTTTTGGTGAACACGGGTTTCACTATTAAATGACATTTTGTTGCTTCTGGGTAATAACCAAATTTGGGCACAAGACGACATAAAGTGTTCCACCATTGCTTTAAGTTGTTTATGGAACCTCCAGCTGAAAAATCATCGGCATAGGCTGTCATTTTCGTTTTTTTTGTCTGGAAGTTTGTTTGTAACTTCTAAAACCATGAGCATCAATGGGATAACAGCAATTGCATAAACTGCCATGGCGATCGGATCACCTTGCGTGGTACCCTCAGATGATTTTAACGCGTACCCTCCAATGATGAAAAGTCTGGAACATTTTGAGTAGCAGTTTTTCACATAAGTTGCAATAGATGGACAAATGATGGCTATGCTATGCAAGAATGCTTTTCTATTTACAGAGTTGAAAGCATTCGAAGCGTCTATCAACAAAACAGCTTCTGTATCTTCCTCTTTGAAAATTTGATTCATAGCATGCACCGCTGCTTCACAACCACCATCATGTCCTGCACATACTTGCAAAGATCAAACAGACTCAAGAACATCATTTTTCAGCATTGACACTATGGCTTTCCCTGCTATTCTTCTAAACTTCACCTACACCTATTGGTCGTAATCCCGGATTTTTATCCAAAAGGATAAGACGGCAAGACAAAAAACCTTCAAGAGTGTCTGATTGATCTTGTGTCGCACATAACTTTCTAACAACAGCTGAAAATGCATCACAAAGATCGGTAGTGCTACTTCCAAAATAGTTTGAAGTGAATAATCTCCTCCAACCATCTGCATCCATACCAGAAGGACCAGAACTACCTTTAGTTTTGATAGCTGCCTGCCGTATAGTCACCAGTGATATTTTCAAACTTGATCGAATGAACAGCTCCAGGTTGATCAGGCAAAAGAATATCTTCTACGGGTTCAGTAGGCAGCGGATGTTTTTGACGGAGTAACTTTAGCGTTTCATCATTCAATGGTAAGATACCATTTTGCATGCTGTTTGATAATAGCTTGATTGCTCCATTGACATTGCCTTTATGCATCAACTCGGCGAAGCGTTTAGATAGTTCTCCTATATTCTTAGGTTGATTTATATTGGGCAAAAATTTTTGAATAGTTTGACATTCTTCTAAAAGTTGTAATAGATCACCAGAGTGCCAAAGTTTCAGTCTTTCAAGAGCATCCATATGGTCTTTAGTTTTTGATGTTTTGTTTGGCTTTTGTAGCAGTAAACTCGGCATTAACCATGATAGCTTTAAATGCAACTTCCTTCAAAGGTGAATCTTCAACCCAAGAATACAACAATCTACTTCTCTCATCGATGTATTGTTTGCCACACTTTCCATTCGGTAACATGAATAGGTTTTTACGCCAGTATACGACCGTTTCATAAACAAGATCTAGATTTTCATTGAACGTTCTATCATCGTATTCTCCCCATTTAAAGAGTACTTGGATCGGATCATTTGTTTTGGCTTCTTCGACATGATCATGAACGTTTGTAACAGTTTTTTACTTCATACAACTACGTAAATGTTGATTTAAACCTCAATCAGTTTTGAAACTTCTATTACAAACGATGCATTCATGCTCATCTTTTTCAGCATTTACATTTGCATTTTTGCCAATAAGCGTTGGGTTCGTCTTTTGTTCATCGGAACTTTCAGTGAGTATTCTTAAACTACCATCCATGAAGTGTTTTGCTATTTTACAATTGTCTTACAGCAATTTCTCAGAGTTAGTCGAGTTAAAAAATGTTTCGTTTCAGTGACCGTTAAATAAAACACGTCCGCCATGTGGGAAGACATTGCGTTTTTAATAAAATCTGTAAAATTCTTATACAATATACGTTAAAATTGTGAAAAATATTTTTCTCTAAACAAACCCACTACGAGCGATTAAATTACATTCCACGAAACAGAAGACCAACGAAGCAGTACTTTTTTAACGTAAAAATACTGGTACTAGAAGCCACAAAATCTGCTGCAATGAATTTCAAAATCTCACGGGAAACAATAAAAACAAAAACAATCTACAGAGTTGAATGTTTTTCAAATCAAAACAATTTTTTAACCTTATCAAGATTTTTAAAATAGCTTTAAATTTTTGACAGAAAAAACAATAACAACGGTTTCACTTTCTTCTTTTTACACGCTTTGAAAGATTCCTTCACTCACTCCCATTGTACGCAATCTAAAAACAAGAAAACATTTTCATATAGTGAAGTTTCCAGTGCTTTTGAGGGATGATATTTAAAGCTAACTTTCCAAACTACAAATATATATATAATTTTGTCCGTAACATAAACTTAGCTGATACTTTTGTCACCATGTATGTCAACATAGACAAGTATACAGTCATGTTGTCATACATGTTGTTGCATGTGTACCAAGTAATATCACCTAATTAATGCATACAATTTTGAACTTATGGAACAGAAATTTAAAAGGTTTCAGTAGCTCAAATACTGCAGAAGCTTTTAACACTCAAGAACTTTGTTGTCCCCTCCAGGAAAAAATTGACAGAGTATATCCATCACGATTAATGAGGCTAACCAAATAAAATATAAATCACCACTTTTTGTGGCCAAGTCAATGGAATAGTAAGCGCTGTTTTTTTATTTCAGGAATAATTAAGGTAAGTTGGGAAAAGTATATGAGTTATCAGAAGAGAAGCGCAAATTTTATTTTAAAATTTGCCAGAGCTTGTCCCATGGCATTTTCAGCAAGTTAATAAAATCATAACAATCAAATCATATTTTTTACTTATTAGGTAGACATACATCACAAATATCTGGTGTTGTGTTGGCAACTTTACTAATTTTTAGATGCAGAGTTCCAACCATACCAACGAGGGTGTCGACAGTTTCCAAATCTGGCAAAGTCATTCTAAATGTGTTTTTTTTTTAGGATTTGATTAATGCAAGGCCAAAGCCAAGGGAAATTAAACCACAGTTTATTGTCCTAGACACATTCAAAAACACATGCCAACCAACATTAATGCAATCAGCCACAGGAAATTATACATGTCTATTGTCTGTGCATCATCCAGTTAGGTTTAATCAATGCGCAACAAAACGTTTTAGAAGCTAAGTACACAAATACAAAAATATTAAAAGTGTTGAACTTCATCCTGGGGCTTAATTCACTTCTTTGCCTAGGTCAGGTCAAGCATATTTTGAAAACTATGCTGAATCATGTATTTTATTAAGTTCATCGCTATAGAATAGCACCTTGATAGGAAGAGGATTCTGTGTTGGATGAAGAAAATGACTGACGAATGGTTTATTGTAAATAAAATGGTAATTTTTACACAAATAATTTTTAAGATAATGAACTTTTTCATGTGGGTGCTCAAACACATGTGGACGGTGGACAAGAAACTTTGATGTAATTTCCCTTGGTCTAATATTCCTAGAATATTCTAAAGTTACAAGCAGTTTAGAAAACGCCCACACCTTTCAGAGAATGTGTGCAGCTTGAGCATCCTTGGAGTTCTCTTTAAATGACGGTTTCCATGTCGTTTTAAACCTTGTTGGGAGGGCCTACGGACAACTCATTCTTATTGCCAAATACATTGTTGTTAGTTTGATAGCAATAGTGGATATTTTTTTAATTAATGTAACAGGTTACCGACTTAATAAATAAAAAATTGTGATGAAAAACAGTTGATTGTAACACCCAGAGCTATTTGTTTTGTCTGCGCCCTAGCCACAGGATTTCTATAGCTGGCTATCAGTCAGGTAATAATATAGCTACTCCATATTTATTCTACAAATTACTTTTAATTCTTTTAAACAAAACAGAGCTAGCTAGCAGCTAGCTACCTTGTGTGTTTAAGCTTTACCTTGATCTGGATGAAACCAACTAACAATCAATTGATAATTTTGTATTTTTATATCTTTTTAGAAATAATAAAATAAAACACATAATTGTACAAATTCCTTCAATCTTTCTTCAGAAAAAGGTAGCTACAGGAGCTTTTTTCAATCCAACTCAAATCTTGAGGAAAAGCAAAGCAACAAAAACGCTTAAAATACACAAGTAAAGTCGATTAGAAACAGGACTACCAATATATTATTTCATAAGACGAAAACAGTTTCAATTCTATTATTTTCAAATAAAGTACAATTAAAATAGTAATAAAAGCAAAACTGCAAAATAATTAGCTATATTTATACCATAATTAGCTATAATACAAAGAAAAGGCATATTTCAGGTCTTAAAATATACGTGTCTAATATGCCGACTACCGTTTTGTGTCCACAGCATATTCCTCTCTGCATGTTAAACTTCGGCGGATGTATAATCTGGATGAAAAGACGGGGGTTGGGGCCGTACTTATTGGCTTTTTTGCTAGACTTATACTTTAGCCCCTTGATCCAAACCTATTTGTTCTACTAGACAAAAATATCAGTCTTATTTCTCTAGGCTGATTTTATATGATTTTTTTTCAATCAAAATTTTGAGAATCTCAATAATTCTCTTGGTATACTTCGCGTAGCAAACGTGCTCCACAATTTCACTTCGCAAAAATCCACTTAGGCAGGAGAACAATGGAAAAAAAAACCATCACGACTTGGGACGTCGCAGTCCATTGACACTGGAAGGACTATAGCGATGGTCACCTGTCTAGGATCGTGAAAGCACGTAATTTACGTGTAAGGCCCTTATTAGGCAGCAAATAGCCATATTGCACTCCTTGGAAGCCTGTACACGCTCTTGTCAGCGTTCTAACAGCCTGGTGCTTAGAAAAATGTCTTGGGACGTCACAGTCCATTCAGTTTGGAAGGACTAGACCGATGGCCACCTGCCTGGGATCGTGGAATCAAGTGATTTACGCGTAGGGCCCTTATTAGGCAGCAAATAGCCATATTTCAGACTTTGAAGGGCTGTACACGCTCTTGGTGTTCTAAGAGCCTGTTGCTAAGGAAAACGACTTGGGACGGCACAGTCCATTAAAACTGGAAGGACTATACTGATGGCCACCTGCCTGGGATTGTGGAATCACGTGATTTACGAGAAGAGCCCTTATTAGGCAGCAAATATCCGTATTGCAGCATTTGGAGGACTGTGCACATAATTGGCGGTGATCTAAAAGCCTGACGCTAAGGAAAACCGCTTAGGACGTCGCAGTACATTGAGACTGGTAGGACTAGACCGATGGCCAACTGTCTGGGCTTGTGGAAATATGTAATTTACGTGTAGGGCCTTTATCAGACTGCAAAAGACCGTATTACATCCTTTAGAGGCTTGTAAATGCTCTTGTCAGTGTTTTAAGAACCTGGGGTTAAGGAAAACGACTCGGGACGTCAGAGTCCATTGAGACTGGAAGGACTTACCTAATTTGGTCCCAGGTGGTCCCTTGTTACTCACGTGGTGAAAAATGACTGACATCACCACCTCTATTCCAAGTTATTTGGTCTGAAAGTTATATGTGCCCACATTTTTTTTTAGAAATTTGTGTACCTGTTGCCTCCATTGTATAGAGCTTGAAATGCTGATCAAGAAAATGTATAGGATCATGTACTTTTGACAAACGGTTATGAAAATATTGTGGTTTAAAGGTTTTTTGATGACGACATCAACCCGTTCATTCCGAATCGGATTCGGGGACCAAGGTTTGGGAAACTTACCCAATTTGATCCCAGGTTGTCCCTAGTTACCCACGCGTTGAGAAATACTGACGTCAGCCCCTCGTTTCCAAGTTATTTGGCCTCAGAGTTATACCTGCAATGCAATGGCTTTATGAATCTTATTTAACGCATTAACGTCAGTCTAATTTTTTTTTTTTTTTTTTTAATCAATGATAAGATTTTATTGTTTTTAACCCTGATACAATAACATGCGACAGCTGACATAACAATAAAAAAACACAATCAAGATCGAACTATACGTTATATAAAGCATCTAGAGGAATGTTGTGCCGGTCAACTTTTTCAAAATGTTGCGACGCTTTTCGTTCTCCTCTAAGTGCACTCACTGAAGCACGAATCAGTGTAAATTAAAAAATTTTCCTAATCCATGCTACTGTCTCAGATGTTGTTGTTTTCGTTTTTAGGGCGTTCTTTTCTGCCAAATTACTTATGAACATTGAGGCCTCTTGAGCCATCCCACCAGTAACGCCAAAAATCAACAGTGTGAAAGTACCGTGATCTACCATCAAAATTCTTTCATTGTATTTCCTTTTCTTTTCCAGTGTGGAAAACGTCGATGAAACAAACTTGGTTAGATACGTGTGAGCTGTTAAGTTTGTAACCCTTGCGTCAAAAAAAATGCTCTTCTGTACCTTTGCCAGAATCCGATTGCGCTAACGTCTGCTCTTGCCTCTTCGGATTTAACTGCACTTCTCTTAAGATCCACTGATTCTTGGGCAGCAGAAAGAAGTGGAGGTTCAGTTTGTACGTCATTGCAGCATTCGTGTAGCAGATTGGCAAGGAGATCCCTTAAATGATTGTGACGGGCAATAACATAGCCACCAAGATGACAATTTAAAGCATGTTGTAACGTGAATTTAGCTTTACATGCACAAAACAGAGGAACATGTTGAAGTTCCTAGTTGTACCGCAAGTAGAGCAAATCCACAAATTCTTGCTTGTTGGGTGCATATCTTTCTTCTTTAAGGGGTAAAGTCGAAAGCCACATTGAACCACCTGGAAGACAAGATATTTCATTTGCTTTTGTTTCAATCGGATTCATCTTTTCCCGAAGGTCGTTTAATTTATTAGCGTTGTGCGAGGATCTTTCGGATTTTAATTTTGCAAATATTTCTTTTGCCTTCGGGTTGTTTGCCAGAAGTTCAATCTGGTTGTTCACACGTTTCGTCTGAAATTCGCAAATCCTTGATGAGTTTGAAAACTCCAACTCTGCTAATTCTGTAACGTCTATAATTCCTAGTCCTCCCATCTTGGTCAGAAGAGAAAACAGACGTCTTTCATCCAAGCTACATTGCCGGTCATTGCACAGTGCTGGTATGAAGAAGTTTCTAATAACATCTTCGACTGGTTGCAGAAGATTCAAGATGTCTTTTAGCGTCCTGATGTAATAATTGAATTTATGTCGATAGCCTGCCGTAAACGCAATGTAGGCGGACCGTGGATGAGTCTTGGCAATGTTAGCTAGAGTAAATAATTCCTTAACCCATTTACTAACTAGATTTTCTGTGTAACTCTGTTACTTAATATTGGACGAGCACCTAACATGGAACGAGCATTTAAACGCTGTCACAAAGTCAACCTACAGCGTATTGCTAATACTTAAGACGTTAAATTAAGTTCGTAATGTCTGGCAGAGTCACTCATACTTTCTCGACTAAACTAATGTTTTGGTTACGGTCACATTCCGAAATATCTACAGACTACAAAGAGTGCAAAATTGTACCGCTGGATATTGTCAACCTTAGCTGGCTCCCTATTGTGAAAACACCGAAAATAACGTAGTAAAACTTGTGTCTCAAGCGTTTTCAGATAAAAATTAGCCAGCTTACCTTCAAATAGAGACTGTAAAACATCGAAGAAATCTTTGATTAAGTAGTTCCGACCTCAAGATTGACTATGGTGAGAAAAACACTTTCCAAAAATAAGCTACTATTTTTAATAATTTACCATAAAATGTTTGCTCATGTGGTACTAAAGGTTTATTTAACAAGGGGCAAAAAAATTTTATAAGGATAAGGTTCTTTACCAGGTATTAACATCGTAATATTTTCACACATAATATTTACATCTATTGTTATTCTTAGTAAATTAAATTTTTCATATATTTTTTACAAATTTTTATATCCTCTGATTTCCCTATTAGTTTCCCTATTAGTTACCCCTGCCATTTGTACACATTTTTAGTTTTGACTTTAGCCTGGCTCTTTTACAACCTCTATATCTTTTTCTCGATTGTTTCCAGGCTCAAGGTTTAATTTTCAGGTTTAATTTTCCTACAATTTCATTTTCTCCTCTTTTAATGTAACGAATTTTAATAATTTTATTCATTTATTTTTAAATATTTTTATTAATTTACTAGTCGATAAGGCCGTGGAGAAATCCACACTTAGGCAGAAGGACAATGAAAAACAGGTTGTTTTAGATTTTTTGCTGATGTCACCAGTGCAGATACAAAAAAATTGGCGAAATTTAGTTCATTCGTCGTCTGTAATGTGTAGAGGTTGAAACGCTGATCAAAATAATGTATAGGATCATATGTTTTCGACGAACGCCTAAGGAGATATAAGGGTTTGAAAATTTTGCTGACGTCAGCAAAGACAACCACACAAAAAAATTTTTTTAGAATTTTATATACCTGATGCCTTCATCGTATAGATCTTGAAACGCTGATCAAGAAAATTTATATGATCATGTACTTTTGACAAACGGTTACGGAGATATTGTGGTTTAAATGTTTTTTGATGACGTCACCTAGATTTGGGAAACTTACCCAAATTGGTCCCAGTTGGTCCCTAGTTACCCACGCGGTGAAAAATGACTGATGTCGCCACCTCGTTTCCAAGTTATTTGGCCTCAAAGTTTTAAGTGCATTGTAATGGCTTCAGTAATCTTAATATACTTTCCTTTGACGTCAATATTATTTTAACATCAAAGTTTGGTAAATTACGGAACAAATTTAAGGTAATGTTTTATAGACTTTATCAAAGAAAATTGTAAAGAATATAATCCACTTTGCAAAAGTGACAGACAGACACACAGAAGCTCTGTATTATTATAAGAGATGCTTTTAAAACAATTCTATTGGAATCTGATTTTATGTTAATAATAATAAATTTTTTGAACATTTGACATATATTTTTTAATTTTCCTAGATACAACTAGAAATCTAAGTTCTGCTGTGTTCACTTATAAAAAGGACAGCAGATAAGCATAATTACACAAACTTCATTATTAGGCTTTCCAAACAGCTCTTATTTCGTCTATTAAATACATAATAGGAACATCTGCAAGCAACCTCGCTGCATTTGAAAATTTAATTTAATTATTTCTATTTACGTCTATTTTGTTTTGTCTCAACAAGCTAGTAAGCTTCTTCATCGAAGGTGGAAAGGAATCCCACGTAACTAAATTCGACGACGTCGAAGTTCTTATCAATTATGTACTGCGTATGTTTTCGTACTTTCTGCTTTTATATTCATGTGACTTCACTAAATTGATCTCGAAACAAATTGTCAGCTCGATAATATTATAGGTGTTGTCCTTTACAAAGACAATGTCTGGTCTGACAATTTTGAACAGGTTTGATGGGTTGAGAAATAATAATAATAAATGTTTTTACACACAGAAGGACACAATACATACCGATGCAACTAATTTTATATGTTTCTTTAAGCAACCCGAAATAATTCACAGACAATCAATGCTCATATTATTTTTTGAATCAGCATGCAGAACAAAAGTTTTTGTTATTTCAACTTAGTACTACGTCGTTATTAAAATGTATTATAATTATGTATCATCCAATAACAGTACCAAGAGCAGTAGCATATATCTGCCGAATTTTAGTTTTCTATTTATTGGTACAATTTCCTTCTTATTGGTTGTTAATATTTTCTACATCTTTTCAAATATTAAGCAGATATTGCAGGACCGTTCGTTGAATATCAAGATTTATCCACTCGAGGAGGGCAATATTCCACGAGGCGCAGCCGAGTGGAATATTGCCCCACCAAGAGTGGATAAATCTGATATTCGACGAACGGGCATGCAATATATGCTTTATTATATACCTAACATCTCTTTTTTTGTCAGACATTTTTTATTTTTCTACTGCATTTTTTGAAATAGAAGGCCCATGAAAGGGAGTAACGAAATCTCGATTTCGTTTTTGTTTACGGAAGTCATTGCATTTTACGGAAGTCATTGCATTGTAAATTGAAAATACCAAAACAAGCGTGGAATATCGCATCAGTTATTGCACGGTTGTACGGAACATTTAGATTTATTGTATATAAAAAAGAGTTGACAGGTATATAATAATATTTAATATCTCTCCCGTCCCACCTAAATACATTTTTAAAGCAAGCAGGAGTTATTTTCAAAGTCCCTATTATATCATCTTGTTTTCGTTTAAGTCTGCAACTAATTTTTGATTTCTTAGCTACCTTTTGGTTCTTATGAGTTGTTGTTTTTATATCGCAGTATATTTAGTTTTGTAAATTGTATTCTCAAATCCATGATTACAATGATTGTTTTAAATATTAGGTGTGATTATTTTGAACTTATGTGAAAGCCTATTACTATTACTGTTTTGGTATTTTTTTCCAGAGGAACTTGTGTTACATAGAGACAGAGTTGAACAGCATTGTTCGGGTATATCTGAAACGCTTTCATCTTTAAAGATTGGCTACCAAGATATGTTGCGTGATCATGTACACAAGGTATTTACCTTTTCTTCATACACATACTCATTTTTCATTTTAAAACTGGACAGTAAACAATTTATTCATTCATTCATTCATTCATTCATTCATTCATTCATTCATTTCAAATATTTATACAGGATATATACACTTCAGCATAAAAAAACTGTTTCCAAGTGGTCCTGTTTAAAGCAAATGTTAAAAATTAGATAAAATATATGTGACTGTCCAGGGGAATTTGATAACAAACACTTAGCGTTAATTAGCGTTTAAAGCGCTAATATTATTGCTTTAGCGCTAACATTTAACGCTATAACGTTAATAACGCTAATACAATTTTTTTTGTAATGATAATAATGTTAAGACGATAATAATAATTAGCGTTAAAATAACGCTATTAACGTTAAAAAGCATGATTACGCAATTTTGATTTTTCGTGTGCTGGCAAAATTTTTTTTTTAGCCAATGTCAAATAATGCGAACAGAGCTGAGACCTTTCCTGCACGACTGACTCCCTGTAGCTCGTTTCGAACTTTCGTCGGACAAAATGTCCGATAGATTTCCGTCTTGGATAATTTCTTCATATTGAATAGTCCTGGTCCTTTTAATCCACGAGCAAGCCTATTCATAGCCGACCTGACCATCCTAGCTAATTCACCGACTCCTGACTTAGTTAAAAGAACTACGTATCTTTTTTGCCTGGCCCCTTCGTCGTTGGTAACCAGGTCTTAAACAAGAAATCCAGCCATGCGGTTCTTAACTAATGTGGAGGTGAACGCCGACGGAGCATGGATGAAGCAAGTCTGCAAAACTGCATTTACAGGCGGAACAGACATTATATCATGGATTTAATTGTAGATAATTTCTTCATTTGACAAAACAATTGGAAACCATAACAGGTCCGAATTTAATGGATTTTTTTCTTTATGCCACAAGTGTTATTCAAACAATTTTAAACAATTTCTATATAAACTTTGTTAAAATGTAGCTGAATTTTCTGAATGAATTTTGAAGTTTTATTTAAGCCACGTGGATAAAGATTTTTTTTAATTTGAAAACGAAGCATATTTTTGCCTATTTGCTTGTGATGACCTGAAAAATAAACAATAAGTTTATGAAAATGACAGTATAGTCATGCATACTATTTCGGAGATGTAGAAAAGGAAGTTAAGATTGAGAGAGTCGCTATACCAGTAGACGCTCGATCATCGTGTTTGGGGTTCACGATTCAAAATGTCCCCCACTTTTCTACCGCAAAATGAATGTGCAACAAAGGTTAACCTTGGAGCCCATATCGCACGCGTAACATCCTTTGCACGTGCGTTTTACATCACACTTGATTTACATGTTCACTTGATGCATTACTTGATTTACACGTGTTAATCATCGCACACCTACACAAATATTCCTGAAAGAGACTGTAAGAACGCATGGTGGGCTTTTACTTTACAGATTATCTATTTTAATACATGGAATAGAGATGGTAGAGAGTATTATTCATTCAAATTTTTGTAACCTTAAGAATAGACAATGCTAAATTATATTAACGCTAACGTTAATTTAGCGCTATTAACGTTATTAGCGAACATTAGCGCTATTTTACAATGATAATTAACGCTATAATGTTATCTCATGTTAACGCTATAACGTTAAAGTGGACTTTATCTAGCGTTAATTAGCGTTAATTCTTTTGTTCTTCGTAGCGATACAACGTTAAAGTTTAACGCTAATTTGTTTGTTATCAAATTCCTCTGGACAGTCACATATTGACATGACACATATCTATAAGTTAAAATATTAATAAATAAAATGATAAAAATAAATTGCACTGAAAGCACAAACATAGATGAGATTAGGAAAAAACATTGAGCAGGTAATAAGATACAGGAATGAATGGATGGACACAAATGCTATATGATACTCAAAATTTAAGAGAAATAAGTCTTCAAAATAGATTTAAATTTTATAAAATCCTCTTCTTCTCTCACCCATAATGGCAAATTGTTGTAAAATTTTAATGATTTCTTGCCAAATTCTGTTTTGCACTTCGGAAGTTTTAACATCTTTCTGTTATTTCTTGTATTTATGCTGTGGTCAGTAACGTTGAAATAATTATTAAAATTTAAACAATTATCGTTGTTTTCGGACAAATAGACAGGAGAGGATTTTATTTCGAATTATCAGAGATGTCACAGATTGGTTATTTTCACCATCGAAGATTACTTTTGACGCTTTTTTCTCGAGGCTTTTCAATTTCTTGCACTGCGTCATTGTCAAATTCAAGGAAATGAACGAGCAACATGTAAATAGATGCGTTATCAATACAGTTGTAGATAGACAAAGCTGAATTTTAATCAAGAAGGTATCTAAGTCTGGCAAGCAATCTAAGTCGTCCAGAAAATTTTCGATAGTTCGCGGCAAACTGTTCTTCTATGTTAAGTGTTTCGTTTACATTCACTCCAAGATACATGTACGACTTTGTAACATTGACAACATCATTTTTAAATCGTATTTCTAAAGGTTTGCTAACTTTTGAAAGACGTTTCGAACTACCAAACAACATAACCTGCATTTTTCCTTTTGTAAGATTAGGGATTAAGATCATTCAAGCCAAGCCATGTCCCAAGATTTTCCATGTCTTCATTTAGGGCATTCTTAATCACTTGAAAATGTTTACTACTGAAGTAAATCACTGTGTCATCAGCGTACTTGATAATACGGGATTTTTTATGATATCAACAACGTTGTTTATAAACAAAATGAACAGCAAAGGACCTTGTATAGATCCCTGCAGAACTCCGTTGCTTACTCTATGCTGTTCAAACAAAGTTGATTTGAATCGAATGCGCTGCTGTCTGTTGAAGAGATAACTGTGAAACCATTTTAATTCATTATCATTAATACTTACTCAGTTACTTACTCAGTAGACTGGCGTGGTTAACAGCATTCAAACGCTTTAGATAAATCTACAAAAACAGCTCCAACTAATTCTTCAGAATCAACGGCCGATCTAATATCATCAACAAAAATACTCGCAGCCAATTCCGTAGATTTGCGAGAGCCAAATTGTGCGGATGATAAATCTTGTTTTCCTCAAGATAATCTAAAAGTTGACACTGTACTGCTTTTTCCGTAATTTTGAAAACAACTGGCAGTAACGGATTTGGTCTATAGTTTTCAATGCAGGTATCTGTTCCTGATTTATGAATGGGCATAAGTGTTGCTTTTTTCCATTCGATTGGTACTGTAGATGTGCTTAAAGTTTTTAGTTTATTATTTTGGCCAGTGGTTCAGCGATGATAGCAGCAGTATCTTTTAACAAGGATGGTGGTAAATCATCTATACCCGCTGATTTTTTTCGTTTAAGGTTTTTCAGGTGTTTAGATACATATTAAACTAAATGTACAGCGTAATTTGCGGCCAATCGTTACAGGGGTTCTCAAGCAAGAGTTAATAAGTGGTATTGCTTTCTCTTTAATACGCTTGGCGATGCTTGAAAAATATGTAATGATTCTTTGGCTCATCAGTACTGATTCCATCTACTTCAATAAATTTCGGTTTTTCTTTTTTATCACTTTTCGTGGGGAACACAGATTTCAATATTTTCCAAAATCGATCTGGGTTTTTTGCGTTTTCACGGAGATTGTTATTTGTGAATTTTGATTACTTAACCTTATTGAGACCTGGTCTTTTAGGGGCTTCAAATGTCTGGGAGTTGGGAGAGGGGGGTGTATAGGAGCATTGCTATCCGCATCACGTTTGGATTTGTCGATAGCATATATTGTGCATGATCTTACATATTGACAATCCTTTATGCGATCAGCAATGTTCAAAACATGAGTCATAAAAAGTAATAACACTAATTATAACAAGGGTTGTGGCATATGTTTGGATGTCTTTCCACAACGAAGAAATGTGAAACTCAAATAAAAGATCGATTTTTTTAGAATGAAAAGTTCAAACGCTCAGTTGAAGAACTCGAAGTAACTTTTAATAATGCAACAAATACGAATGAGTAAGATGCACAACATTTCAATATATTCTGACATGCTTTTGTAACTGTAATAGAAAGATTTTGTGACTTGCAATATTATAGAGAACGTGATGACTGAAAGTGTTTGTTATTCCAGGTTAAAAGCAATGCAAGACCAAGTAAATGGGAAGTTAGACCAGGTGAATGTTTTTACAAGAAAACATGTCTTTGACAAAGAAATAATGATGAATAAGTGTATATTTACTTAGTCAACAGAATTTTTTGCTTAAGTAGCAATAGTTTTCACATTATCAACAAGTGTTTTTACATTGATAGCAAGTTTTCTTACGTTGTTAAACAAGTGTCTTCTCGTTGCGAACGAGTGACTGTCTTCAAGTTGTCAACAAGTGTCTTCACGCTATCAAAAAATGTCTTCACGTTGTGAACAAGTGCATTTATGTTGTGGACAAGTGTCTTCTGGCTTTCAACACGTGTTTTCACCTTGTGAACAAGTGTCTTCACGTTTTCAGCAAGGATCTTCTCGTATGCAGCAAGTGTCTTCACGTTGTCATCAGGTGTTTTCACGTTGTGAACATCCTTACGTTGTCCACAAGTTTTTTCACGTTGTCAACACGTGTCCTCACGTTGTTAACAAGTGTCTTTACGCTGTCAACACGTGTCTTCACGGCATAAACAAGCGTCTTCACGTTGTCAACAAGTGTCTTCATGTTGTCAACAAGTGTCTCTACGTTTAATAAATGTTATCTTGTTGTTGTATATTTTCTGCTGTAGTAAACAATATTCTTAATGGTGCGATGTCATGTCTTAATTTGTTTATTTTTTAGTATGTGGAGATCATCCGTGCGTCAGTGCGTCATTTTCATTTCAACTTAGATGATACACTAAACAAATTGAGAAACTCAAATGCACAATTTAGAAAAGCTTTGAAGTGAGTTTGCATTTAGCACCAAATATTTTTTTTTATCGTACGAATGCTTAAACCAGATGTTGCAAGCGTTTACTACTAATCTTGAGTTGTCATCCACAAATATTATTAATTAGCAAAAACCTTTGATGATATTGGTGGACTTGAACGCCATTGCTGTGTGTATTTAATCAGGCTTGAGATCAAATATTGTTAATGTGTCTACCTGGTGGGTATTTCATAGAACAAATGATGCTTAAGTCAGCTTTATAACACAATGTTTTTTTAGAATATTTTCTGAAGGAGGAAACTTCTCACCTGAAGAAGTAGAGGAATTTCGAAAGCGCTTAGTAAGTAGACCTGCATGCCAATTCTTATCTCACGTCAAAGAGCGTAAAAAAATTATATGTTAAGCACCCTGAGTGCTTAACATATAAGGCCGTTTATTATAGGGTGGTGTTAATTACATATTTTCATCTTCAGATACAGCTCTAATGGAAGCAAGATGCTTATGAAGGACTTGTGCTAATTCCACCAACTGATTACACTAATAATTCAATTTAAAGTGCTGACATATTTTAGGAAAAGATGGCGACAAAAATTGACAACTGTGAAGGTTCATTAATAGGACAGTTAGAGGGAATGGAAACCAAGCGTATGGACATTGCAAAGAGTTTGCTAGAAAACTGGAAGATAGGTTTGTTGCATTGACATGTACATTCCATACACAACAATTTAAAATCTTTACTTTTATTATGCTTTACTCTGATCGACATTAAAGCTTCGGGCCGACGTGCAGCATTTTTCATCCACACGCAGCAAAAATGTGCTGCGCTGCGTGTGGATAAAAAATGCTGCACGTGGCACCTACTTGCAACATGCTACAATTTGTACTTTTTGCAGCCAAAAAATGCTGCAGAAACTTTGCAGCAATATTAAGTCGATTTAATATTTTGCAGCAAAAATCGACCTTTTGCCACATATTTTCTTGTGGCCCATATGTGCAACATATTTATCCAGCAAATTTGCGTTTCTACTGCATAAACATAATGGCTTCTCATGATGAAAACACGCGGTTAACTGATGAAGAAAATGTTAAGTTAATTAACTTTTATAAAGAAAATACCGAATTATGGGCAACAGCCTTCACTTGAACGCAAAAAGTATTAAAAAGAGAGTTGTTAGTGCAAGAGTTTGCTGGATATCGTAAAAATAAACAACATTGCTCGTTTGGTTTAATACTTTCTCTCATGACAGTGTCTTCTTTTATAAGATACGGATACAGTCTCTCTACGAGATATTCAAAATGGAGTCGATCCATCCGTATATACTCCTTGTATGATGTAACATCGCCCAAACGGAACTCTTGAAAAAGATTATGCTAAATTCCTTGTTCACTTCTCTTTTGGAGCCAAGGTTTTACCCATATGGTTCGTTTTTTTGTTGAGGAAACATCATCCTCGTCATCCTCGTGGAGAAGCAAAGCAATGCAAGCTTGTGTTTGTGTTCTCTTCAAAGAGATTTTGAATTTTATACTTCTTGCTGCACAATATAAATTAACATATGTGTGGCCACAGATAAAATTTGCTGCATAAAACTTGCTGCGCGTGGATGAAAAATGCTGCACGTGGCCCCAAAGCTTAACTTTCTGCAAAAGAATATGATCAGGTCTGTATTTCACGTTAATATTTAGCTCCAATATTTTTCTCTCTTAAGTTTGCGTCATTTGGGTTTTTAATAAAGTGACTTGTTAAATCCGTATAATAAGGTATGCTTTTCTTTACAGGTTTAAACACCATTTATTTGATTTAACTTTTGTTGAGAAAATTAAAAGGTGGCTAACGAATATCCAAGTAAAAATTAAAGGAGAGGTTTGTTTGCATGCTTTTTTTTTAGAATGTATATTAACTTTTTGTTGTCGTTGTTATTGTTGTTGTTGTTGACGTTTTCATTGCTGTCGTTTTATAAGTTTGTAATGGTTGTTGTAAGAATGATGATACCCTGGTTGATTTTTTACATACAACATGTTTTTCAGGTAGCAAACAGTAACTCTCAGAGTCAGCATTTAAGTAAGATGATATCTGTCTTCAGTAGAAGATTAGAACGTATAAAGAACCCTTCCGTAGATGGTGAGGTAAGTCGTGGTTTGAAGCATAAACAAGCTGGTATTAGGGCAAGGCTATTGTTTCCGAGGGCTATTCTAAAACCTGCGTTTGGACTTTATTCTAGCACATCTTCTAAAGTTTAAAATTAGTACATGCTGTTGTTTTAAATGAAGATTAATTTGCTTTACAAAGGTCAGCGAAGTAGATACAAAGTAATTTGACAAGGGGCAAACAAGGTTGTGAGGGTTTGACTAACTTCTCTGGACTCCAACACGTGAAGGTTTTGGGGGATTTGGTAACAACCAGATGCAGCAGTAATTTTCATATACATCATAAAATGGTAGCGCTAGCTACAATACACAGATATTTTAGGAGACCTGTCAAAAATTTGAGCCCAAATCCGAACTGTTTTCTGTGAGGAGAATGAGCTGCTTTTATATTGCATCTTACCTTAGCAGCGAAAAAACTTGTAAAAAGTGACAAAAATTGGGCTTAGTGGCTAATAATTTGTACCAAACAAATTTTTTTGCCTGCCATCTATTTTCCTTTTTTTTAGTACATTACTAACCCCAATGTCTTAAAATTAGGACACTAACATAGGATGCAATTTAATTTTTTTTTAGTTGAAATTATTATATAAAAAATCGAATTTGTAATAAATTCCTTTGTATATAATTTACATTTTATGAACCAAATAAGTATTTTAAAAATTAGTCTGTTAAAACGTGATTAATATTTTTAACTACAATTTTTTACTGACTTTATTTTATAACAACTTTGTTTTAACGATGCCTTATCTGAAGTTCATTGTATAGATATGTTATAATTGACTGCATATGCACTTAGTTTACCCTGAAGCTTTGAACTTCCTTTCCCCCCACCTCTCCCCTCCCAAAAAATTTTCAACCACAAGTTTCTGATATAAACTGCTTGTGCCTTTCAAATGAAAATTATTTTTGCATTTAGAAATTTACTGTAGAAGAGCTTCACGAGACTTTACAACCTGTAATCGGCACGTGTGTTAGTCGTACTGCATATCTGGATTGTGCTTTTAAAGTTCAGAAAGCACCAAGTACGCCTGTCATACTAGAAGGTAGCAGTAAGCAGGATATTGAGAAGTGTAATTTGAAGGGGTAGGTGATTTCTCTAGATTTTATATTTAGTTTTACTAGATATTGTTAAGATATTAATTTATGATAATTGTAGGGAGTGTATTAAGTGCATTGCAGTATTAAATAATACGCACGTATGTTTTTGGATGAGAAATATCCAACCTACATAGCCAGGTAACACTGCATTTTAGCCGTTTGTTTTTATCAAACTTTTTTCTATTTTAGGAAAGGCAGGAAGTCAGTGAAAAAGCAAGCTTCACGACTAAAACGCCTTTCAAGTGAGCAAATTTTTATCATACAATTCTGCTCTTCTTGCAATGCCGTTGATCTAAGATCTCCCGTTTTCTTTCATAAGAATGAATAACAGAAGTAGTTGGAAGTCACTTGTTGCACTTGTTGCACTTGTACTTTGCAAATAATTTATAAGTTCTTTGTGTTAGGTGGGAAGTCTACACATAATTCTAATGAGAAAACAACTGCATCCCTGGTATGTATGCATGATTATAATATTATTATAAAAATGTTTAACAAAAGACTGGAAAAGATCATGATTATAACTAATTTACCTTCTTTAAAATGCACTTTGGAATAATTTAAGGATGGGGAATTTTTTGTTTTAAGCCTCTCTTATAGAAAGCTTGTTCTAACATGTCTGTAACTTGCTGTATGCGTCTGATTTGTCTTCTTATTTTATATTTTAGATTGTTAAAAAAGATTCGGCTGAAGAAGAAGGATTGAATGTCTTATCTGATGTTCCGACTTCATTAATGTAAGCATGAGGCTTTGCAAAGATTTTTAGGCCCATTTAAATCTTGGCCTGATTTTTAACACACATGTGTTTCAGAAAAGAACCTTTTTCCTTGATTTTAAGTTTTAAATTTACCAAAAAAAAATTATTATTTTCGAAATTAGCATTGTAAAGATTTGAGTCAATGGAGCATTATTGTCACATTTAAAGCTCTTTTGCATGTAATTTCCCTGTAAATTTATCATACAATTCACTTCAGATATAGAATTTCAGATACGCAATAGCCATTCTAGATTACTAGCTGGAGAAAACCGCCGTCGAAACGCTGGGCTAATCTATCAGTGGCAAAGCGTTGAATGCCAGGTTGAGCAGGTAGATCTTGTTGCACAACGGGTTGTGGGATTTTGGTGCAGGTATACGATGTGTCACAATTCCAGTAGAGCGCTTACAGCGATAAAGCCTTCCCGACAATGAACGTCAGATTGAGGGCTTAGTGCAGGTACACTATACCACACATCCAGGCGAAGCGCTTTATGATGACGCGCTAATTTTTTTTGATATTGAACAATCGAATTAGATGCAAACATGCTATAAATATATCCAAATCTATGTAAATAATTAAACTTATATTTTCAGCGGTAGTTCTTAATGACTCTTTAATGACTATATGCAAACAAAAGAATAATTGAACCGTCAACAATGTTTGTTTAAAAATAATTATGTTTTATATGAGAAGAAAATTATGGAACAAACTTATCGAAAACGCTATTTCAGCCAACCAGAGTGAAAATATCAGCTTTTTGCACTGTAGAATTGAAAGAAAAAAAAATTGCACTAGTTTTTCAGTAGAAAATAAAAATATAGCATATATGCCAGAACTGATACCAATGAACAATTTGTGATGACTAATTATACTGGAAAGAGCCAAAAATATGCTTATTATAAATGTACTAACCGAGAAACCCGGCATCGTAACGCCGGGTTATGCTACAAGTAACTGTTACCCGGTGTTAAACGCCACGTTGAGCGCTTAGTAAAGCATTTAATCAAGCCACAAACTGTGCCATACATCCGGGTGGAGTGCTTTTGTACAAGTATACAGTAACGTCGTATATCGCAGGTGTAATATATTTTGAAAAATATAACTTTACCTGAAATGAAAACACAGTTTACAAACCGTTGTTATCCCGTCATAGCAAAAACAATCAGTCAATATTATTTTATTTTACAGAATAAGTTTCCGTCTGTTTTTAACACTGGGCTAAGCACTTAGTACAGGTAAACTGTGTCGCAGATGTGTATAGGTGTAATACCCTTTTTCAAAAATACTTTATCGCAACTTCGGTTTAAATAAAAACACAGGGAACAGCCTGTTGTTACCCCATCCAGCTAAAACAATCGCTAAGCCATTTTATTACGCAGAAAAAGTTTTCACGAAAATAATAAAAGGTGTAGATACGTAACTGCATTTAGCATAAGAATTATTGCTTAAAGGTACTGTCCGATTAAAAATCAACTAAAATTTTGACAAAAAATTCTTATTTGTAACTAATTTCTATAAAAGAATTAAATAATTATTTGTTTTCTTTCCTAACACCAACTGAACAACATCTCATTCTTGTTTACAAAAAAAGCATGCGGTCTCTCGTTTCGATCGGTTATATGGATGGTGGATCATAGGCACTAAAGCGAGGCTGAAATAATATGTCGCGTGTGACGTATTTACCTGGAGCGCGCCGAAGTGACCAAAATAAATAAAACGTGGGCCAGGCTGATATTTTATTATATGTTTAAAATTTTTGGTAATTTTACCCCCTGAATTGTGAAAGACCGCTTTTTATGAGTTATTCATATGGAATTAAAAAATCAAAGGCGAGAGATGTGTCTAGACCTTAAGGTAAACACACACTGTGCTAATTCTGTACGAACCTAAGTAAGAAGCATTCGCTAATAAAACTTGAAGTTCAATATGACTTTAGCCTTAGGGTTGCATAGTTGTTTCCAGCTACTCTAAAGCCAACCAATCAATAATTAAAAATTAGTTTCCCCTCTACTAGATGTCCCGCCACAGAGATTAGACTCAGATCGCACATTCAGTAAGCTTGAAAGGCAGAATAATGTCGTTGTGCGCTGTGTGAATTGCACTAACAACAGTCTAAAAAACAGGATAAAAAAAATCTTCCGTATAAGGAAAAACCAAAAGTCAGAGAAATATCTGAACGGAGGAAAGAAAAGGATGTTAAGGAGGTGAGTGGGGGCTGGTAACTAGGTGGTCGTTCGAAAACTCTCTGTCATGTTAGTAAGAGCTAGCTAAAGAGCTAGCTAGATGGTCACAACCCCAACGTAAAAATAAATAATATTGGCTAGGATAAAAGCTCCTATATTAAACTGAATAAGAATAAATAAGGCTAGCTAGCTGGTTTTAGGATGTTCCCTCAAAATCTACATTCATAGCCAAAATCCTAAAATTGGTGGTTTAAGATTTGTACGTGGCTAAAAAATATATTTACCTTAACATGTGAAAACATACAGAAAACAAATACTTTAAAATAAAAAGATTTTCAAGATAAAAAGGTCAAACAGAAACCTACAAACCTAGCACTGAACACACCACTTCCAAAATCAAAATGGCCTTTTTGGGTCTGCTTTACACGTTCCTTCGTCGGCAATTTGTGGCCGCCAAAATCTCGGATTGGTTTTTCAAAAAAATCGGCCGTTGCCATTGGCTGCTACACGCGGGCGATCAAAACAAAGCCGGTAAAAATATATCGCATTTGGTATTTCGTGCAGATATAAAGGTAGATAACACTAGGTTGAGGATGGCTAGTGTAAATGTTGGTACTCTGAGAGGTAGAGCAGGTGAAGTAGTTGAAATGTTAGAACGTAGATCTGTTGATATGTGTTGTGTTCAGGAAGTCAGGTGGAGAGGAGCTTCAGTGAGATTTGTGGAAGGTAGGAGGGCAAGGTATAAGCTTTTTTTGGATTGGTAATAGTGATGGATATGGATATGGAGGAGTTGGCATATTCGTTGCAGAGAAGTGGGTAGAAAAAGTAATAGATGTTATGCGTGTTAATAGTCGTATTATAGTGATAAAGTTTTTGATAGGTAATAGGATTGTCACTTTTCTGTCAGTTTATGCTCCACAGTGTGGACTCAGTGAGGAAGATAAAGATAAGTTTTATGATGAGTTAATAGCAGTCACATCAAAGTTTGGAGACACTGAACTTGTCATGGTGGGCGGCGACTTTAATGGTCATGTTGGGAAGTCATCTGAAGGTTATAGAGGTGTGCATGGAGGCTATGGATTTGGGAGCAGAAATAAGGAAGGGGAGGGATTGCTAGAGTTTGGAATGGCAACGGACATGGTGGTTTGCAACACATCATTCAGTAAGAGACAGAGTAGGCTGATAGCATATGAGTCAGGTGGTTGTAAGACACAGATAGATTACTTCCTGGTTAGAAATTCAGACAAGAAAGTGGTGAAGGACGTGAAAGTTATATCAGGGGAAGAGTGTGTTTCCCAGCATAGGTTGCTGGTTTGTGATATTATCTTGAAGAGTGTTAAAAGGAAGAGATTGTAGCAAGACAATTTAGTGCAAAAGTTCAGCAGTTAGCCCACAATGGTCAATGTGATAGTGACAATGTTGAAAGTACTTGGACTACTTTGAAGAATTGTCTTCTAGAAGCTTCTGATGATACCTGTGGGTGGACGAAAGGACCAGCTAGACATAGACCTGGTGGTGGAATAATGAGGTTGACCAGTGTATAAAGGAAAAGAGGAAACTTTGGAAAGAGTGGAAGTCAGGTGGTAGTAAAATTATTTACTTAGAAGCTAAGTGTCGTGCTCGTACAGCAGTGTATAAGGCAAAATCAGAAGCAGAGAGAAACAGATTTGCAGATGTGTTAAGAAGGGAAGACCAGCGCAATGAGGTATTCAAGATAGCAAAGCAAATGAAGAAGACTAATCAAGATGTTGTAGGTGAGAAGTGTATACGTAATGATGAAGGTGTTTTGGCTAGCACAGAGGAGGAGAAAAGGGTAGCTTGGAAGAATTATTATCAGAGGTTGCTTAACACTGAGTTTGATTGGGATGAGGATAATTTGTCTGATGATGATGTTGTAGAAGGGCCAGCTATGCAGATCAAGACAGAATGGGTAGTGGAGGCTATTAGGAAATTGAAGATTGGCAAGGCTGCAGGAGTATCAGGTATTGTTGCAGAGATGGTAAAAGCATCTGGATATATTGGAGTTGAGCTTATTACAAGTCTTGCTAATCAGATTATAAAGGATGGTGCTATTCCGAGTGAGTGGCAGTCAAGTGTAATAGTGAATTGTTTCAAGGGCAAGGGTGATGCATTAGAAAGAGGTAACTATAGAGGTTTGAAGTTGGTTGATCAAGTAATGAAAGTTAAAGTTAAATTCGATGGAAGAATTAGTTGAAAGGTTTGAGAAGTGGAAGAAAGGACTAGAAGAGAAAGGGCTAAGGGTGAACACAGCAAAGTCTAAAGTCATGATTAGTAGCATTGCAGCCAAGTGTGACCTTGTAGTTTGAAAGTGGCCTTGTGGAGTTTGCAGGAAAGGGGTTGGTAGTAACTCAATTTTTGTCAGACTTGCAAGCATTGGGTACATAAGAAGTGCAGTAGTATTGGTGGAAGGTTAAGAGCTGACATTCAGTTTGTATGCAAGCGTTGCAAAGGTGAGATTATAGAGAATGAAGTATTTCCAGCTTTAATGATGTACAACAGTGGCTCGTTAGAGATAGTTGAGAACTTCTGTTACTTAGGTGATATGTTGGGCAGTGAAGGGGGTGTTGGAAGAAGTGTTACTTGCAGGATAGGTTCTGCTTGGAAAAAGTTCAGAGAGTTACTTCCTTTGTTGACTAGCAGAGTCTTGTCAATTGAGGTAAAAGGTAGGTTGTATGAGGCCTGTGTAAGAAGTGTTATGTTGTACGGTAGTGAGACATGGGCAGTGAAGCAGGAAGATCTTGACCGTTTAGAAAGGAATGATATGATAATGGTTAGGTGGATGTGTAACACCAGTCTGAGAGACAGAAAAAGTTCAGATGAGCTAAGAAGCAGGCTAAGTATCCGTAGAATTAAAGATGTTATCCAGATAATAAGAAGATTGAATTGGCTGGGGCACTTGGAAAGAATGGAGGAGGATAATTGGGTAAGAAAGTGTAGAGACTTGATAGTTCCTGGGGCACAGACCGAGAAAGACTTGGCAGGAGGTTATAAGGACAGACTTGATACAGAGGAAGTTGAGTTTAGATCTAACACAGTCTAGATCAGATTGGAAGAGGGTCATTAATATACCCCCATCCAACCCATGCTAGCATGGAAAACGGACGTTAAGCCGAGAATGATGATGATGATGATGATAAAACATTCGTGTTTCAGTAACAGGGCGCGTCTTTTGCGGACAGACGGAATACGGCTATTATTAAAGAGACTAGTCGTTAACCCGTGGAAACATCCATGGGGTCGTCTGTTTTTAAATTACACGCTATTTCGTGTGCCCGTTGGATGACACTTTTCTTCCGGACAGACAGACAAAATACGGCTATTATTATAGACACTAGACGGTGGCCAGCGGATAAATCCACGTGATCGCCCTTCTTTTATTTATCGCATTTCTTGTCTCTCGCTATTTGCGGTACCATTTTGCGCAGAGACAGACATAATATGGCTATTATTATAGAGACGAGCTAACTGCATTAAACCTATGGTCAACACAGGTCAAATCCCCGGTTCAGACTCTTCCAAAAAATGTTGCGTAAGCAACAGAAATTATTATGAATTATCAAATCTGCTGTTGTCAGTAAAGAATTTGTGCAGCCAGAACCGTAAGCTGCATAAAAAAGTAACTTGACTTAATAATCGGGCGTTCTGAATGGTTGTTACACGTAGGCGATTAAAACAAAGTCGGTAAAAATATATCTCATTTGGTATTTCGTGCAGATACAAAAAATTAGTGCGGCTGTGACACGACCTGTCTCTTGCGGACTGACACACAGTCTTCGTATTATTATATAGAAGATAATCGATAAGTCCGTGGAAAAATCCACTTAGGCAGAGGTAAAATGGAAAAGAGCCGTCAGCAGTGTCCCGTTCATATACATAAAAATTATTTTTAGAATTATGTTAACCCGTAGCATCTATTGTAAAGAGCTTAAAACACTGATCAAAATAATACATACTAGTTGTAAAGGCCCGTGGAAAAATCCACTCAGGCAGAAGAACAATGAAAAATTAGAAGATTTAGGAATTTTGATGACGTCAGCAGTGTCTCGTTCTTCTACATAAAAATTTTTTTAGAAAATAATGTATAGGATCATGCGTTTTTTATAGTTGGAAAGGCCCGTGGAAAAATCCACTTGAACTCTATTGTTATGAACCATACCACAAATGACAAAAAAGCAGTAAAAATAAGGATAACTCACGAAAAAGGAAACTTGGGATTTTGTTTTCCATAAACCTCCATAAACTTAAAAAATGATAATAAATTATGATGATAATACTTTCCTATTTTTGTTTCCTGTAAAAAGATAATTCAATGGTTACATATGGACCGCTAATTAGTCAAATTAGAAATGCAAAAAAAAAAGTTTGAGTCATAATGAGTCATGTTAAAACAACCACAATCAATCTAACAGTTCATTTTATGTCAATTTTTGCACCAAATTTGCAACACAAAATACAAATTCTAAATAATACTAAATTCTCTTATTTTGGTCCATTGCATACCCACGGTCTTCCACAAAAGTTTAATCAAAATGTAAAAGATGAGAGGGTAACGACAAAATCAAAGTTTGCAAAATTTAATTATTTTGGTATATATCTATTGCATATGCCCTCTAAAAATCAGGGTTTTTTTGACATTTTGCATGTCCTTACCCATTAAATCTTACACAAAATTTTAAAAAACTGCGATTTGGAACGCATCAAATTTAAATAGAGAAGGATCAGTCATTTCGGTATGTTGCACAGAGTCCTCCCCGGTAAGAATTTATACAAAATATAGAAAAACACAGCTTGCAAGGTGTAAAATCTAATTCTTCTTCTGTGTATGGTCCTTCCTCACAAAATTAACATAAATATGTCAAAAAAAGTTTCAGTTATAACATCTAAAACAACAAAAATCAGTTCTATCAGTATATGTCATGCCATTGTCTTACACAAAATGTTCACCTTAAAGTTTCACAAGGCACAGCCTGTAAATTAAAAACAACTAAGATCAGGTATTGAAAAAAATAGCTTACAAAGAGTATAAAACCGAAATCAACAAAGTAGCTCTTTTGGTGTATTGAATATGGCCATATGCACAAAAGTTTACACTAAATGTAAAAAAACGGTTGTGTTTAGTAATTCTAAATCAACAAATGTCAGTTCTTTTAGCATGCTGATTTATCTCTCTGCCCACGAACTCTTGCATGAAAATGTCAAAACCATAAATTGGAAGAAATTAAATTTACATTTTAAAAATAAGTAATTTCTGTACTTTATTTTTAGAAATTTTTGCGGGAAAAGAACTTCGCAAACCTAAAAAAGAATCAGGAAAATGTTTAAAATTTTCAGGGTTAATAACGTTTGATGGATTTTGTGGGAATTTTACTTTTTGTATATATAATGTCAGTTGAATTTCTCATTTTAATATAAAAGCACGAATGGCTTGCAAGGTGTAAAGTCAAATTCTACAAAAATTAGTTCTTTCGGTATATTGCATGATCCTTTTACCACAAAAGTTAACATAAAATTTTAAAAAACACACACAACAGTTTGTATATTATATACACTATGTATATAAATGGAAATTCACCCCAGCCTTCCCTGTACATTTTTTACCCTAAATGAATCCTTCCCCCGCCTCCCCCAGAAAAAAAATAAAAATAAAAAATAATCAAAAACCCATGTAAATACTGCAACAAAATCAAAAAAGGGGAAAAAGTTACGTAAATTTTCCCCATAATGTCAAAAACCTCTGTCAAATAAGAATTAAAAAAACACAAGTTTATAAATATAGTACTCCCTCAAAAAAGTTTAAACTTTTCTTAAATAGCACGAAATGTCATAAACAAAAACATTTGAGTCAGAACATCTAGAACAACAAAAATCACCACACTTAAGCTACCAGAATTACTACATGTTAAATAAAAATCGTTTTGTCATATTGCATGCAACCGATGTAAGTTTAGTTACACAAAATGTGAAAAATACATTATATATATTTGCATAAAAAAGAGTCCTTAATGTATTTGCATAAAAAAGAGTCCTTAAACTATCCTTAAATATTATATAATACTTTTTTAAAAGGTGTTGTGGCTTGTTTAAAAGGTCAAGTCAAATAAGTTACAGCCATATTCCTAGCAAAGACCACTAAGATAACTATGGTAGCTAGCACATGTAAAAGCAACATAAAACTCACAGGTTAGCTAGGTACTGGGAATCTTCAGTTTGAAGCTAACATTAGCTAGCTACAGCAGCTAATAGCTGGTCAGTTAAATATAAACTGGAGACTTAGCTAGGTATAAAGAACATGGCTACATATATATAAATTCCTAGCTAGCTAGTTGTTGTTGGTTGGCTCTTTATGATGCTAGCTAACAAACATGTCTCGCATCAATAATATCATCAAAACTGAAAAAAACATGAACAAACCTTACAGAAACCTTGCTATACTTCATTTATATACCATGCCCTTTTTTAAATGTTTTTGTAAAGATTTATTTTGAAGGAAAGAGTAGACAAATGCTTAAAGAGAACAGCCATCTTTTTTGCAAACACAATTTCCATTACTTTTATGCTAGGAACTTCATTTAACAGTCCGTGTAGTCTCCTGAATTTGAAAAAACCTTTTACGTTTGTTTTGATCGTCAGGGGAAATTTGGAATTTTCAGCAAATAAAATTGCTTTATTTTGATCACGTGGTTTGGTTCATCCAATTAAATTTTTTATTTTGATCACGTGATTTTAAAACGCAAACAAACAAAACTCGCGGCTTTTCTCGACAAAGAAGACATTTTTTTCGGCAACATCAAATTTTTTTTTGGCGACATCAAAGAAAAATAAGCATCTCAACTTTACCTGTTACAGAGACACGGAACTGGCGTATTATTATATAGACTAGTCGATAAAGCCCGTGGAAAAATCCACTGAGGCAGGATAAAAATGAAAAAGAAGTTTCATTTGAATTTTGATGACGTCAGCAACCCATCCACAAAAAATAAAAATAAGAACCATGTTTTCACGTTGCCTCTATTATGTAGAACTTAAACTGCTGATCAAGAAAATGTAAATGATCATGTGATTTTGATGAGCGGTTAATGAGATATAAGGGTTTAAAAATTTTGCTGACGTCAGCAATGGCCTGTTAAAACCCAAATTTTTTTTCAGAAATTTGTATACATGCTGCCTTCATTGTATAGATCTTGAAATGCTGATCAAGAAAATGTATAGGATCCGTGTACTTTTGACAAACGGTTGCAGAGATATTAGGGTTTGAAGGTTTTTTGGTGACGTCATCACGTGAAGTCATCTGAAGGTTATAGAGGTGTGCATGGAGGCTATGGATTTGGGAGCAGAAATAAGGACCCTTCCTTGAGAGATTGCTTGAGTTTGGAATGGCAACGGACATGGTGGTTTGCAACACATCATTCAGTAAGAGACCGAGTAGGCTGATAACATATGAGTCAGGTGGTTGTAAGACACAGATAGATTACTTCCTGGTTAGAAATTCAGACAAGAAAGTAGTGAAGGACGTGAAAGTTATATCGGGGGAAGAGTGTGTTTCCCAGCATAGGTTGCTGGTTTGTGATATTATCTTGAAGAGTGTTAAAGAAGCCAAGGGAAAGTACAGGCCCCGTCGAAAAGTCTGGAAGCTGAAGGAAGAGATTGTAGCAAGACAATTTAGTGCAAAAGTTCAGCAGTTAGCCCACAATGGTCAATGTGATAGTGACAATGTTGAAAGTACTTGGACTACTTTGAAGAATTGTCTTCTAGAAGCTTCTGATGATACCTGTGGGTGGACGAAAGGACCAGCTAGACATAGACAGACCTGGTGGTGGAATAATGAGGTTGACCAGTGTATAAAGGAAAAGAGGAAACTTTGGAAAGAGTGGAAGTCAGGTGGTAGTAAAAATATTTACTTAGAAGCTAAGCGTCGTGCTCGTACAGCAGTGTATAAGGCAAAATCAGAAGCAGAGAGAAACAGATTTGCAGATGTGTTAAGAAGGGAAGACCAGCGCAATGAGGTATTCAAGATAGCAAAGCAAAATGAAGAAGACTAATCAAGATGTTGTAGGTGAGAAGTGTATACGTAATGACGAAGGTGTTTTGGCTAGCACAGAGGAGGAGAAAAGGGTAGCTTGGAAGAATTATTATCAGAGGTTGCTTAACACTGAGTTTGATTGGGATGAGGATAATTTGTCTGATGATGATGTTGTAGAAGGGCCAGCTATGCAGATCAAGACAGAATGGGTAGTGGAGGCTATTAGGAAATTGAAGATTGGCAAGGCTGCAGGAGTATCAGGTATTGTTGCAGAGATGGTAAAAGCATCTGGATATATTGGAGTTGAGCTTATTACAAGTCTTGCTAACCAGATTATAAAGGATGGTGCTATTCCGAGTGAGTGGCAGTCGAGTGTAATAGTGAATTGTTTCAAGGGCAAGGGTGATGCATTAGAAAGGGGTAACTATAGAGGTTTGAAGTTGGTTGATCAAGTAATGAAAGTTATTGAAAGAGTGATTGATAAGTTACTTAGAGAAAGGATTGATATAGATAAGATGCAATTTGGTTTTGTTCCAGGGCGTGGCACTACAGATGCAATATTTTTACTCAGACAGCTTCAGGAAAAGTATTTAGGAAAGAGAAAGAATCTCTATTTTGCCTTTGTAGATTTAGAGAAAGCTTTTGATAGAGTGCCACGTAAAGTTATTTGGTGGGCTATGAGAAAATTAGGTGTGGATGAGTGGCTAGTTACGATGGTACAGTCTATGTACAGCAATGCTAGAAGTCGTGTCAGGATTAACGATTCACTTAGTGATGAATTTAGTGTAAATGTTGGTGTACATCAGGGTTCTGTACTTAGTCCTTTGTTGTTTGTTCTAGTCTTAGAAGCGCTGTCGATGGAGTTCAGAACAGGTTGTCCATGGGAGTTATTGTATGCAGATGATTTGGTTCTCATAGCAGAGTCGATGGAAGAATTAGTTGAAAAGTTTGAGAAGTGGAAGAAAGGACTAGAAGAGAAAGGGCTAAAGGTAAACACAGCAAAGTCTAAAGTCATGATTAGTAGCATTGCAGCCAAGTGTGACCTTGTAGTTGGAAAGTGGCCTTGTGGAGTTTGCAGGAAAGGGGTTGGTAGTAACTCAATTTTTTGTCAGACTTGCAAGCATTGGGTACATAAGAAGTGCAGTAGTATTAGTGGAAGGTTAAGAGCTGACATTCAGTTTGTACGCAAGCGTTGCAAAGGTGAGATTATAGAGAATGAAGTATTTCCAGCTTTAATGATGTACAACAGTGGCTCGTTAGAGATAGTTGAGAACTTCTGTTACTTAGGTGATATGTTGGGCAGTCAAGGGGGTGTTGGAAGAAGTGTTACTTGCAGGATAGGTTCTGCTTGGAAAAAGTTCAGAGAGTTACTTCCTTTGTTGACTAGCAGAGTCTTGTCAATTGAGGTAAAAGGTAGGTTGTATGAGGCCTGTGTAAGAAGTGTTATGTTGTACGGTAGTGAGACATGGGCAGTGAAGCAGGAAGATCTTGACCGTTTAGAAAGGAATGATATGAGAATGGTTAGGTGGATGTGTAACGCCAGTCTGAGAGACAGAAAGAGTTCAGATGAGCTAAGAAGCAGGCTAAGTCTCCGTAGAATTAAAGATGTTATCCAGATAAGAAGATTGAATTGGCTGGGGCACTTGGAAAGAATGGAGGAGGATAATTGGGTAAGAAAGTGTAGAGACTTGATAGTTCCTGGGGCAAAGCCCAGAGGCAGACCGAGAAAGACTTGGCAGGAGGTTATAAGGACAGACTTGATACAGAGGAAGTTGAGTTTAGATCTAACACAGTCTAGATCAGATTGGAAGAGGGTCATTAATATACCCCGTCCAACCCATGCTAGCATGGAAAACGGACGTTAAGCCGAGAATGATGATGATGATGATGGTCATCAACCCGTCCATTCGAAACGGATTCGGGGACCTAGGTTTGGGAAACTTACCCAAATTGGTCCCAGGTGGTCCCTAGTTACCTACGCGGTGAAAAATCATTGACGTCACCACCTCGTTTCCAAGTTATTTGGCCTCAAAGTTTTAAGTGCACTGTAATGGCTTCATTAATTTAATATACTTTCCTTTGACGTTAAAGGGATCCCGAGGTACTTTTACAAGTTGGACTCACCTGAAAGATTTGCATGAGAAATGCTAAATGATATATTCACTTTTTGTTAAAACTTCATGTAACTCCAGATATAGCTTTTTAAATATTTATTTTTCTTGCCGCCTTAATGGCCGCTTCGATCTTCTTGTTCGTTGAAAATTTCAGACTAGCTCCAGTCTTTTTTAGTGGCACGTGACTCTGTTACGTAGTATTTCGGTAGCGCTTTAAACATTACTGACTCTCACTCGCTATTATTAATGACTTTCATAGCCAAAAACAATTAAAATACTGTCGCAACAAAGTTAAAAAAATTCAACGTACTTTCCACATCGATCTCTGTACGAATGATTTGTTTTTGTTTAAAAAAAATAATTCAACATGATATTCTAGCCGTCTAAGCAATAAAACAAAAAAATAAGATATTAGCAGCAGGTGTGTGCATGATTTCTTTTATTTCAAATTTAAAAGAATTTATTTCAACAAACAGGTTGTAAAAATTACTGATCTATAACCTGTCGACCTAGGCGGGGTATGATGCTCAAGTGAGTATTGCCAACCTTGTTCTCAACAATCCTTGGGGACGAGGTTGCCTAAGTTACTCAGTAGATGGAAATATTTTTTATTAAAAAATATTAAAAAATCAATAGAAAAGAATACTACTTTAATTTATCCCACGATACAGAGAGAGGCAGAATTTACTGTCTAATTAAAGTTTGTTTTTATGATATTCTTCCAATATGTAGCGCAAACATCAACGTAGTCTAGTAAATTAAACTCATCATTTTTCCCTTTTGCGATAGCGCGCTAAAATAAGCAGGGTTACAAAAGCAGGACAGACATCGAAGCGCGAAAGCAGAAAAGAGAGACAGGTATCCTGTCTAACATCAACGCTGCTCTGTACCTCCATGATTAGACCTTTTAAAAGCATACTCAGTCTTGGTCATGATAAACTGATTAGGAAGTAAGTTGTACACGTGCTATTTACGAACTGAAGGTCAGGGCATCATTAAGTTGAATATCGCAGAAGTCGCCGGTGACATGCTTCGAAAAATGCTTGTCACAGGCACAGTTCAATGCAAAGCAAAACTGTACAGGAGACTCAATTGTTAGAGTCTTCGCAGAACATCTCCTCTCACAAAACCGAGGGCAGGGCTGACTTATTGCCTGCTGTGTCGTGTGGGAGACAGAACTTCTGGACTTCTTTTTAATACGATATACATTTTTTTCGATTATTATTACTAAACATATTTGATTTCTCTTTCCCCTTTTAAAAAGATTTTTTAAACTTTATGGAACATATTTTTTCTTTGGTATTATTACATCACGAGAACATTCGTCCGAAAGCTGTATTAAGGTACAGGACACCTAACCTCTCCCATGTTCTGGTTATATTTAACTTGCATGGGTGCGCACTCTTCTCGCAGTATTCTCTGTGACGATGAAGGTCGGACTGACTTGTGGCATGGTTCCAAATGGTCTTCCGTCTTTCGTTCGAGTCTCAGTGTAATGCACCAGCCGAGCATAAGAGTGTCAGCATGAAGGAAAGGGGCCGACTTTAATGTTCTCTATACCTTACGTTGTTCATAATAACACCATTCATTTAAATTTCACAACAAAATTACGTCGGCAAAAACTCCGCGCTGCCGCTCTCCTGAATGTAATAATTGCAGTTTGTTGTTCGTGCATTGCCGTAGGAGGCAACTGAACTATGCTGTGGAAAAACAAATACTTTTTTCCGTTGTTATATCTTCGGCTATTTTTTACACGTCTGATCCCACAAGGCCTAGGGACTTTTTATGTGCGATTTTACCACGTCAAACAATTGCCGACGCGAATGTACATGTTTTGAAAATATGTCGGTAATTACCTCGGCAAATGCGAGTGAAGTCTCAAATTACAAAGGTTGTAACCGCCCTTAATCCTATTCGTGCTGGAGGGGGAGGGGTGATGCAGCCCCCTCTCCCTTCCCCCTTTAACTTTTTCTATAAATTTTTATGGGCTTATAGTCACACCTTGATATTTTGTTACTTATATTTGCCTTCCAAAATATATCCTTTTGAAATAAAAACCATACACAAATGTGTGACATGTTGAATGATCAGTAACTTTCACAACCTGCGTCTCAAATAACAGTCCTTTGAAATAAAAATCATGCACATTTTATTTTTCGTTTGATTGCTCAGCTATGTGAGAACATATGCAGAATTATTTCTATTTTTTTTTTAAAAATAATCGTTCGTAAAGAACTTTATGCAGAATTATTTCAACTTTTAAAAAAAAAAAAAATTGTTTGTAGAGAGCTTTCGTTTCACTTTGCCGCGCGAAGGTATATGTTCTGGCTATGCAGTCAGTAATAATTAAAGCGCTACCGAAATAATACGTAACAGGGTCACGTGCCACTAAAAAAGACTGGAGCTAGAATGAAAATTTTTAACGAAGAAGAAGGTCGAAGATAACCAAGATGGCGGTCGAGCGACAAGAAAAATAAATATTTAAAAAGCTATATCTGGAGTTACATGAAGTTTTAACAAAAAGTGAATATGTCATTTAGCATTTCTCATGCAAATCTTTCAGGTGAGTCCAACTTGTAAAAGTACCTCGGGATCCCTTTAATATTATTTTAACGTTAAAAGTTTGGTAAATTACAGAACAATTTTATGGGCGATGTTTTACAGACGTTATCAAAGAAAATGGTGAAGAATATAATCCACTTTGCAAAAGTCACAGACAGACAGAACTGGCGTATTATTATATAGACTAGTCGATAAGGCCCGTGGAAAAATCCACTTAGGCAAAAGGCCAATGAAAAAATAGGTTGTTTTAGATGTTTTGCTGACGTCAGCAGTGCATATACAAAAATCTTCTTAAAATCTTCTCAAAATGTCAAATCGCATTAAATCCTCCACACAGATCTTACACATAATAAAAAAGAACAGCTTGCAAGGTGCAAAATCTAGTTGATAAAAAGTTACAACAACGACACTCACAACATCGACACTCACAACACCAATACTCACAAAACCGACAGTAAGAACACCAACAGTTACAACACCGACAGTCACAACACGGATAATAAGAATGTCAGAAATAACGCATCTCAAATATGTACATCTTATAAGTGATGATGTTGAAAACCCTCAGTATTTTATTCTGAAATGTCAAAAAGTAGGCCTGCAAGAGTTAGCACAAATCAACAAAAATAAGTTCTTTACACATTTTAAATAAATGTCTTTCCCTTAAAAGCTTATACAAAAATATGAAAAAGCCATAGTTCCAAAAATCAGTCATTTCAGTTGCATACCATCCTCTCCCACAAAAATTTACACAAAATGTAAAAATCAACCAGTTAAGAACACAAAAAATTTTCTTTTTTAGTTTGATGATCCGTACTGCCCTTTACCAACAATTTTGAACCTAAATGTCAAAAAATCAATAAGCAAAGAATAAACTTGAATAAAAAAAGATCATTATTTTGGAAACATCGTGTACGGTTCGTGAACAAAAGTTTACACAAAATGTAAAACAGATTGGTTTTTGAGAAACACATCTAAATCAACAAAAATAATTTCATTCAGCATGTCGTATATTGCCATTACCCATTAATCTTCCACAAAAAGGTTATATATAAAACACATCAAAATTTAGAAAAATTAGTCGTTTCAGTGTATACAGTCCTCGCCCATTAGATTACAAAATATAAAAAACAAAAACAGTTTCAGTCAGAACATTAAGTAATAAAATTCTCAAGAAAAACAAAAACGTGAAACCATGGAATTTTCTTCCAGCAAAAATGACATCACATACAGTTAGTTCTCCCCAACAATAGTTTATATTACGAAATATAAAGACATCAGCTTATACAACAGCTTACAGTGAAGTCCGATTCTACAAAAATTTGTTCTTTCAGTATAACAGCATGTGGTCTATTTCCACAAAAGTTTACACAAAATTTCAAAAAACAGCATTTTGCAACACAAACAATATAAACTGACTTAACCATACCATCCTCTCATAATTTTTTTTAACCCAAAGTCATAAACCCACGTAAATTTCCAATCAAATATAAAGAACCCCTGTAAAATAACTTGGCATTTTACACGTAGCCTGACAAAAGTTTAACGGGATGTCAGAAACAAAACAATAAAAAATAACTTAACACACACACTTTAAATTCTACAAAATTCGTTCCACTTGTCAAAAGTTTATAATGTGAAATACAAAAAGACATCAGCTTACACAACAGCTTACAATGAAGTGTAATTCTACAAAAATTTGTTCTTTTAGTATATTGCATGTGGTCGATTTCCATAAAAGTTTACCCAAAATGTCAAATAACAGCACTTTGCAACACAAACAATATAAACGGACAACCATACCATCCTCTCATAAAATTTTTTAAACCCACGTAAATTCCTAATCTAATTTCAATAACCCCTGTAAAAATAACTTGGCATTTTACACGTAGCCTGACAAAAGTTTAACGGGATGTCAGAAACAAAACAATAAAAAATAACTTAACACACACACTTTAAATTCTACAAAATTCGTTCCACTTGTCAAAAGTTTATAATGCGAAATACAAAAAGACATCAGCTTACACAACAGCTTACAATGAAGTGTAATTCTACAAAAATTTGTTCTTTTAGTATATTGCATGTGGTCGATTTCCATAAAAGTTTACCCAAAATGTCAAATAACAGCACTTTGCAACACAAACAATATAAACGGACAACCATACCATCCTCTCATAAAATTTTTTAAACCCACGTAAATTCCTAATCTAATTTCAATAACCCCTGTAAAAATAACTTGGCATTTTACACGTAGCCTGACAAAAGTTTAACGGGATGTCAGAAACAAAACAATAAAAAATAACTTAACACACACCACACTTTAAATTCTACAAAATTTGTTCCACTTGTGATATTGCATGTGGTCCCCTTGTAAAGTTTGCAGGTAATGTGAAAAAAACTATACTCTATGGACGTACAATGAGTCACACTATCCCAAAAGTTCAAGAAAGATTTTGTAGCTAGCTTGCTTACATCATAATTCGTGTTCAAAAAAGAAAAAAGGTTTGACTACTAAGGTAGCTATAAATACCTAAAAAAGGAGGAATAACAACATAACTTATAGGTTAGAGCTAACTATGGGATGGAGCCTTCTTGAAGCTAACATTAGCTAGCTAACAGTAGCTAGGACACCTAGTTAAATATACTTAAGCTGGGGAGACTTAGCTACGTCTATAGCTAGCCATATTTGCTTAGTAAAACACATTATAAAGGAAAACAATAGCTATGTAAAAATTATGACATTTGCAGTTAGTTCAACAAACCAAAATGTTCTATTTCGCTAGCACATTGTAGCCAGCTAACAGCTTTATGTAGCATTTTGAATTTTAGGACAAATGCATTAGTTACGCACCAGGCGAGACATTAATTATGCAAACAAAACAAAACAAATATGCTAGCTTCTTTATAAAAAACGCGGTAAACTTTAAGAATTTGAAGCTCTAATGGATTTTTTTTTGAGAATACGATTCTCCTTGACAATTTTAAGTGTCCTACATATAAAAACGGAACGTCTAAAAATATCAAAGTTCTTACTTTTTCTGAATTCCAGGTCACTTGAACTTGAAACTCTAGCATTCATTTTCTACTTCTAACTTTACTTTACTACTTCTAGCTCCACTCTTCACTTCCGAAGTAACTTATTGTGGCTTCCAACTTCACTTTTCTACTTTTACTTCTACTTCTTTACTTGGACTTTTCTTTCTTTCTCGTATATTCTTTTTTGAAATACTTTACCATTTCACTTTTTGCCCTTTTTTGAAGACGAAGGGACCGTTCTTTTGTTGTTGTTTTGTGTGTCGATGGTAACCCTGTGCCAAATTATATTCTTTTTTAATCCACTCCACTTCTTCACTTTGACTTTCCTTGCTCTTAATATCTGCACTTTTTTTGTAACTAAGGAATCGTCGAAAATAAGACATTTTTTATCCGCTTCTTTAGTTCGCCTTTTGTCGAGAACTTTGTCGAGAGATTTTTATGTTTGTTTGTTTTTACGCCAAGGAAACTTTCTATTCGAATGCCGTCCCGTTCGAAAGTACGTATTTGAGCGAATCATACTGCTTATTTTCTATCACGTGGTTTCTAACGGTTGCGAGACAAATGTAAACAAAACAAAACAACTCGACAAACTCGCGCATTCGGGTGGTAAAAAATATCGTCTTTGTAACAGTCACAGACAGACAGAACTGGCTTATTATTATAAGAGATGAACATGTACTTTTAACGACGTCAGTGCCTTTTTGCCTCTATTGTCTAGAGCTTGAAATGCTGGTCAAGAAAATGTAAAGGATCCTGTGTTTTTGACGAACCTTTGAAAAGATGTGGGGATTTAAGGATTTTTACTGACGTCATTAACCAATACTATTTATGTTGCTGTTTGTATTTTCAATAGAAAAAAGTAGAAAAAATTATTACTCTGGAGACAGATGTGAGCGATTTAAAAAATAGCTTAAACTTTCATGAAGAATCTATTGACAAAAAACTTGATGAATTACAAAAGTCACGGGATAATGTTTTGTCAACAATAAAAGAAAAATTGAGAACATTTGAAGATAGGAACGGAAGGAATAATTTACGAATTGACAGACTTCAAGAGAATGCAAATGAGTCTTGGAAGGATGTGGAGGAAAAGGTGCAAGTCTTTTTTGCAACAGAATGGATGTACGAGACATACATATAGAAAGAGCACATAGGACTGGACTGGCTCGGGAAGATAAACCAAGAACGATTGTTTTAAAGCTTTTAAACTTTAAAGACAAGGAGAAAATTTTAGCACAAGAAGGAAATTGAAAGGTACAAACATGTTAATGAGGACTTCTCCAGTGAAACAACAATGGATGACCGTAAAATATCTAACATTTTTGAAATTGATAATTTGATAACTCTAGATAATCTAAATGATCAAAATGAAGACAATATTATAAAGCACCTTCAAACAAGGAAAAATGACAAATTTTCTTTACTAAATATAAACATAAGAAGTATCGCAAAAAATTTTGACAATCTAAAATCTATGTTGCATGAGCTAAAATTTTCTTTTCAAATCATTTGCGTCACGGAAACGTGGTGCTAAAATGCATCATGTGATGCGAATTTCACAATTCCTAATTATACTTCTATACATCAACCTCGTGATTCCGGTGATCGTTCTGGTGGTGACGTGTGTGTCTTTATTCATAACTCACTTAATTATATATTGCACAACACTTGCATTAACAATACAGAACGCGAGTGCTTAACAATAGAAATTCTTAACAAACATACTAACAATATACTAATTACCACCATGTATAGACCACCAGCCACTAATTTTGACAATTTTAAAGATCATCTCAAATCACACATATCAAAAATAAATCGTTTAAACAAACATATTTACATAGCAGGTGACTTAACCTAAACCTGTTTGATTATTCATCAAACAATAAAGTTAAATGGTTCGTTAACACGCTTCTGCAAAACAATCTAATTCCTACCATTAATAAACCAACCAGAATTACTAAAACTTCTGCAACGTTAATTGACCACATAATTACTAACAATTTCTACGACGGTGTTGACATGGAAACTGGGGTAATAGAAACTGACATAACTGACCATTTTCCGACTTTTTTAATATCTGACAGCACTGATACATCTAGCCATTCTACCACGACAACTATTCACAAACGAGTGTTCAATGAACCCTCTATAACCAAATTTCGACAACTCTTGCTAGGGGCAAACTGGGAACTCATAAAGGAAACAAAAAACCCAAATGACTCATATAATTTATTTTTAAAACTTTTTACGAGAGAGTATAACTCTGCATTTCCCAAAAGGAAGTTTAATATTAAAGCAAAAACATTGTTGAGTCCATGGATGAGCAAGGGTCTACTGAAATCTTCCAAGAAAAAACAAAAGCTTTATGAAAAGTTTTTGAAAAATAAGACCCACCAAAGCGAAAAAAAGTACAAAGGATATAAAAATCTTTTTGAAAAAATAAAGCATTTATCTAGAAAAACTATTATCAAAATAAAATACAACTAGCTAATGGAAATGCAAAAAAGACCTGGAATGTGATGAAAGAAATCATTGGCAAGTGTAAAATAACACAAACTGAATTACCAAAGAAACTAATAACAGATAAAAGTATTTGTTACAAGAAAAATACTATTGCGTGCTCGGTAAATGTTGGTACAAATCTACCGAAAAAAATTCCAGAAAGTAATAAATCATTTGATTCTTATTTAAAACAGTATGGCTCTGTTATGAAGGAATCTGACTTGACTCATCAAGAACTTCGAACTACATTTAGGAGTTTGCAAAGTAATAAAAGTGCAGGAATAGATGAAATTAGAGTGAATGTAGTACAAAAGGTGTATGATATTATTGAAGACGTTCTTCTGCATATTTTTAGCGAATCACTTAAGATTGGTATTTGTCCTGATGAGTTAAAAGTTGCACATGTTACACCTATTTTTAAGGCAGGTGACGAGTCTGATGTTACTAACTACAGACCTATCTCTGTCCTACCATGTTTTTCGAAGATTATAGAGTGTATAATCTATATAATAATACGCCAGTTCTGTGTCTCTGAACGAACGAACAAATAAAATAAATTTAAGTGGATTATTCCACGGGTTTAAATAACTTAATAATACGCCAGTTCCGTGTGTCTGTGACAGGCAAAGTGGATGTGTTGTTTTTTCTAAAGAAACAGCCGCGGTAACATGTCACTTTTGCTAAACTTTTATTTTTATTCTGTCTTTTGTGTGCTTTTTCAAATTGATTTAAAATTTTTGTTTTAAAAAAGTCACGGTTAATTTATTTTATTGTTCTCATAAAAACCTTTGTGTAATGATGTAAACTTTATTACACAAAAGTCACGGGTAATTAATTTTTATTATTCCCTTAAGCACGTGTCTATTGTCTACTGTTATATGAAAAACATATTGGTTTTATTTATTCCCGCTTGAATGGAATTAACAACAAAACGTTTTGACGAAAAGAACAATGAATTTCGCTGTTTGGCTAAAACAAATCATGTGATAAAATAAAGTGATTTCATTAGTTAGGAATTTTATTGCATGCGAATTTAAATTTACCGTGACGGGAGCTTTGTTATAAATTGTTATACGAGTCAAGTCACAGGCATTTAACGTTGTTATTATAGTTGTCAATTTCGTTCAAAAGTTTTAATTGTTTGCGTCTTTAAAATGAAACTGACAACAAATGATTTTGTGATCAGAAACATAGAATAAATTTTAAATGTTTTTGAGTGGATATCTCCACGAGATTTCGTTTAAAACGAACAAATAAAATAAATTTAAGTGGATTATTCCACGGGTTTAAATAACTTAATAATACGCCAGTTCCGTGTGTCTGTGACAGGCAAAGTGGATGTGTTGTTTTTTCTAAAGAAACAGCCGCGGTAACATGTCACTTTTGCTAAACTTTTATTTTTATTCTGTCTTTTGTGTGCTTTTTCAAATTGATTTAAAATTTTTGTTTTAAAAAAGTCACGGTTAATTTATTTTATTGTTCTCATAAAAACCTTTGTGTAATGATGTAAATTTTATTACACAAAAGTCACGGGTAATTAATTTTTATTATTCCCTTAAGCACGTGTCTATTGTCTACTGTTATATGGAAAACATATTGGTTCTATTTATTCCCGCCTGAATGGAATTAACAACAAAAACGTTTTGACGAAAAAACAATGAATTTCGCTGTTTGGCTAAAACAAATCATGTGATAAAATAAAGTGATTTCATTAGTTAAGAATTTTATTGCATGCAAATTTAAATTTACCGTGACGGGAGCTTTGTTATAAATTGTTATACGAGTAAAGTTACCGGCAATTAACGTTGTTATTATAGTTGTCAATTTCGTTCAAAAGTTTTAATTGTTTGTCTGACAACAAATGATTTTGTGATAAGAAACATAGAATGAATTTTAAATGTTTCTGAGTGGATATCTCCACGAGATTTCGTTTAAAACGTTTCTTTTTCAGCCTTCTTAATAAAATTATCAACAAACCTTTTTGTGATAAGAAGCACAATAAATTTAAGTGGATTATTCCACGGGTTTAAATAGCTAGTATATAATATAATAGACTTTATGAATACTTAATAGACAATGATGTTCTTTATAGTAAACAATTTGGTTTCCAAAAAACAACTCTACAGATCACGCAGTGTTACAATTGACCAGTGAAATATCCGACAGCTTTAATAAAAACATGTCTACGCTAGGAGTTTTATTGATCTCTCAAAAGCATTTGACACAGTTAATCATGACATCTTACTTTACAAACTAGAATCATACAGCATAAGAGACAATAACCTGAACTGGTTCAGGGATTACATAACAAACAGGAAGCAATGCGTTTCGTTTGGAAATGAATTTACTGATTTGAAACTTGTAAAGTGTGGTGTACCTCAAGGCTCCATTCTTGGGCCGCTACTTTTTCTGCTTTATATTAATGATTTACACTATTCTTCCAAAATATTTAATTTTATTTTATTTGCTGATGATAGCAACTATTTTATTCCCACAATGACATAAAAATTCTTTTTACCATTTTCAACCAGGAACTAGGAAAGGTAGAAGAGTGGTTTAAAGCTAACAAACTTTCGTTAAATGTTAAAAAAACAAAGTACACTATTTTTTCTAAACCATATAAAATTGACAATCTACCTCTTAAACTCCCAGATTTAAAAATAAACGGCATTAACATTAAGAGAGAAAGACACAATTAAATTTTTTTTTTGAGTACTCCTAGACGAAACTTTGTCCTGGAAGTCTCATATTCATGTAATAGAGAACATCTAAACTTCCATTGTTTACGCAATTTATATTTTTCCTTCATACATAGCTACCTAACGTATTGTAATATCGCATGGGCAAGTACTAATAGCAGTAAATTACAAAAATTATACAGTAAACAAAAACATGCATGTAGAATAATTTTTGGTGTAGACAGATATAGCTCTGCCGAACCACTGCTTCGCAAGATTGATGTACTGAATATATTTGAATTAAACATCCATCAAGTGTTGTTGTTCATGTTTAAAAGTAAACATAGACTACTGCCAAATATCTTTTCTAAACAATTTTCATCTATTCAACATAGATATAATACCAGGTACGCCAGGAGTAACTTTACTATTCCAAAAACTATTTTAAAGTCTAGTTCTTTTTCAATCCAACATAGCATACATGCCTTCATTGTTACTACAAAAAACATTTATTCAAATAAATCATAGCGTTTTAATTAACTAAAAAACTTCTTAGAGAAACAAAAACAAGAACTGTTATAACGTTTTAAAATAAACGTTATGAGTAAGTAATTATAATTTTTCTTTTTATATTTATTCTTTTGGCAGTTATGAATACTTGCCATTCCACTTTTTTTATATTATTCTATAACACTTACTTAAAAATGTCAAGGTCCATTACATCATTACATCAACTGCTGTCCAGGATCCAACTTCGAATTTAAAACTAGAAGTGAGTTATAACCGAGAATTTGTTTCAGAACGAAATGATAATGTAGAAGAACTAGACCAATTTAGAGCAAACGATAATTATATATTTCCAAAGAAAACTTTTAGTAAGAAGCAACGGAGATGTCAATCTTCCTGGTTCAAGAAATATCGATGGTTGCACTATAATCAAGGAAAAGATTCCGTGTTTTGTATAATATGCGGGAAACATAAAGAACAATTAACGGCGGAACACAACAAAGATAATGCGTATGTCAGAAGAGGCTTCAGTACTTGAAAAATGCTCCTGCGTGTTTCACTGATCACCAGGCGTTAAAGTGGCACAAAGTAGCTTTAACCTATGAAGGACTAATACCAAAATGTGGCAATGTAATTGAAATCACAGGACATGAAATAACGAAGGAGCATGTTGTTGAAAGAAGATATGTCATCAAGATAAGGAGTGTATTCGATACCTTGCTCGCCGAAGAATTGCCTTATGTGGTGACGATGAAAATGATAACTTGATATATTAATAACAACTCCTGAAACTGTTATGTAAAGGTAATGCTGAACTATTGAAACGCCAATTAGTGAAGGTAACACTTAACCGTGTCAGCGAAAGTATTTACATAACGATTTTCAAAATAAATTTTTTGAATTAATGGCGAGACAAGTTCTTCTGAAAAAAGTTGAAATGATGAAATCAAGCACATACTATGGAATTGTGACTGATGAGTATACCGACGTTTCAAATAAAGAACTTCAGTCAATTTCTGTAAGATGGGTCGCTAAAAATTTTACCGTCTATGAAGATTTTGTTGGATATTATGAGATCCCAAATATGAAGAGTGATACGATCGTAGCAGCTTTGAAAGGTGGATTAATCGAATGCAGCTTTCTGTGCGATATTTACGAGCTTATGGAGCAAGTAACTTGTTGGGTAAGAAATCTGGAGTTACTACTTGAATGTTGGCTGAACAACCAAAAACACTTGTAACTCATTGTCAGGGTAATTCACTGAACCTTGGCATTAAAATACTATGTGCCATTTGAAGCTTTTGAAGACTATGGGTACTATTACTGAAATTATATGTCTTGTGAAGTATTCGTCCAAGAGAGAACGAATGCTCAGTGATATATAAGAAAATATTCGATTCGAAGAGAAACATGATTGCGTAGATACAGTGGAAACAAAACCAGGCCTTGACAAACTATGCGTTGCAAGGTGGACAGTACGAGGGAATGCATATTAAAAAATTATCAACAACTACGGGAGTTTGATGGAACTATGGAATGCCTGTTTATCGGCTGGTGGCCTTGATACTGATGTAAAAGCGTGAATCATTGGCATGCAGCATCAGATGCAGGAGTTTAATTCTCCTATGGTATGTGTCTTAGCCATCCAATCTTTTGCTATTTTGTCAAAAACACTGCAGAGTAAAAAAATGTCAGCAGTGAGTGGCTTGCGCATTACTGAGTTAACTATTGATACTTACAAAGACATGCGTACAGATGAAAACGCAATGATTTTTTTCAACACTAATGTCAAAAAGGCAGTATACATCTCATTTATCGCAGAACTTTCGTTACCACGAAAACGAAGCGCCTAAACTATAAATTTATTATGGATTACATGCAAGTAGATGGATATGGTAACGAAAAAAACAATGCTTATCATCCAAAAACTTTTGAAGATTATTACAAATAACAATGGATCTTGTTTTTGTATCCATCAAGGAGAGTTTTGATCAACCCTCTTTCGTTGCATTTTTAACTTTAGAGAAGTTACTTCAAAAGATAATCTAGAACAAAGATTACCAACAAGAGCTGCAAAATGCTAAAGATATCTACACCACTGATATCGATGCCGATGCAGTTTGTGTTGAAGAATTCATTTTTAGAGATACGTTCAAATCAGTCAAAATTGCAAACTTTGAAGATATATTGCACCATATCCGTACCAGTCCATTCTGTGAAGTGAAGGTTATACCCAACATTCTCAACATTATTTATTTGATCTTGGTGAACCCTTCCACATCATGCACACCGGAAAGATCGATCTCTACAGCTCTCAGATTGAAAACATGGCTGCGATCAACAATGACCAGCAAGTGTTTCAACAAGCTGGCCATACATTTTTCCACAAGGAACTGACATATGCTATGGATTTTATTGACATTGGAAATGATTTTATCAACAAACACGCTGAGCGCAAAAATCACCTGGGAAATTATGTTCCATCAGATTTACCTTGAAGTTTTCAGTATGTGTATCTTGGAGGTTGTGTAAATTTTGCATTTTTCGCGACTACTTTTTGCTGACATTCAAAATTACTCAGAACAGTTAGTCTTTATAACAATTATTTTGTTCAGCAAATAATGCTCCCACTATTCAGAAGATTCTGCTAATTCTAATTGTCTGTCATTTGCACCTGCTTTGGAGTATTTTTATTTTATTTTTATGTACGTTTTCGTAAAGATACTTCCGAAGCATGCATGATTTGCTGTGCTATTTATTGTTATTTCAAATAGAAAACTGCTGCAAATTAAGTGTTTTGAGGCTATTTTAGAGGGTCTAAATGCCAAAAATTTCGGCACCCTACCATGGTGGGCGCCATTTTTAGCTTTTATATTAACTATTATCAATACAAAAACTAAAGTTTTTTAATTGGCCATGTCGAAGCACAGCAAAAACAAATACATGTGTTTTTCAGGCGAGATAAAGTATATTTTCAACTAAAATGTCACCGTGATTTCACTAAAACTAGATACTCATAATTTAAAATAATGACTAACTGTTTAATAATCAAAACATTACGTTTCATGATTTTGTTTCATTTGTCTTAACCCTTCCTTATCGGACGATTTTTTGTGATAACATTGCAATAATTAACTGCCTCCGTTTTCACCATCATGATTTTTGCGAGCTTAAAATCCAGGGCACCCAAAAATGCTTTTGTAAAAAAAAAAAAAAAAAAAGTTTCAACAGGAATTTATTTTATGTATTGCTTATAGCATGCATACATGCTTTGACTTATATGTGTTACTATTTTCTACTGCATAACTTTTAAGTTGTTTATTTGTGATTTTATTTTTCCAATGTGTTAATAGCCTTTCAGGTACATCCAAAAATACTTATAGCGGTGATAAATTATTTATTTGAAAGTCTAGCTCGTAGTCGTGAGATAATTTTGAAATGTAAAGATTTACAAATTAAAATTCTTGTTTACAGTCTCCGTGTTTTTCGGTCTTGATTTTGAACCTTGCCACTGACGTAGACGGAAGTATATTAGGTAAGCCTCGTTTTCGTGTACGTAGTGCTTACAAAATGGAGAACAAAAGTGGCCGCACAGGGAATGAAGCTCTGAAAGTTTGAAAAACAACCTTACACTGGTACTTTAATAATAGTATGTATTCTTTATGTAAAATAACCTTAAGTTTTTAGCAGACACTACCTTTAAGGTACCATAAAGATAAAAAATTTCTCGGGATTCTAATTTCGAACATCTGTGTTAGGCGACTGGAGTTTTAATTAAAGCAACGAGTATTTACTCTAAAGGAGAACTAACGGTTAATAACAAGTTGGGCTTAAAATGTTCATTATAGTGTGAATAAGAGCTGTTTGTAATTTTTGTTATAATGTGGCCCTTAATTCTCGAGATTTTTTAAGTCAAAGTATTATTATTATTATTATTATTATTATTATTATTATTATTATTATTATTATTATTATTATTATTCATATTTATTTACAGGTGTCCTAATCAGGGTACATAAACACAATCCTGGTATCAATAAGGTTCCTGTATATACAAGTATATAATAAATAATTTTAAAAATTTAAAACTGATAAAAAAATGTATTATCTATAGACAAAAATGAAATATACAAAATAGTAGAATAGGCGAATGTGCTGGGATAGATAGTTTCAACACCACACTGAAAAAGACATGAAGAGGAAAAACAAAACTGATGGAAAGGCAATCTAAGTGCGCAGAGGTAATTAGACGCGACGCTGTGTGGGAACAAAAGTAAAATTTAAAATTTAATAACCCTAATGCTTCTTTTAAATAAAAACAAAGATGATTCTTTCTGCAGTACAGTTGGTAATTCGTTAAAAATCATACCACCTTGATGACTGAAAGATTTTCTTGCGAATTCAGTCCTAAGATGGCTAAGTTTGATGTTTGATTGATTTCTTTGAGTATTCATTGTGTGGTTGATTTGCTCGAAATTGAAGTGGTTTTCAGTGATGCCATTGATGCTTTTGAAAACTTCAACCGCAGCTCTTTGTTTCTTGATCGTTGCAATAGAATCCCATTGATGGGTACCACCACAAATTTTAAACGCTCGATTGTGTAAATATTGTAGCTTGTCTTCCTGGGTTCTCGATAAAGACAGCATTATTGGATAACAATAAAGTAAATTCGGCAGGATAACAGTGTTATAAACCGATTCTACTATGTCAGCTGTCAAAAGATATCGAATACTTTTGAGTAATTTGAGCTTTCCAGATGCCTTTTTGTACGTTGTGTCGAGATGTTCCTGTAGTGTCAGATGGTTGTCCAGATTAACTCCCAGATAGATATAATTATCTTCTTTGTTAATGGACGTAGCATTTATCTTGATGGTACATGCTTCCTGTTTACGTAGGTTTTGATGAGCTCCATACATAACAAACTCAGTCTTTCCCTTTTTAAGATTTATTATTAAACAGTTTTCATTTATCCAGTCTGCAATACGTTGGACTTCGTTATTAAGAACTGATTCAACTTCTTTGCTCTATTTTGATGAGTAATATACAACAGTGTCATCGGCATACAAAAGTACTTTCGATTTACTTAGTAGTTGGTGTAAGTCGTTAACGAGTAGAAGGAATAGTAATGGACCCAGGGTTGAACCCTGGGGTACACCACAAGTAATCTGTTGAGGTGATGAATTTATGTTATCGTATGTGACATATTGGGTACGATTGAATAAATAATCTTCGAACCACTGCAACTCGATATCATGGATGCCATGAAGTTGGAGTTTGTGTAAAAGCCGCGAGTGGTTCACAGTGTCGAAGGCTTTTCGTAAGTCGAGATAAATTGCCCCAGTGCATTCTCCTTTATCTGCATTTTTGAGAATAGTTTCGACAAACAATGACACCGCTTGTTGCGTAGATCGCTGTTTACGAAATCCGAATTGTTGGCATTGAAGAAGGTTGTTTTCTTCTAGATAATTGTACAGTTGGTGATGTACAATTTGTTCGATAATCTTCGAGAATACATTTAGCGCGGAAATTGGTTGATAGTTATCAAGTTTTGATTTATCGTCCGATTTGTATACTGGAGTCACACGTGCTACTTTTTCAGCCGATGGAAACGTACGAGACCGAAGACTCAAGTTAATTAGGTAGCATAATGGAAGTACAATTTCATCAGCGCAATCCTTTATGAGACGAGGCGGTATGCCATCCGGACCGGCACCTTTTGACACTTTCAGTTTCTTTCGTCGTTTTTTAAGTAAATCAGGAGTAACTGCATTAAATTTGAACACTGACATATTCTTGTTAAGGGGAAGCTTGCTCGACTCATAATACATCCATCTCCGATCACCAATGGAAGTAATAGTATTAGCAAGTTTGGAACCGATACTTGAGAAAAATTTACAGAAACAACCAGCTATCCTCGATTTATTACTTATTAAGCATCCATCAACATCGATAACATTACTATCACCTTTTTTTGGTTTAACCGGGTAAACTTTTTTAATCTCATTCCAAAATGTTTTAGAATCATTGACGTTTTCAGTAAAAATGTTTTGGTGATATTTGAGTGGTGACTTTATTACGGATTCTTTTATAGCTTTCCCAGTCAAAACTGTTGTTATATTTCCTTGCTTTTCTCAAAAAATGGTCCCTTTCTCTCATTTTTGTTTTAAATTCACCAGAGAGCCACGGACACGACTTTCCTTGAATAGATATTTCTTTGAGTGGAACATGAATATTAATAATTTCGAGGATTCTCGATTTAAATGCATCCCAGCTTTCATTCATGGTATCTTTAAAGATAATAGAATCCCAGTCAGAGTTTTTCATATCATCCTTAAAACGAGTTGCGTTGTAATTTTTATAATCTCGAATTTTAATTCTACGAGGTACATAGCGATTGACATTTATTTTTCTGTTTACACCAGTTAAGTCACTGATCCCTAATGGTAGAACTATTGTTTCTTTGACATTGTTTTGATGCGAGGTAAAAATTACATCAATTATCGTTTTTGAACTTTCCGTTACTCTAGTGAACTGTTTGATGAGTTGCTTGAGACCCACAATAACAAATAGGTCTTTTAATTGTTTATGATCATTGCGTTTATTATAATCTATATTAAGATCTCCCAGTAGTAAAGTTTCTTTATCTTCCGTTGAGCTAATTGTCAAAAAGTCGTTAAGACAAGTTTCGAAATTTTTTGTACCATGTAATGAACTATCCGGGGGTCGGTACATGACACAAACGATAAAAGATTTGTACTTTTCTACAAAGATTTCTACAACTATGGATTCGATATCACTCTCCAAGTCAAATCTACGTTGCCATTTGAGATCGTCTCTAATGTAAACAATAACACCACCACCAATTCCTGTTTTTCGATCTTTCCTTACAGTACGGTATCCTTCAATTGAAACTAGTGAATCCGGAATTATTTCAGTTAGATGAGATTCAGTTATTCCAAATAGGTGAATGTTTTTTCTAGTACTGAATAACATGTCCCGGATTTGGTCAATTTTTCCAAACAAGCCATTGACGTTCAGATGAAGAAGTTTGAAACCACGCTTTTCTGAAAAGGAGTTAATAGTGTCATTTTCAGTTCGACCCCCGTCGTGATTGAGTCTGCATTGAGTGCAAAGAGATGTTGTGATAAAATCTTTTATGTTGATACAATTTTTGTGAAAAAATTGAGTACATCCAATACATGTTACCTTTTGTTTGTTATGCTTTATATTATTCAAGCAAGCGCCACAATTAGGACCCGGACAGATTTCAACGTCCCCGGCAAGTATTAAAAGTAACCAAGTTGTTTCTCTGAGATCAAGATTAAGTTTATAAATGTGATTCTGTTTATAAACCCATAAAGATGAACTGTAATAACAGTCTTGAACGAAATCAAACGATTCCATAGTAAAACAAGTATTTGTATCCATAATATCATAAATTACAGGTCCAGCTGATGTAAAAGTAGGCCTTTTCACAGAAAATATAACAACAAGTAATAAGAGGTGGCGGAACACGTCCGTACACCGCAGCGCTATCTTTCTATTTTACCACGAATGCCGCCATGAGAGCATCAATGAGGGCATTCTGTTCGGTAAAGTACTGACTTGTATTTTGTAATTCTGCAGGGAAACAAACAAACACATTCTGAATGAACGAGGCGAGGGAATGTAAACGTGTCTCCTGTGATTGTCTCGATTTATGTTATTTATCATGACTTTCTTCGTATATTCTGGTTCGGGAACGAGTCACTCAATAATGACTTAACACAAATAAATTTAAATCACTCTAAGAAGACGAAGATGTGAGTGAGACTTCATCCAGCGTCTTTAAATCTTGTGGAGGTACGCAGTGTGACGTCACAAATCAACAAAATATGTATGATTATCGCTTTTTGGGGACAAAATTTGGACATTAAAAAATGCAAATAAAAAAAATGTCATGTTGTTTTCGTGACATGTAAGAATGTTTTTATTACAAAAGAAAACAGGTAGTTTTTCCGTTAGTTCTTCTTCAATATAAGCCACCGTTGTAGCAGGTTCTTTGCATGATTATTGGAAATATTCTTACTTTATAACAAGTGTTACGTGAAGTAAAGATTTCAAAAAATTTCCGTTTTTTGTAAAAAAGTTGAGAAGTTGCAGCATATGAATGACTTTAACAAAAAGAGGTATTTAACCCACGGTCTTTAAAGCAGGATTTCAAAAAACATGCGCATGTTGGAATACAAGGTTGAATTTATGTGTCTTCCATAGTTACGGACACCGAAACAGCACTGTAAGAACGCAATATGGTGCAAGGTATGACAAAAAGTATCTCGTTTTTGGAGAAAACGACCCGGAAGTGGAGCCAGAGTAAGTGATACTAGTGCTACTTATTAGCCAAATTATTAGTGTCTTTTTTTCACAGATAGATAGACATATCCTTTGGTCCTATCAATTTAGAAAGTCTGACACCAGTGCCATTAAAATCAATAGTCGTACGTGGATGTGTACTCATTTACCTTGTCTAATTCGTGTATAGTAACTTCTAATAATCAGCAATTTCGGCTTTATTTAGGAACAACTTTTTAGCACTTCAACTGAGACTACTGCAAACTGGACTCGATGGTATGCTAAGTACTTCAGAGGTTAGTAAAAATTGTGTTCTTTTTTCTTTGAAATATCGATCCCAAATTTTATTGTCGTCTAATTAACAGTTAAAGATAATTAACTCCTATATATACGGAGGTGTGGCACTCGAGGGCTAAAATATGCTGACATCAGCAGCAAAAATCTGAAAATCAATAGGCAGACCCACATTTTTTTAAGATTACCCAGGGTTCCTCGACGTTGTCCATCATATTGGCTAGCGCTGAAACTTGTGAACGAGACGCGGTTGGAAGGTAAGGAATCGTGGCTTGGAACTGAAGACATGCAAAGAAATGCCATGAGTAGTGCAAGGGAAAGAAGAGGAAGTCTTAAGTAATTTTTTTTCATTGGATTTACAAGAATTTGAGGTACCCCACGATGAGAAGTAAAGAACAGAAACGCCTTTCTGATTTCTGATGATGAGGGATGGTCACATCTGGATAATATTTATTTTGTGATTTTAAGCTACCTAACTAGTACCATGCCAGCACTCCAGGGGCACATTTGTTATTAAATAATTAAGTGATAAAGTACAAGGGCTAAATATATTATTTTTATGTAGCTAGCTACACAAAAGATTTTTCAAGGCATTCTGTCATTTTAAATAAAGATAGCTAGCTAGCTATTTGGACCTCCCATAACAGTGAACAGTCAAGACTTGAGTATATAGCTAGTTAGGTATGCAAGGCATTGCATGTTGGTTAAATATGTTGTCACGACAAACAGAAACCCATATTTCATAAATAAATTTCTGCAAATGTTCAGGTTTCTTTTATCGAACAGGAACCTATTTTTCATAAATAAATTTTTGTAGATTTTCAGGTTTCTTTTCTGAAATAACAAAGTTTGGGAAAATATAGCCAGAAGTAATATTCGCTTGGAGCGGGAAGACCTAAAGTCTCTGTCCAGGTTAAGACTTAGTAAAGGGTAAACTGTGTCACACGGAGAACACTTAGTGTAATGTGTTACAAATCCAGTGGATCGCTTATAGCATTAAAGGTATAATAATATATTTTTCATAAACCAACATTCACAGGACTTATGATGAAGCCTATTGTTACTTCTGCAAAGCAAATACAGTTGTTTAGCATTTTTCATTTTGCATAATAAGTTCCTGTGGATATTCAAAAATTAATTGTGAGTGGCACCAGGCTGAGCGATTAGTGCAAGTAAACGTGTTGCAGATCCAGGTGGACAAAAAAAACAACTTTCTAACCACTTTGTATTTATACGGCATAAAATTTAGATTATGTATTTGGCACTGTGCTTTAGAAGCACATTCCCACTTTCTCTGAGCTGGATAAGGTCCTAAGGTCCTAAACCTGGGACACATTTTATCTGTTTGAATTATTTTTAATCCTGAGAATCACTTTGAATGTTTTCTGTACACATGGCTTGTCAAAATTGATATGCTGTCAAAAACAGTTTATCGGCATCTCCAAAAATGCCTAAATTCAGGAACTCAGAAACTATGATAGTAGTAAAAAAAAATTTTGGGTTCATTTCATCAAACTGGTCTAAAAACATATAATACTAAAGTTTCAAGTCATTATTTCAATTTTTACTGAAGTAATAGGACTTTTACTTAGTATAGTTTTAGCATAGTTTTTCATACCGCTGACACCAAAACGGCTGCAGGGACTAATCGGTTTGAAATTAATTTATAATATTTTAATAACAAACTTTTTCTCTTTATGTGTTTTTATTTTCCTGCAAAAGTTGTTGCATAGCTTATGTATATGACATTAGGATAAGGACGAAAAAGTTACTGTGGGACATGGGTTTTTAACCTTAAAAATTTCCAGCGAGAAATTTGAAAACTAATAAATGACAAAATCGCAAAAGTTTATCTTAAAAATTTTTAATTTTTGTTAATGTGAAAGTAATCCACATTACGGAGTTTCTTACCGCGCAGGTCTGGGCACTAGCGAAGCGCTTGTAGGGACAAATTTTTATATCCCCCGCAGAGCGTAAGGCATTTGCTAGGGAAAACATGCAGCACGCAGAGAATTTAGTCACTTTTTCCTTTGTATTTTCACTTTTTAAACTGGTGCGATATATTGATTTTACAATTATTTAAAGGAAGGATACTCAGTACTGACATCAGAGTGTATATTATGAAAGTTCAAGACCTAAACTTGGTTATTAATTGCTTCAAGTTGTGGGTACACTCATCATGAAAAGTTGGCAGTCAAAAGAGAAAGAAACCTTATTTTTGGTAGCTAGTTACATCACAAGTTTTTACTATTGTCTTAAAAATATCACAGTGCTGATCAAAGAGGAATTGCTAGCATATCATGCAAGATTTATATAGCTACTAGCACAGCAAATATAATGTAGCTCATTAAACAAATAGCTATAATATTAAAAAAACAATTCCAAAAGTTCTTATTTTGTGTTTGCCAGAAACTTTATTTAACTAACCAGGGCTGGGCTACCTACATTTTTTATACACCAAATTAAAAATTGTCAAAGCTGGCTGTATCTGTCTCGATGTAGTTTTTCTTAGCTGGGGGTCACTGGGTCACTCATATCTATCGTAGCCTAATTCGTACAGTAATCAGATATAGGTGGGCAAGTGCCCAGATGCTAAAAATAGGATCATAAAAACTCATTTCTAATATCACTAAACTTCAAGAAACATCAAACGGTGCAGTTCGAACACCAACTTAACCTTAAAAATTGCTACGCCTCAATTTTGCATTAGAATAATTTTAATCTGTAAAATACAAAGTTTCAACCGCTGTGAAAAATAAAATAATATACTATGGTTAAAATAAACAAATAAATGGAAAATAACTTTTTAAACAAATTTAGTGACTTTAACTGTTTTCGTCAAAAATATTCGGTTGTCAATTTTGCAGAATTGTGCAAAATATGTGCAACATTTTTTCTTATGTCAATGTACCAAAATTACTATAGCTATCACAAAATTGGAAAGTGGACCTTGCCAAAATTTATTCTCGCATTTTACCAAAATTAAGAACAACAAAAAATAACAGTAATACAGTGTAACATGCTATTATATATATCCCTTCCTAGTTAGTTATGTAATATACAATAATAATTTCTAACAAAACGTCAAAGCCAGTCATTATATCATTGAAGTGTGTATTTTATTTTCAATCGATTTCACCTGTGCTCTTTTTTATATAGCTAGTTAGCTATACTTTGCAAATAAATCCTTTATTAAATGCTCTACCACGTTAATTCATGTCAAACTTGCAGATCCATATAGCTAGCTAGCTAGCTATAATAGCTTACTGTAAAAAACTTCCTTCAAGTCTTTCTAGCTATATATATAGCTGTAATTTTTATTTCTTCTTGCCAAAGTGCACTGATAATTATAGAATAGTGTTTCTTTATAACCATTACTTTATTCCTCACAACACAAAATGTATGGTACATGTAGCTTCCTACAGCTAGCTAGCTGCTAAAACCAACATCAACAATGTCTTATCTTGTCTCTCTGTAAAAGTCAGTAATTTAAGTTTTCTTCGATTCCAACATCTTACCCATGTCAATATACCACAAAGAGGGCTAGCAACACCATTTAAACGTGTTATTAAAAGGTGAAACGTCAGTTAAAAGCAAAAAATTAGTTGAAGAAACATCAGGCAGGATTTTGCATTTCTGCCTCTTTTCGCAGCACTAACCAGAATAGTTGTGAAAAACTGACCATGAAAATTATTTGGGCTATCGAGACAAAAGAAAACAAGTCTAAAATTTGTCCCTACAAAGCGCTTCGCTAGTGCCCAGACCTGCGCGGTATGAAACTCCGTAATGAAAAAGTTTCTGATGTTTTTTATGAAAAAATCTTCCATATTACTCATATGGGGTAACTTGATGAACAATGAATTTTCCCGCAGGTGTTCTCAAATATGTGTAATATAATTTTAAAAACTGTGATGTAATTTTCCTCTTAAGTTTTGACTTTTAACCCAGCTAAAAAGCTCAGCCTTGTCCTTTCATACTTAGTCTAGCTAGCTATAGCGAAAAAGTTTAATATTCAAACTTGACCTATTTTAGTGAGTATTAAGTAATAAATGCTAGTTTAATACTAAATCTAGCTATGGGGTAGCTAAGCTACCTGTAAGAACAACATCAAACGACGTCGAGGCTGTTCTCTTTTGTAAACAAACACAGTGGTATTTTTGTAATAAGTACCAAATTTTATGTGGGCATTTCTTGCGCTTGAGTGTAACCAAAGTGCCCTGTACGTAAATCCTAAAAATGTCATTGGCTCACTCTTTACGAATGACACCACGTAACAAAGAAACCGTGCTTTGCTATTTCCCGTAACCTATACCGAGATTTGGTTGTGATATATATCAGAATTAATTGTCTTTAAGTTCTGCAGACCTTATGCACGTTTTTACAAGCTATCAAGTTGCTAGGGACTAAGGCTGAGATTTAACTCAAAACTAATCAATCGCTAAGCAACTGGCCTGGCTAAAATTTGCTAAAGTTAAACAACTATGCTTGAGTCCGGATAATTAACAGGCAACTCACAGAGCAGTTTTTTTGAAAGAATAAAACGTATTTTTTCTTGCACATAACATTAAGCCCAAGTGTATATATGAAATTTTGAAAATTTGGATATTACGCTTAGCAATCTTTTAGTAACTTTCAGGCTGATATTCAAGTTCTTTACAACTGAGGCTGGAATTTAAAGAATAGAGTTGCTTATAAAAAAAACGTATACCATGGTTTCATCGTGCCTTTGTAATTTCATGCAATCATATTTCAGTTGTATTATCGCCACAAAGGCCAACGCCAACTCACAAGGCAACAATTGATCAACGAAACATTTGACGGATGCGCTGAAAGTTTAATTGAACGTTTAAAGAGGTACGAGGAGCAAACAGAGGCGTTTTATAATTCTTCCATACAAGGTTAGTTGATTCATCCCTAGCTTCTTTTACACCATTGTGTATTGACCTGCTTGTATTTATTGCCCTGAATGCGTGTACCCTTAGGGCCATTTGATTTTCAATTTAATTGAAAATCAAAAATTAAAATTTTGGTACCAATTCATTTTTTTAAAACTTTTTTATTTTGAAATTCAAAATTTATAAACTAAAATTTAAATATTTTAAAAGAAAAAAATTGAAGGGTACACGCATTGCCCTGGCTCAAGGTTTTTAATTCAGGCAAAATTTGGTGACTCCTTTTAGGTAACAGCATATTGTCCAAATTTTCTCTTTGTCCACGTTTTCTCTTTCTTTGATAGAAAGCGGAAACTTTCACGAAATTTTGACCAAATTTGTGAAATTATTTTTTGCTTCTGTTTTAGAATTTCGTGCACAAATCAGACGTTTCTCACAAAACATTGAACAGCTTCCGTTGCTGTTAACTTCATCTATGGCGAAGAAGTACGAAGAGAGGTTGAATAAAATTCGAAATGAAATCACGACAACATTGAAACGAAAAAAAGAAGAAACGGACAAAAACAAGGTGAATAAAAGATTGTAAAGTCCCTGTGTGAAGCATTTTCAAACTATATTGAAAAAGATAGTGTTCACCTCTTTTCTCAAAGTTATTTCTTTTTTACTTACCCGGTATGTTCATTTAGTTGACATTATCACGGGTTTAATAAATTGAGATCAGGAAAGCCTCAATTACTTTTCTTGTTTTGTCATTTTTTTTCAGCGAAATCATCAAACTCTTCTCCGTCCTACACTTGGACACCCAAACAATAAAAACGAATTAGCTACGCTATGTGAAATGGAATTATCAAGACAAGTGAAAGCCGATACAATGCTAAAGAACTATGAGCAACTAATGATGGAATGTAGGAGAGTAAACTTGACTACGTTCTTGACAGAATTGCAGGATTTGGTTTTGATATTGATGTCACAATTTGATTCTGTTGTTACACTTGATGACGTCGTCGAAGGAGGTAATGACTTAATTTATTGCTTTTTCTTGTGAACACTCGAATCAATGCTATTTGCTTTTGATAATTCGTATTAAATACTTTCACACCCAAATCATCGCGATATGCTATCGATAAGTTAGTCTCATTAAATACTTTCACACAAAAATTATCCTCTCGTACCTAACCCTGTTTATTACACTTTCATTCAGTTCATTCTTGTTTGAATGTAATGCGAACGTGTTAATTTTTTAAAAACATTGCGTTGCTATGTATACGTAATTTAAAAAAACCCTTTATTAAGAACCCCAGCTTATTCATATTTTAAACTTTTATCGCTCTCCCCACTCTTTTATTCGGCACAGAAGAGTGCATGCTTCCTGATTCAGCAAGTTTAAAAAACGTTGTTTTTTTCTGTCAACCAACTCAGTGTAAGTTGGTTTCTCCTTCTGTTAACCAACTCGGTGTAAGTGTAAATACTGTTGGCTATTTCAGCTAATTTAACGAAGCGATAAATTTTTAACATTTATGCCGATTAAATTTATATATTTGCTTTTTATTTTTTTCTTCTGACTGTCTGTTTTTTGTCAGCCTTGCAAATTAAACCGAGAAGTGAGAAGCGACTACTAAAAGAAAAAATGTCGACAAAGAATACTATCAATAATGAAGGTAAGTTCGCTTGGTATGCAAATATATAAAGGACGGTTACCAGATTGATGATAGATAGACAATTGCCACAATCCTGTCAGTTGTTAAAGTAACTGCAACCTCTTAATAAAATGGCATTTCAAATTTTGTGCGTCGTTAAACGTAAAAACTACCTCCGCGCATACTAATCTCATTGTTCTGCCTGGCTGTACTCGATCATTAACTTCTTTATTCCATTTTATAATTTTTGTTTCAGTGAATGCTCGCAGCACTAGTTCAACATATACATGGCCAGGATTGGATTTATCCCAATACAACGTCGATAAGGATACAATAGAAGATACTAACAATACTTTGACACCATTGAGATCAATTAAAAAAACAGACGCACATGAAGCTGCTGTGTATGCAAGAGATACGTCTTTTAAGGTACGATATTGTGAAATTTGAACGTAATGTGTACTCGTACTGCGTTTACACTTAAACACTCATACTTATTCAAACAAAAACGTGGTAGTTTGAAAATGGAATGGTTTTATTCGTTTTTATCTGTTTACACTTTGTACAAAAACAGGTTTTGATATTATTACCTTATTCCAGAATGTTTATAAAAACTTATAAAAAAGAATTTAATCAACGCGATTTAGCGCAATTGACTAAGGCTGAATTTCAATTCAAACACGGAGCAGATCGGAACAAACAATTCTGATTTCTGGAATCTGATTGGTTGATAAACTTTTCCGTTCTGATCCAAACTGAAAGTTAAAATCATTTTAACTTTTCTTGACTTATCTTGTTCCGTTCTGTTCCGTTTTGCTGTTAAGTGCAAACTGAGCCTTACAAATAGTATGAAAATAACGCGAAACAGGAAATATGTTGATTTTTATTTTGAGCATGGATTAATTGACAACCAGTTTCTCTTATGTTCTTCAAAACATCTCTTTGATAATAGCCGTATTCTGTTCAAAATGGTTGCGCGTAACTTCGTTTCCAAAAAATTTCCGCATAACCCGATTTTTACGGATTTGTTTTGGTTTTTGGCACCTTAATTTCGGAATCACGGCAAAACCCGAAAAAAAACAGAAGCATGCTACGAAGGCCAGTTTTGGTTTGGAAGTGGTGTGAGGTTTGTGGTCTTCTTTTGACCTTTTTCTCTTCTAATTACTTTATCTATAGGAATATTTATTTTGTATGGTTTCACCTGTGAAGATGAATTTATCGTCATGTTTTCTAGCCGTGTATAATCTTCAACAAACCCATTTTAAGATTTTGGCTAGGAACGTAGATTTCGAGGCAGCATCCTGCGCTGAAGCCAGCTAGCTATATATTTCTATTCTTTCAAAGTTTTTATTCAGTTTATTATATGATTAATATATTTCTATGTTGGAGTTGTGTCTATCTAGCTCTTTAGCTATACCTCTGGCTAAAAAGTGAAAGTAACAAAATGCAGTTTGGCTAAACAAAATTCTTACTGAAAAGCCCTTGCAAGCTAAAAGATTTGGGATTTTTGTTCGCGGGTAATTTTTATACCTTTCGGGTTCGCAAGTAGCCTGTTTTGTACAGAACCTCTACAATGTTGTTCCGTCATTTCAAATAAAAAAGTATTATCCCATAGTATTATCTTGAACTTGCAAAATGTTTCATGTAGTGAGTGAGATACAGGCTTCTTCAAACCAACGCGTTACTGTTAGCGGGCAAAGCAAGGGTCATAAGTTTAAGTAGCCCAAAGAAATAAAAAAAACGCAAACCGATCAGACTTCAGAATCAGATGCTCAAGGAAATATTTTGTCTGGTCGCAGCGACCTAGCGAAAGAGTAGGATCCAATCCTATTCCAGCGCCGTTTGCCAGGCGCCAACCAAACAAATTGCTAGATTTTTTTGAGGTTTTAATCTTTTATTTATTTCGACCTGTTTTTAAAATTAAATTAAATTAAAATGTTATTAGTATATCTTCAAACCTTTATAGTTTATTTATTTGTTTTATATTTTTAGCTGGGACCCGGGATCGGACGCCGGATGTAGCCCTACAGAATAACTGCATTAGCACCTTTTTTTGTTGCTCTCCCCCTTCTCCATGAAATATGTTTTCTCAACAATACACCACCGTAACGCCACTCATCGTGAATCTTTAAAGGTTTAAAATTATATCTGAATTAAGATTTCCCCAAATGTACAAAATGTAATCTGTGAAAATTAATCTTCTCTATAATAATACAGAGACTGTGTCTGTCTGTAACAGGCAAAGCGGATGTGTTCATTTTCCTTTGAAGTTAGCCGAAAAAGTTATGTCTTAAATGTTAAATTTCCTGACGTTACGGCGCGACGTCAATATCACTACTTTAACGTCAATATCTTACTTTAAATTAATGAAGCCATTACAATGCAGTTATAAATTTAAGGCTAAATAACTTGGAAACGAGGTGGTGACGTCAGTCATTTTTCACCGCGTGGGTAACCAGGGACCACCTGGGCCTAATTTGGGTAAGTTTCTCAAACCTGGGTCCCCAAATCCGTTTCGGAATGGACAGGTTTATGACGTCATCAAAAAACATCCAAACCCTAATATCTCTGCAACCGTTTGTCAAAAGTACATGATCCTATACATTTTCTTGATCAGCGTTTCAGGATCTTTACGATGAAGGCGACAGGTATACAAATTTTTTAAAAAAAAATTTTGGGTTTTGACAGGCCATTGCTGACGTTAGCAAAATTTTTAAACCCTCGTATCTCCTTAGGCGTTCCTCAAAAGCACATGATCATATACATTTTCTTGATCAGCAGTTTAAGCTGTACAAAATAGAGGCAACGTGAAAACAAGGTTCTAATTTTTTGCGTGGAAGGGTTGCTAACGTCATCAAAATTCAAATGACTCTTCTTTTTCATTTTTATCCTGCCTCAGTGGATTTTTCCACGGGCTTTATCGACTATCTTCTATATAAAAATACGCTAAGTGTGTCCGTCTGTCTGTGACAGGCAAAGTTAATGTGTTCATTTTCCTTTGAAGTTCCGAAATTTTCTCTGAAGTCGCCAAACAAATTATGTCTATTTTGTTAGCGGGTTTACTTTGTTTACGTCACGTGATGAAAACGACTCAATTTGATTTGCTGAAATAAATTTAAAGGCTAACTTTCCAAAAATGGTGTCCTTCGACACCGAAAAAAACACAAAAGAAAGGTCCCTTCGTCTTGAAAAAAGTGCAAAAAGTGATTCAGAGAAAGAAAACTCTAAGTAAAGAAGTAGAAGTAGAAAAATAAAGTTGAAAGCCACAAGAAGTTACTTCAGAAGTGAAGAGTGGAGCTAGGAAGTAGTAAAGTAAAGTTAGAAGTAGAAAATGCATGCTAGAGTTTCAAGTGCATTGGAATTCAGAAAAAGTAAGAACTTTGATATATTTAGACATTCCGTTTTTATGTCACTGAAGCTACGTGTTACTTTTTTATGTAGTACACTTAAAATTGTCAAGCAGAATTGCATTCTCAAAAAAAATCCATTAAAGCTCCAAATTCTTAAAGTTTTTACCGCGTTTTTTAAAAAATAAAGAAGCTAGCCATATTTGTTTACAATTTTTTTGGTGCGTAACTAATGTATTTGTACTAAAATTCAAAATGCTACATAAAGCTGTTAGCTGGCTAACAAACTAATTTGCTGGACAAACGGAAAACTTTGGTTTGTTGAACTCACTGTTATCATTTCTACATTACTATTGTTTCTCTTTATAATGTCTTTTACTAAGCATGAATAGCTAGCTATAGACCCAGTTAAGTCTCCCCAGTTTAAGTATATTTAACTGGGTGTCTTAGCTACTGTTAGCTGATAGCTAATGTTAGCTCTAACCTATCTCTTCTTTTTTGAACACGAATTATGATGTAACAAGCTAGCTACAAAATCTTTCTTGAACTATTAGGATGGTGTGACTCATTGTTATGCCCATAGAGTATAATTTTTTTCACATTACCTGTGAACTTTACAAAGGGGACCACAATATAATTTCAGAACCAAGTGAAATTGCAAATTCATTTAATGAGTTTTTCAGTTCTATTGTCACCAAGAAAATTCAAGAAAAAATACCCAATTTTGGCAATTACGAGGACTTCATCTCAAGGAACCCCTCAACTAAAAACTAGTTCATAAAAGGCTTACATCCTTTTTAATTAAGCATAATTTATTTTTTAAAAGGCAATTTGGTTTTAGAATTATGCATTCTACTAATCATGCTCTGATTACTTTAACTGAAGATATACGTAGGGCACTTGATGATGGGCAGTTTTCTTGTGGTGTGTTCATAGATCTCCAAAAAGCTTTCGATACTGTTAGTCATAATATACTACTTCGAAAGCTGGAACTTATATGGTATAAGGGGTATTGCTTATAATTGGATCAGATCTTACCTTACTGAAAGATCTCAATTCGTAAATTAGGTGGGAATAATTCTATTTTAAAGAAGGTTCTATGTGGTGTACCTCAAGGTTCTGTGTTAGGACCCTTACTTTTTATCATCTCTTATAATAATAAGCCAGTTCCGTGTGTCTGTCTGTCACTTTTGCAAACACGATATTTTTTACCACCCGAATGCGTGAGTTTTTCGAGTTTTTTTGTTTTGTTTACATTTGTCTCGCAACCGTTAGAAACCACGTGATACAAAATAAGCAGTATGATTCGTTCAAATACGTACTTTCGAACGGGACGGCATTCGAATAAAAAGTTCCGTTAGCGTAAAAACAAACAAACATAAAAATTTCTCGACAAAGTTCTTGACACAAAAGGAGAACTGAAGAAGCGGTTAAAAAATGTCTTATTTTCGACGTCCCTTAGTCACAAAAAAGTGCAGATATTAAAAGCAAGAAAAGTCAAAGTGGAGAAGTAGAAGTACAAAAGTAAAGTTAGAAGCCACGAGAAGTTGCTTCGAAAGTGAAGAGTGCAGCTAGAAGTAGTAAGGAAGAGTTAGAAGTAGAAAATAAAAGCTTGGGTTTAAAGTCGATTTGGATTCACATATAGTAAGAACTTTGATATTTTGAGACGTTATGTTTTTATGTCGCTAGAGTTACGTGTCAGGCAGACTCGCATTTGCCAGGAAAAAGTCACTTAAAAGCTTCGAATTCTTTACGTTTTATGTTTTACCGCGTGTTTTTATAAAAAAGCTAGCATATGTTTACTTTTTTTTGCATAATTAATGTATCCCCTGGTGCGTAACTAATGTATTTGTCCTAAAATTCAAAATGCTGCATAAAGCTGTTAGCTGGCTACCAAACAAATGTGCCAGCGAAATAGAAAGTTTTGGTTTGTTGAACTAACTGCAAATGTCATAATTTTTACATTGCTATTGTTTTCCTTTATATATGTTTTACTAAGCATAAATAGCTAGCTATAGACTTAGCTAAGTCTCCCCAGCTTAAGTATATTTAACTGGGTGTCTTAGGTACTGTTTTGTTAGCTAGCTAGCTAATGTTAGCTTCAAGGCTCCATCCCATAGCTAGCTCTAATCTATGAGTTTTGTTGTTATTCCTCTTTTTTTAGGTATTTATAGCTACCTTAGTAGTCAAACTTCTCTTCTTTTTTGAACACGAATTATGATGTAAATAAGCTAGCTACAAAATCTTTCTGGAACTTTTAGGATACTGTGACACATTTTTATGCCCATAGAGAATAATTTTTCACATTTCCTGTAAACTTTACAAGGGGACCACAATATGACAAGTGGAATGAATTTTATAGAATTTAAAGTGTGTGTGTTAAGTTATTTTTTATTGTTTTGTTTCCTCATCCTGTTAAACTTTTGTCAGCCTACATGTAAAATGCCAGGTTTTTTTACAGGGGTTTTTGACATTTAATTGGAAATTTATATACGTGGGTTTATGACTTTGGGTTAAAAAAATTTATGAGAGGATGGTATGGTTGTCAGTTCATATTGTTCGTGTTGCAAAATGCTGTTTTTTGAAATTTTGTGTAAACTTTTGTGGAAATAGACCACATGCAATATATATACTGAAAGAACAAATCTTTGTAGAATCAGACTTCACTGTAAGCTGTTGTAAAGCTGATGTCTTTATCGGTAAAAATAACAGCAATATTTTACTTATTAAGAAAAAATAAAACGAGTTTGAAAGTTAAAAAGTATTTATTTGTTAAGCTTTTCGTACACTAAGTACATCTTCAGACTATATAAACAACTTTGTCTTTATATTTCGTATTATAAACTATTGTTTGGGAAAAAAACTGTATGTGATGTAATTTTTGCTGGAAGAAAATTCCATGGTTTCACGTTTTTGTTTTTCTTGAGAATTTTACAAAATTTTGTAGGGATAAATGTTTGCTGATGATAAAAAAATTATATACTTATGTTCTGACTGAAACTGTTTTTGTTTTTTATATTTTGTAATCTAAACGCGAGGACTGTATGCACTGAAATGACTGATTTTTTTAAATTTTGATGTGTTTCATAACCTTTTTGTGGAAGATTAATGGCAATATACGACATGCTGAATGAACTTATTTTTGTTGATTTAGATGTGTTTCTCAAAAACCGATCTGTTTTACATTGTATGTAAACCTTTGTTTATGAACCGTATATATACAATGTTTGTTGATTCAAGTTTATTCTTTGCTTATTGATTTTTTGACATTTAGGTTTAAAATTGTTGGTAAAGGGCAGTATGGATCATCATACTAAGAAAGAAAATTTTTGTGTTCTTAACTGGTTGATTTTTACATTTTGTGTAACTTTGCGGGAGAGGATGGTATGCAACCGAAGTGACTGATTTTTCTAGATTTAAATTTGATGTTTTCCAAACTATGGTTTTTTCATATTTTTGTATAAGCTTTTAAGGGAAAGACAATATTTAAAATGTGTAAAGAACTTATTTTTGTTGATTTGTGCTAACTCTTGCAGGCCTCCTTTTTGACATTTCAGAATAAAATACTGAGGGTTTTCAACATAATCACTTATAAGATGTATATATTTGAGATGCGTTATTTCTAACATTGTTATTATCCGTGTTGTGACTGTCGGTGTTGTAACTGTCGGTGTTCTTACTGTCGGTTTTGTGGGTTGATGTTGTGAGTGTCGTTGTGTAACTTTTTATCAACTTGATTTTGCACCTTGCAAGCTGTTCTTTTTTATTTTGTGTAAGATTTGTGTGGAGGATTTAACGCAATTTGACATTTGACATTTGGTGTAAGATTTTAAGAACATTTTTTTTGTATATGCACTGCTGACGTCACCAAAACATCTAAAGCAACCCATTTTTTCATTGGCCTTTTGCCTAAGTGGAATTTTCCACTGGCCTTATCGACTAGTCTCTATAATAATAAGCCAGTTCCGTGTGTCTGTAACAGGCAAAGTGGATGTGTTGTTTTTTCTAAAGAAACAGCCGCGGTAACATGTCACTTTTGCTAAACTTTTATTTTTATTCTGTCTTTTGTGTGCTTTTTCAAATTGATTTAAAATTTTTGTTTTAAAAAAGTCACGGTTAATTTATTTTATTGTTCTCATAAAAACCTTTGTGTAATGATGTAACACAAAAGTCACGGGTAATTAATTTTTATTATTCCCTTAAGCACGTGTCTATTGTCTACTGTTATATGAAAAACATATTGGTTTTATTTATTCCCGCTTGAATGAAATCAACAACAAAATGTTTTGACGAAAAGAAAAATTAATTTTATTGCATGCTAATATAAATTTACCGTGACAAGTGCTTTGTTATAAATTATTGTGCAGATAAGCCACAGGCAATTAACGTTGTTATTATTGTTATTTTGTTCAAAAGTTTTAATTCATTGTTCGTACTTTTTTATTGAAATTGACAACAAATGCCCAAAATAGTCTCCCTGTTCATTTTAACATAAAGGGATTAGTCTACAGAAGCAAATGACTTTAAAGTCATTTGCCTCGCCTAAGATAAATAAAACACTGTTTTTACAAATCGAAAGGGCATAGAAGAAGAAGAAGAATCACTTTGTGATATAAAACATAAATATATTTTAAATGTTCTTGAGTGGATTCCTCCAGAGGTTTTCGTTTAAAACTTTTTTTCAGCCTTCTTAATGAAATTGCTAACAAACATTTTTGTGATAAAAAGTACAATCAATTTTAAAAAGAAAATTAGTGGATTATTCCACGGGTTTAAATAACTAGTCTATATTAATGATATTTCTAATGCCATAATTTTTAGTAAAACTACATTATTTGCGGATGATACATGTCTACTTTTTCCAAGTCCCTCTCTAAAGAGGATCAACAAATGTGTCAATATTGATCTCAAGAGGTTCTTTAAATAGTTATGTGCAAATAAAATATCCTTAAATGTTTCAAAAACTGAGGTTATCCTTTTTCGTAGTCCAAGTAAAAAAATCAATCTAAATTTTAATCTAAAGCTTAATGGCAAACCCTTAAATTTAAGTGAGTCAGTAAGATAAATTTTATTAGACTGTTTCTTATCCTGGAGTCCTCATATACAAAATTTATCTACTAAACTTCGAAATACTAATGGTATCATCTCCAAACTACGTTATTTTGTTCCGAAATCTACTCTTCTTTGTATCTATTATGCTCTTTTTGATTCTCATTTAAGATATGCTTGCCAGGTTTGGGCCCAAAACCCTAATCCCAATACCAACAGAACTTTCCTTCTTCAGAAACAATGTGTAAGGCTTTTGACATTTTCTGATTTTAATGCACATGCTTCTCCTTTATTTAATGAACTCCGCATTCTAAAGCTTACTGACCTTATTAAGTCCTTAAATGTTTTAACGATTTATCAAATTTTAAACAGGCAAAATTCTTCTCTAAGTAATACTTTTGATCTCAGATACTACTCTAATAATCACATCACTAGGGGGGAAATCAAGGTGTTTATTAGCTAAAAGTCACTGTAAAACCTCTAAATATGGTAATAATTCTATTGTTTATCAGTCAGTTGTTCACTGGAATGAGCTGCGGTCTTTGTGTTCTGAACTAGATCTTGCTATTCTATCACAATCTAATCTAACTAAATTGCAAAATAACATCTTTCTAAGTAATTACATTGCCTAATTTATCACAAATGTTTTACTTGTTTTTCATTGGTAGTTATTTAGGACATTAATTATCTAAAACACTGGTGGCCTCCTCCAGAATAGTCTTCGACTAATAGGTGTGTCTCCTATCAATTAGTTATTTTTGTAACAAAATATTTATGATTATATGTGTGTGTGTGTGTGTGTTAAGTTATATTTATTGTTTTGTTTCTGACATCCCGTTAAACTTTTGTCAGCCTACATGTAAAATGCCAGGGTTTTTTACAGGGGTTTTTTACATTCGATTGGAAATTTACGTGGGTTTAGGATGACTTTGGGTTAAAAAAAATTATGAGAGGATGGTATGGTTAAGTCAGTTTATATTGTTTGTGTTGCAAAATGCTGTTTTTTGAAATTTTGTGGAGATTTTTGTGGAAATAGACCACATGCAATATATACTGAAAGAACAATTTTTGTAGAATCGGACTTCACTGTAAGGTGTTGTATAAGCTGATGTCTTTATATTTCGTAATATAAACTATTGTGGGGGAGAACTAACTGTATGTGATGTCATTTTTGGTTGAAGAAAATTCCATGGTTTCACGTTTTTGTTTTTCTTGAGAATTTTACAAAATTTTGTAGGGATATATAAATGTTTGCTGATGATAAAAAATTACTTAATGTTCTGACTGAAACTGTTTTTGTTTTTTATATTTTGTAATCTAATGGGCGAGGACTGTATACACTGAAATGACTGATTTTTCTAAATTTTGATGTGTTTTATAACCTTTTTGTGGAAGATTAATGGGTAATGGCAATATACGACATGCTGAATGAAATTATTTTTCTGATTAGATGTGTTTCTCAAAAACCAATCTGTTTTACATTTTGTGTAAACTTTTGTTTACGAACCGTATACAATGTTTCCAAAATAATGATCTTTTTTTATTCAAGTTTATTCTTTGCTTATTGATTTTTTGACATTTAGGTTCAAAATTGTTGGTAAAGGGCAGTACGGATCATCATACTAAAAAAGAAATTTTTTTGTCTTCTTAACTGGTTGATTTTTACATTTTGTGTAAATTTTTGTGGGAGAGGATGGTATGCAACTGAAATGACTGATTTTTGTAGATTTAAATTTGATGTTTTCCAAACTATGGCTTTTTCATATTTTTGTATAAGCTTTTAAGGGAAAGACATTTATTTAAAATGTGTAAAGAACTTATTTTTGTTGATTTGTGCTAACTCTTGCAGGCCTACTTTTTGACATTTCAGAATAAAATACTGAGGGTTTTCAACATCATCACTTATAAGATGTACATATTTGAGATGCGTTATTTCTGACATTGTTATTATCCGTGTTGTGACTGTCGGTGTTGTAACTGTCGGTGTTCTTACTGTCGGTTTTGTGAGTATTGGTGTTGTGAGTGTCGATGTTGTGAGTGTCGTTGTTGTAACTTTTTATCAACTAGATTTTGCACCTTGCAAGCTGTTCTTTTTTATTATGTGTAAGATCTGTGTGGAGGATTTAATGCGATTTGACATTTTGAGAAGATTTTAAGAAGATTTTTGTATATGCACTGCTGACGTCAGCAAAACATCTAAAACAACCTATTTTTTCATTGGCCTTTTGCCTAAGTGGATTTTTCCACGGGCCTTATCGACTAGTCTATATAATAATACGCTAAGTGTGTCTGTGTGTCTGTAACAGGCAAAGTTGATATGGTTATTTTCCTTTGATGTAGCCGAAAAATGCATGTCTAATATGTTAAATTTTCTGACGTTACGGCGCGACGTCAAAAACAATACTTTAACGTCAATATCCTATATTAAATTAATGAAGCCATTACAGTGCACCTAAAACTTTGAGGCCAAATAACTTGGAAACGAGGTGGTGACGTCAATGATTTTTCAACGCGTACGTAACTAGGGACCACCTAGGACCAATTTGGGTAAGTTTTTTAAACCTGGGTCTCCTAATCCGTTTCGGAATGGACGGGTTGACGTCATCAAAAACCTTTAAACCCCAATATCTCTGCAACCGTTTGTCAAAGATACATGATCCTATACCTTTTCTTGATCAGCGCTTCAAGATCGATACGATGAAGGCAACAGGTATATAATTTTTTTGTGTGTTTTGACGGACTTTTGCTTACGTCAGCAAAATTTTTAAACCCTGATATCTCCTTAGGCGTTCCTTGAAAACATATGATCCTATAATTATTTTAATCAGCGTTTCAACCTCTACACATTACAATCAAAGAATAAACTAAATTTCACCATTTTTTTGGATCTGCAATGCTGACGTCAGCAAAACATCATCCTGTACATTTTCTTGATCAGCGTTTCAAGATCTATACGATGAAGGCAACAGGTATATAAATTGATCAGCAGTTTAAGCTCTACAAAATAGAGGCAGCATGAAAACAAGGTTCTAATTTTTTTGTGGATGGGTTGCTGACGTCATCAAAATTCAAATGACACTTCTTTTTCATTTTTATCCTGCCTCAGTGGATTTTTCCACGGGCTTTATCGACTAGTCTCTATAATAATACGAAGACTGTGTCTGTCTGTAACAGGCAAAGTGGATTATATTGTTTACAATTTTCTTTATAAGCGTCTATAATATATCCCCTATATTGTCTAAATTGTCTAAAACAAATCATGTGATAAAACAAAATGATTTCATTAGTTAAGAATTTCATTGCATGCTAATATAAATTTACCGTGACGAGTGCTTTGTTATAAATTATTGTGCAAATAAAGTCACAGGCAATTAACGTTGTTATTACTGTTATTTTGTTCAAAAGTTTTAATTCATTGTTCGTACTTTTTTATTGAAATTGACAACAACACTTTTGATATAAAACAAATAAATTTTAAATGTTCTTTAGTGGATTCCTCCAGGGTTTTTCGTTTAGAACGTTTTTTCAGCCTTCTTAATGAAATTGCTAACAAACCTTTTTGTGATAAGAAGCACAATAAATTTTAAAAAGACAATTAGTGGATTATTCCACGGGTTTAAATAACTAGTACTTTAATAATACTGCGCTACACTTAACATTCACAAAAAAGAAACGAAGACGTTTTAGCATATCAATTTATTAAATATTATTGCTTGTGGTGTAGCGATATTTCGGAAATGTTTTATTATACCTGCGACATGACTAAAAACGTTATGAAATTTAAGATATCTAGGATTTGACCATAAAGTTGGATCCTACAAGTTTAAAACCAAAAAAAGAAATAGAAGTAGGTGAAAAAAACAAACTACGTTCATCGGTTCAGAATTAACAAAAGAGAGTAAATCCAAAATGCGATTCATGGTATTAATATTTAGACAAGCCGGGGGACACGGTGTTGAAGCGCTGGGTTAAGGCACAAGCAACTGTGTTACCCGGCGGTGAAAGCCCGGAAGAGCGATTAATAAGAACCGTAAACTGTGCCACACATTCTGGTAGGGCGCTTTAGTATAGTATGTCGTAAATCGAGTTGGTGTTTCTGCTGTAATATATTTTTCAAAAAATAGGTGCACAACATTATGGTGTTTCCGGTGTAATATATTTTTCAAAAAATAACTTTCCACAACTTTAGCTGAAATAAAAACACAGTTTACATTAAGAACTAAAATTTTCGGCGGAAAATTGTTTCGGCGGAAAAACTTTCGGACACAATTTTTTATTTCAGCGGAAAAATTTTCGGACAAGATTTATAAAGTCAAAAAATGTATGGGTAAGACTTTTGAATGAATTATAACCAGATTTCAAAAGTAATGATTACGGAAAATGACACAAAAAGAGGGCTAGAAGCATTTAAAGTGTACATATATTCAATCAAGATCTAAAAAAGGGTCTTCAGGATCCAACTTTATAGATAGAGCAGCCTCAGCCAAATGTGAAAATAACGAAAATAATAAGTTCTGCAGTTTTTATTGATTTTCTGATTACCCTATATATAATTTCTATGCACTGGTCCTTTTTTTAAAAAATTAGAAAAACCAAATTTTTCGGACAAAAAAACTTTCGGCAGAAACAAATTTCGGACGGAAAAATTTTCGGACAAAAAAAATCCGAAAGTTTTTCCGTCCGAAAATTTTTGTTTCTAATGTACAACTCCTCCTAGCAAAAACAGTCGGCCAACCTCTTTTATTTTTCGGAGAATGTTCCCGCTGAAAGTTCAAAAATAAATGTTACTCCAGGCTGAGTGCGAAGTACAGGCAAACAATGTCGCACATCCATATAGGTATAATACCCTTTATCCAAAAAACTTCGGTTAAACAGAAACACAGGAAACAGCCCATCGTTAACATTGGACTGAGCGCTTAGTACAGGTAAACTGTGTCGCCAATGCGTTTAGGCATAAGAAAAACTGGATCGCAACTTCGGTTTACATAACAACACAGGATACACTCTGTTTAACACTTGGCTAAGCGCCTACTACATACAGGTAAACCGTGTTGCATATCCATATAGGCGTCATACCGTCGCTAACAACAGGCTGAGCGCTTAGTACAGGTAAACGGTGTTCCACATGTAACACGCAAAATTTTTTTTGCAACTTCGGTTTAAATAAAAACACGGGAAACAGCCTGTCGTTACCCCGTCCAGCTAAAAAAATCACTCAACAATTTTATTTTGCGGAGTAAGTTTCATGACAGTAATAAAAGGTGTCGCTACCTACTAACTGCATTTAGCATATGAAATATTGATTAGGAATTTTGTTGTAGCTAGCCAAACTGCATTTGGCTACTTTTACTCTTCAGCCAGAGGTAGCTACAGAGCTACTAAAGAGCCACAACCTCAACATAAAAATAAATAATAATATACTAAACTTTAAAAGAATAAGAATAAATAAGGCTAGCTACAGCTAGCTGGCTTTAGCAGGATGCTGCCTTGAAATCTACGTTTGTAGCTAGCTAAAATCTTGAAATTCGTTTGTTTCAGATTTACACATGGCTAGAAAACGTAACAAGAAAGAAAAGATCTAGCCCCACGACGCTAACAGACCCCTAGAAAAAGATAGGGGTATAATTAAGTCTCTGAAGTCAGTAAATAATAGAGAATCTAATGTTGAATACCAATGAATAGAAATTTTAATAGTATACTAACCAAATCTTCTTCTTAAATTCAAGAATATTTATTTCACCTTTACGTCGGAAAAAGATAACATGGCAAGATTGATAGTTGATTGATTTATTGATTGCGAGAACGAAATAATAATAATACGGGGGCAACTCGAGATTTGAATTTTCGAATAAAAATTATATACATTCCTTGAATACGCAGCTTGAGTTTTTAAAACATTCTTTCTATCATACGAAATTATCCATGATACGTCTTTTTATAATTTTGATGAGCATTAATAAAGTATACTCCAATAGAACTTTCCAACTTCAACCCCCATCGATGAAACCCGTTCCCAGCGCTTCATTGAATAAACCTAGGGACAAGTTTGTGTTCACCATGACAACTACTACAGATCGCGTGCGACGTACGTCAATTTTCGCAATTGTCGGGAGGAGAAGGAAAGACCGCTCGTTTTAATAAGATTTCTGATATACATCCCAAATCTTAATAATTATCATGCTAAATGCTAAACCTTTTATTACAGACAAAAAAACTTATTCTGCAAAATAGAATTGCTGGAGTGACGGGGTAATGACGGGCTGTCTTCATTTAAACCGAAGTTGCGATAAAGTTTTTTGGAAAAGGGTGTTACGCCTATGTGGGGTGTTACACCTTTATGCATGTGTAACTTGGTTCACCTGTACTAAGCGATCTACCCGGTGTAAACAACGGACTGTTTCTGATGATTTTTTTTAAAGCGAAGCTGCCATAAAGTTTGTTAAAACTCGGTATTACGTCTTTATGGATCTGCAACTTGTTTTTTTTTGAAACATGGTTTACCTGTACTAAGCGCTCACCCCTTTTTAACTGATTATTTTTTTTTACTGTCACGGAAACGTATTCCATAAAATAAAATAATATTGACCGGCTGTTTTTGCTACGATGGGGTATCTGGTTGTAAACTTTGTTTTTATTTAAACTGACGTTGCCAAAAAGGTTTATTGGAAAAGCGTTTCACCCCTATACGGATGTGCAACATGGTGTATATACCTGTACTAAGTGCTCAGCCCGGTGTTGTGATTAATTCTTAAACTTTCACGGAAACTTATTCTGCGAAATAAAATAATATTAACCGATTATTTTTGCTATGACGGGGTAAAAACGAGTTATAAACTGTGTTTGCAGTCAAGTTATAACTTTTTAACGTACTGGATATTTGCGTTACACTTTAAGTAGTGGCATTTAATTACCGCGAATTATCGAAATTGGCGTTAATATTGTTGTTAATTTCCTGGAATAAGGTATACCGATGTTATTCAGCGTTATTGCCAGTTTCCGTTAACAAATTTATACGGATTGGAGCAATGATTACGGATTTATACAAATCCGAAAAAAAAACTTGTTCGGAAACTTTTCCGATTTATTTTATCGTTTTCATACGGAATCCGTATAAATTTCTATTTCTAGTAATTTCACTCAAATCCGGATAAATTTGCTTAAGTGTAAATGAAGTATTTGAGTAACGAATTCGGGTAAGTATGCTGATGTGTACACGCGGTATCAATAACCTTTGGCAATAACACCTGTGAAGATACCAACTTTGCAGTGAATTCGATATTTTAGGGATAAGCTTTTGTTTTTAGGAATACTACGAACACTCGGCAAAAAGCATCATTGCGATTAATGCTGAATGCGAGAAACTGCGTTTTGATGAAGAACGATGGAAGATAAACTGGGAAACGTCACTTCAAAAAATTACTGAGTTATATTAGAAATCATTTAATCAAACGTTTGTTAAATAGAGGAATAGATATTCAAATTCTATTTGAGAGTGGGCTACGAAATGATTGTTAACTTTTGATGTTAGTGACGCCCACGAAAAGTTAAAGGAGAGTTTAACATAAAACTACGTACACGTTATATAAATATATAAATTGTTAACTGAATATCCAATGAAACTGGTAGGCTCAAAATGTTATAGTTATGTTTGCTGATGATTGGTCGTTTTCAGCGCTGCTAGTAGGTGCTTTTAAAGAGAGCAAGAAAACGTTTCATAGCCTCTTTATACCTTCTTTATACCCCCTATATACCAAAACGTTTTTGGCAAATGTTTGTTACATAGTGCAAACCTGTGTATATTCTTTTTAATTGTATATTGTTTGATAATTTATTTCGTGTTCCTATATTTATGGCTTCTAGTGTTCAGCCAATATGCCACGGGACACGAGGCAACTTTTTTTAAGCGATAGTATCAAATTTACGTTAATTGCTATCCCCGTGGCATTTCTGGGAACAAAAACATGCTGCGAGTAACACAAAAATGTTCCTTCGTGTCGCTACTCTTGGCAGCAATTCTGAGTGAACATTTTTGTACCCAGCCAAATAGAATTATTTCCTTGTTGTGATGGACTGTTACCTGTATCACAGATGTGTGGCGACACGATATATTTTTCGGACTATTGTAACAAAATTAAATTTGTTACTATCGCCTGAAAATATTGCCTCGTGTCCTCGTGGCTTGAAAACTATGTTTAAAGTGTTTAGGTTTTTCGCAACTAATTGATGCAAAAAAGAAAGTGCTCTAAGATAGATTTACCGCAGCAATCAAGTTTATTAAGCCAGGTTGACACCAATGCGAATAACATAATTCTTATGGTAATTCACATGTTATTCAGGGGCGGATTTACACACTGGCGAACTCGGCCCTCGCCTAAGGAGACATTTTGACGCACAACGCGCTTTTTTGAATCTTTACAAATGGGTTCCCTTTTTACTTCGCCATAAGTTTTGTTGTTATCTCTCCTTTTTGGATTTTGCCAAGTGTTACGGTACCGATTTAACATTTCATCCTGTTTAATATACAGTCTATACACCTATATGCTTTCATCCGGTTCCGTTCAATCTGGTAAACTCGGCGAGATATGACATTCCAAAGTCATTAATACAGTTATTTTAAGATAACAAGTGCTATCTTTAGATAACTCTATTAATGTGATTTTGGAATGCGCGAATTTTCACATTAATGTCTTGATTATAAGATAACTCGAGTTATCTTAAGATAACAACTTATCATAGAAATATTGTAAGATTTCTTATCATGGTAACATTAACGATTTTTCTCCCTTTGATGTTAGCGCTTTCTTAAGTTAATTAAGTTATCCTAAGATTGCGAGAAAACTGGAGATTACTCAAGATCTACGCGAATCAAAAACGCGTTTTAGACTTTAGCACGCGGGAAGTACGGAATATTGCCCAACTTGTTTAATTTTTTTGAGAATTATCGATTACTTGGTACATATACCCAGACCCTAACAACCGACCTCGTGGCTTGTAGTAAGCACGTGCAGCACAAGACAAAAACGGTAACAAGTAATGAAAGTACTGCTTGTTAGTTATTTTTAAAAATATGTCTTCCCTTTTCACTGTTAATATTTATTTAAATTTTACTTAATTCTTGCTTAATACGCAAGTAGCTACTTCCACTCTTTTACTTGAAAAGTTTTACACGAAAATCGCAACACACCATGATAAGCAACCTCATTCCAAGTGGCGTTTGCCTTTTTGACATCGAGGCTGTCGAATAAGGGCATGTAAGTTTTCCCGCTTAAAACCCACTGGGAACGAAGCTGACACTTAGTGCTGTAATTGTTACTTGCGACGCGTTCTGAAACGAAGATTAACGCTATCTTTAGATAACACGAGCTTCTCAAGTTTAGGAAAAATATCGTAAAATCTGTATTAATCAACACCTCTAATCTCAAGATAACTACAATACATAAAATATTGTCAATCGAATTTCTAATGTCTGATGTAAAAACAACAAGAACTGAAGCGGTTTGAACACTCACACAACACTATGATGATAAATAATTAAAATGTATTTATTAAAATATAAAATATACAATGATAAAATTTGGTATAAAAATATTAAGGCACAAACTTAGAGAAAGAGATGATGATAAATTGAATCATATTAAAAGTTGTGACTATTTTTCGATAACTGAGATATGGCTGGAGAGCACACAACTCGAGTCAATTTCGAACATTATAACATTGTCAACATACAGTAAATCAAAACAATCATTTCAAGACAATGAACACCGTCATTTGATGCGAGATTTCTCGAAATTCGAATAGAGTATATATGTACTGGTTTCATTATTTTGTGTATACTATATAAAGCTACACGATAATAAGAAAACAACAAAAAATCGCTGCTATACTCAAAAAAACAATACATAAACAAACTTTTGGTCAATAAAGCGCGTTATTTGTTAAATATAATTATCACAATATGTTATCTTAAAATAACTCCAGTTATCTTACAATCAAGACATTGATGTGAATATTCACGCATTCCAAAATCACATTAATAGAGTTATCTTAAGATAGCACTTGTTATCTTAAGATAACTGTATTAATGTGATTTTGGAGTGCCATATGCAGTATGATGACTGGGCCTGAATATTCCAACTGGTCAACTTTATCTTTGGCGGACGACAAAAGGGCAACCAGATTACATCTACAATCTTCAATAGGTGGTATCACATCCACGACTACTTCAACATCCTTAGTTGAAGCGTCTGCTTCACCGTCAGCATATGCATATCCATCAATGACCATAGCAGCTTGACTCTCGTCTTCCTGGACCTCTAGCATGCCCAAGACACAGAATGCATAGTCCACAACTTCTTCATAATACGATATCTGTATGTTGGGTGTCTTGTATAACTGAAAGTGCATTGGTAATTTTGATAATGAGCCTACCCAGTTATACACACTGTGAAACCTGCTTTCCAATGAAAACTTACGATGCTGGATTCCTAGTGTAACATGCCTAACACTTATGACAACATATTCATCACATGTTGGTTCAGGCGGAACTTGTGAACTACGTGTCTCTTTCAAATGGACCAAGTACTCCAATTCCTGTCGTTCTTTTGCCTCTTCAGATTCTTTTTCTGCTCTCTTTCTTTCTTCCTTTTGCTTATCAATATTTAAAGAAGCAGTATACGTGGCATCCATTTCCCCTCCAAATGCGAGGAGGTAGATGTTATTAACTCGGGGATAGCAGTTGATGGTAATGTCACAGTGTTATTGAAATTGATAGCCGAAGAGGAACTAGCATTGGTTATTGGATCTAATTTGTAGAAATCTACATCATCAAGCTGATGATGGACTGTTGGAAAATCTAACCCAGTAACTGATGCAGTTGACAACAGTGATGGTAATGTTGCTTCGGAAGAACCTACAGATGATGATGTGAGGTCAATGAAGTCAGGTTGACTATTAGGTATCATTGGAGCTTGAACTGGCCTTACTAGTGACAGTGGTGGTAATATAGTTTCAGCTTGTGAACAAATCCTGATAGAAGCTGCAGGAACAATTCTTCCCAAGGAAGATCGTACTTTAAGTCCAGTTGGAGTGCTTGCAAGCGATCCAATGGTATTTGATACAGTGGAAAAAACTGCATTTAACCCTCCACTGCGTGTAACTGTAACATGGCTGTGAATAGCTACATTTGATGATGAAACAGAAACAGTTCGTGAGCAGTTGGGAGATGTGAGTGTACAGATTGCTTTTAGTGGTGTTCTAGTGTTCATGGTTGTCACAGATTTACATTCATCACGAAAAATTGTGTGGTCCGGGTATTCGTTGACATTTGCCAAAACCAATGTCCCTGTGAAATTTTTTATTTTTATGTCACTTGGTGTTTTTACATCCACTTTAGAAAATAGACCACCATGACTAATTTTAAAAACACCAAATTCTTCAGACAGCTTTGGAAACAACTCATGAAGTAGTGTGTTAAATTGCCTCTCTGACAAGTTTATGCTGATGCTAATAATTGTGTAATTGTTCTTAGTCTCGACTGTCTTGATCCCACATTAAACTGAATATGTCACATCTATTGCGCTTACCGCATATGCTTCTCCGTAGGCCGGACGAATGTGTGTGCCGTGTGCATTTTTTTTTTTATTGTTAGTATTTTCTGCTTTTACTGGTATTTACTGTATATATATGTATTTATAGCGAACGCCTTGTTACTTTGCTAGTGACCGGCTAATTGTAAATTATGTCATTATAGAAATAAATATTAATCAGAGAGACAGACAGACAGACAGACAGACAGACAGACAGACAGACAGACAGACAGACAGACAGACAGACAGACAGACAGACAGACAGACAGACAGACAGACAGACAGACAGACGACAGACAGACAGACAGACAGACAGACAGACAGACAGACAGACAGACAGACAGACAGACAGACAGACAGACAGACAGACAGACAGACAGACAGACAGACAGACAGACAGACAGACAGACAGACAGACAGACAGACAGACAGACAGACAGACAGACAGACAGACAGACAGACAGACAGACAGACAGACAGACAGACAGACAGACAGACAGACAGACAGACAGACAGACAGACAGACAGACAGACAGACAGACAGACAGACAGACAGACAGACAGACAGACAGACAGACAGACAGACAGACAGACAGACAGACAGACAGACAGACAGACAGACAGACAGACAGACAGACAGACAGACAGACAGACAGACAGACAGACAGACAGACAGACAGAACAGACAGACAGACAGACAGACAGACAGACAGACAGACAGACAGACAGACAGACAGACAGACAGACAGACAGACAGACAGACAGACAGACAGACAGACAGACAGACAGACAGACAGACAGACAGACAGACAGACAGACAGACAGACAGACAGACAGACAGACAGACAGACAGACAGACAGACAGACAGACAGACAGACAGACAGACAGACAGACAGACAGACAGACAGACAGACAGACAGACAGACAGACAGATGTAGCAATCCACGTTTATGCTTACCTTTAAAAAAAGAAAATTTAACAACTAAAACTTCGTAACTTCAATTATATACAAATAGACCTTTTCATCGATAGCGACACCATTTTGAATATCCCGCTTTCGCAATGCATCTCCGGACGACCGGGGTATCTGAGAAATCAAAACATTACAAGATTAGAGCCATTTTGTAGCTTGTTTATGCTTGGATTTTTGTGAAATGGGAATTAATGATCGCTGTGCTGTTGGAGCTTGTAATAATGCTCGAAAATATAAGAATAAATATGTAATTAAGCCACATATCTCTGCATACGATGGGAGTCTTGAGCTAAAATTCTGGAAATGTCCTGATCCAAAGTTTTATTCTAAATGGGGGTTTGCATGTAATAGGAAGCATTTTATTTTTAAGAAACACAGTGTTATATGCTCAAACCATTTTGATTATGGAAGACCCACTGATGTTAGCCAACACCCTACACTATATTTGAAAGGATATGGTGAAGAGCCTGCTAGGAAAAGAAAACAACCAAAGGACAGGCAGGCATTACCTTGTGCATCCAAAAAGCGAAAGTTAGGCAAAATATCGACACCTACAAAAAATGAAGCATCTATAGGACCAGCCAGTGAAGAAGTAAAAGAAATTATAACACCTGATACTGTCAGTGCTTTTGATTTTAGTGTCAGCGTTGATTTGACATCGCCGTCATCTTCCCTAGCTAGTTTTGCATCAGAAATGTTTTCGCCTATTGGCATCCCTAATTCATCGTTGCTGGTAAGTACACCTGATATTGTAATGGATCGACCAAAAACAATGTCTCAAATGTCTTGGGAATGTATCAAAAGCAATAATCGTATCATCAAGCTATATACTGGATGTCCATCAGGAAAAATATTTATGTTCATTGTAAACCATCTTAGACCCAAGCATAAAAAACTGCAGTATTATCGAGGCTCCAATTCATCTAATGATGATGTAAAGAAATACCAAGCAAGTCCGATAAAACTGTTTTGTCAACGAAAGCCTGGTCCAACGAGGTCTCTCTCATTGGAGGATGAAATATTAATGACATTAATGAGAATTCGGTTAGATGCACCTGTTGAAGATTTAGCATTCAGATTTGGGATCTCAGCAAGCCATGCTTCAAACATAATAACAACATTTATCTTACTTCTTAGTTTAGAGCTAGAACCTTTGATTTATTGGCCAAGTCCTGATGAGACATTATCATATAAGCATAATCACTTTGCTGGGACATTTAACAAGTGTGAAGGAATTGGAGATTGTACTGAACAGTGGATAGAACATTCTAACAACGCTGCTGCACAATATCCGACCTATAGCACATATAAAAGTCATAACACCTTAAAAAAATTAATATTTTGCACAAAATCTGGTTCCATATCATACATATCACCTGCATATGCTGGTTCATGTAGTGACCGATTCATAAGAGAAGACACAAATATTGCAAAAAAATTCACTCCTAATTTTATGGTACTTTTTTATAAAGGTTTTAACGTACAAGATTTGTTCTTATCACGTCAGGTAACCTGTGTTTTGCCCCCATTTGTTCGTCAAAAGAGACAGTTTACTCGATCAGAGGTATATCATGGTAAACGTGTTGCTAGAGCAAGGATCCACATAGAAAGAGTGATGGGAAGATTAAAGGAATTTAGAATGCTTAGTAAAACTTTATCAATATCAATGACTGATCTATGTGACCACATTTGGACAATAGCTGGGGCAATATTAAATATGCAACCACCTTTGGTAAAATAATATTCAAGTACTCCCTTCAATTTGCAGAGAAATGTTAGGCTTTACAAACACCATCATAAACGGCTTTTTTTAAAGCCACACATTTTAAAAAAATGTTATTTATGGCATAGATGGCATAAAGCAGAAATTCCTTTGCTTTTACGGCAAACCGTACCAGTACCATTATTATACAGTGTGTTTCAAATGTTTTTTTATGTAATTAATAAATATAAAAGCATCACAGGGCTTTTAATATATATACTTTTAGGGAAGAAAGTGTTTGCAGAAAGAAACTTTTGCGGTTCTGCGAAACAACATTTTGTGGGAAAAAACTTTTGCAAATTTTCAAAAAAAGTTTCTTCCGCAAACACTTTCTTCCCTTAAAGTATGTAAGGCATACTTAAGCATAAGTGCCAGCCTTTGAAAGGCTAAGCAAGTTGCTGTATGTTTACATTATGCAGATTACATATAAAATCAGACATATATATATACTATACCTGTACTTTTTACCAATTAATGTTTTTTTTAAATGTGTGGCTTTAAAAAAAACCGTTTTATTGAGGCATGGGCACAGAAAATTTGTTTGAGGCAAAATTTTAATCAGGATTGGCAGGAGAGCAGCTAATCTAATTCCTTTTGTATCTGATTACTGTCACTTATTGAAACATAATCAACAATTTCATTTAAAACATCTTTGCATATATATTTGGTGGCTATTTCCCCACTAAACATCTCTGGAAGTATATATGTGGTAAAAAAATGTTCCAATCGAGGCACTGATTTATTCGAGTAAACATTGTTTTTTTCCACTGTAATTGTGTATGATTCTTGTGGTAAATAAACAACAAAGTCAGCATAAGTTGCTCCAGTTACATACATTTGATGCTGAATTTGTGTGAAATAAGGATGGCTAGGTTTTAAGGTATAGACAACTCCAGATGTAGCAGACATGGTATTAATGCAAGAGTTATGCGATGTAGCATAATCACGCATATTTTTATCTCGAGCACTTTATTTGACATTTGATTTCCAAAACTCCAAAACCATCACAGCAAGGTACAGGAAATAAGACCATCAGCACTAGCCCCAAGCATAAATTTTTATGATGTATTATCAGGCCAGCATCTTTGCAAGAAAAACCTTTATGCAAACTCTTTTGTTGTCGTGTATATCTCTTCCTAGCATAAACTTCGTGTTCAATACCCCATGAAAGTGATGCAGACTTTGCAACTGGTGTATAGCCCAATATTATAGCAACCAAATTATTTATTGCGGAAGTGTTAGGGTTTAAACGGTTATATTTAGCGAGAACAGCATGTGCTACTGAAGCTGTGATAACACCGTAGCGATAATCAAACCATGATTTGTTCGCACTTTGTCCTCTAGTTGAAACTTCAATTTCTAATATCTGTACTTCAGTACGGTTTTCCTTCAATGATTTGTAGAAATCATCAGATGTCGATTTACCGACCACCAGTCCCTTCATATTTAATGGTTTGCTTGCCACTGGTGTTACTTCATTATAACTGTGCTCACAAACAATATTACTGTCTTTGAAGCACAGAACAGAAGCTTTGCCTTCTGATGCTGATACAAGTTCGTTCCAGTTAATAGTTGAATGTCGCTCTTGAGGTGGACGAGGATCAAACATATTTCTCGGACATTTTATAGGAAGATCGTTGTTTTCTGGATGAGGTCTTTTGAAGTTAACTAAGTTTAAGGGTACAGGTTGATGAACTTTACCTTTTTGGTAACAGTTTCTTGCCACTTTTGTTTTTTAGAAGTGCAAGTTTTGTTAAGTCCCAGTGATACTTTATTTTCAACAAAATGTAACAGTGCGAAAATATGCTTGCACGACTCGCTGTATCCTGCAACACGGCCACACTCTCCAGTCACAATTTCACGACTGTCATAGTTTATGCACATCCAGACATTATAGGGTGTTTCACTAACTCTTGTTTGTGGCACTACATTACCTCGAATGAAACAATACTTTAAACAACTTGAAATATTGCTAAATTCAACATTCCTAACATGACCTGCAAACATCAGATTGTGGCCTTCTTTGCAACCTTTTTCTGAAATACTTTTTTTTGTATAGTCCCTGAGACAGCTTGTGGTGATGTCTGGAAAGTGTAAGAAGGAATTCATCCAGCCTAATTTTAATTCCTCAGGAAAAGGAATTTTGATACAATCAACACATAATTTTGCAGCTCTTCGATCCTGTATCTCTCTGCTTTTCTCCTCCAAGGACGGTTAATGGCGCCGTAGATTAGTGGTTATAGCTCTCGTACTCTGTGCGGGAGACCGGGGTTCGATTCCTCTTGACGGCGATTCAACATGGGCGAGTGAATGTTACCATAGCCCCGGGTTAACCCAAGCCATGTGAGGGAAATTGGGGAGATGGCACACTGTGTGGGCCGTTGGATGTTGCCGGGAGTTGTCTAGTAGAGCGCGGGCCCTAATTGGGTCTGTAATACTCTAGGACTCTCCATCTAAGCCATGGCCCCTCCTGGAAATAATAGACAGGGTATATCCCTCGATATTTGTGAGGCTAGCCATGTAAAATATGCACATCTATCTATCTATCTACGGTAACACTGGAAGTTCAAGTAACTGAGCAGCTAGGACTTTCTTAATTAAATCAGCTTTTCTACTCCCTCCCCCAGATAAAGATATGCCTCGGGAAGACAAATATTTCTTAAGTGCCTCTACATTCCATTTTATTAATTCTTTTTCAGTAAAAACCATGATTAAAACAAATACAATCCAACGCAATCCAACAAATTCTTCTGTTGACACTAAGATACCCCGGTCGTCCGGAGATGCATTGCGAAAGCGGGAAATTCAAAATGGTGTCGCTATCGATGAAAAGGTCTATTCCAGATGCATTTATTATTAAATTTAAACATACGTTTCTTATGTAAACCAAAATAACGCAATTTTTCTATTTCAGTTGCATCAACAGCAGTGGCCATAAGATCATTGAAATTTGGTGGTACAACAGGAGCTCTAAATAAAAGCTTAGTTGAGTGTGCTGTCCAGTATGCTAGTAATTAAATACGGTATGAATGCCAAATGTACCTTATTCCAAGACATATGCATCAGTTAATTAATGTATATATATATAGTTTTTAAAAATTTGCGTTAATTTCATATAGCATATATACTTTCCTTTAAAATTAAGTCCATATGAGCCAACCTCGATCCCAGGGCCTGTAGCGTTTTTTTGATATGAGGATGAAACGCGTACGAGGCCCTGGTACAACAGACTTAATCAACCAATAAGATTGCGTGCACGGCTTTTTAAATTATGTTAAAAAGATAATTAATGCAGACGATTTTTTGCAAGCACTGCATTTTTTTAACAACAACAAATATGGCGGTGAGCATTACGAAGATTTTTCTGGTTACTTGTTTATGAAGAAAATATTTATATTCACGTTATTTTTGACTTCCTTGCATCGTTTACAAATTTATCAAAGCTGTTAAAAATTTTTAAACATTACTTTTGTTTCCTCACTGATGGTGAAAAACGCAGCTGACAACTCAAATGGAATAGTGCGACGAACATCCTGTCCTGCGAACGAAAGTAACAGGTACTCTCACCTTTTGTTGGGACACAATACTTCATTTTTAAAAAACTAAAACTTTTATTTTTGTTTTCATATGCTAAAAAGTAAAGAAAATGTGAAAGACAATTAAAGATTTTCTGCCGGATTGCACAAATAAGCTTTCAGAAAAATTACATTGTAAAGAGCGTTATATCATCACCAAAAACTCATTAATGTTATTTTGTTTCCAACACCTAGTGCTGATATTATGTCCAGTATAATATAATCTTGCCAATGCTTCTTGCCCTCATCGACCAGACCGTCCAAATTGCTGCATATATATATATATTCAATGGTCTTCAATGGTACTTGGTGGACTTATATGGTAGATTTGTTTGATAATGGTGCATAAACTCCTATACCAAGAGCAGAGGTTGCTATAATAATGCAAACGTTCAGATCTTCTTTTGCAACTTCAAGAAGAATTTGGTTTTACATGGTCTTTGTTTGTGGTGTGTGAAATTGCACAATAAAACAATTGCTAGATGTTATGTTTTTAATGTATATATATATTGTTTTCTTAATATGTTATGTTTTATAACCTTAATCTGCAATATTTCTTCCTTGCCAACTTTTCTCTTTTTTCTGCAGTATACATTTTTTCTGTTTGGATTGACAGATTATTGTTAAGGTTCTTATTCCAAATATAATATGTTTCATTCTAGTCACTGTTTTTCCTGTTATCCGGTTGTTATAGATATTCTTAAGTATAAGTAAGTATAAGTATTGGTCATATAGCTATATACATATATATATATAAAGTACAAAACAGGTGTTGAAGCAGTAAACCTAGTCAATAACACAAGCTTTGGCATTTTTTGATAAATTTCTAATTTCATTAAATTTCTTTCTCTTTCACTCAAAATTGCCCCAATGACCATCCAATAGATGACTTTCAATGTTTACGTTTTTAAGGGATTCTTGAACATGCGCGGAAAAAATCAGAAAAATCGACAGGCAAAACAATGCAGACCGCAGGTGAAGAAAGTCAAATTATGGTTAAAAACTTTTGTATTGTGGCTACTAGCATCTTTTCACTGATATATGATCTAAATCTAAACTACATGCAAGCTATATTCTAATTTTAAGATCAAAAGATGCCTCTAACTGAAAATAAAGTTTGGAATGGACTGGTCCACCACTTACCGCCTCCATTATTTTGCCTGTCGATTTGTGTAAGAGGTCTGGGGATTATAAACAACACGCGTCACGATGATGAAAGTCGTCTATACAAATGATGACAACACATCTTCTATTTTATTGTTAAAACAGAGATCCTTAAACAACATCTGTACAGCATTCTTCTCAAAGATTAAACCACGCAAAATGTTTCAAGTCATTCCTACATCTTCAAGAAAATTCACTTGATCTTTAATTTAATAATTGCATTTGGTAGCTAGCTAACACTTGAAAAATTAAAGATTTTCCATATGCTTTTGATAAAACTCCAATGACGTCCTTGTCCTCATACTATTGACTCTAAGCATTTGACTTGTTATGGTCAGGAAAATTTCGGCCCTCTAGCTAAAGATCTCTGAATTTTCTCCAACATTAAGTGGTCCATCCTTTCATCTGTTATTTTTGCAGCTGGTGTAAATTATTTTATAATATTTATAAGTGCTGTAGTTTTTACTACATGTATGATACACCGCAAAATGACTAGAAAGTCACTAAGGGTTGTATCTATTCTGAAATTGTATGGTGTATGGCTAGGTACCTCTAGCTACAAAAACCCAGCAAAACACTTTACAAATTCACGCCACTAAAACACCATCTTTGATCGAAACGTCACGCATACATTACTTTTCTCTGCATGCTTAATTTTGGGCGAATTTCAGTCTGTTGTACCAGGGCCTCGTACGCGTTTCATCTTCATATCCAGAAACGCTACAGGCCCTGGGTTCGAGGTTGCATATGAGCAAATATCATAAGACGTTAATTTTATGCATATAATTTACTTTTCCAATATTTTTTTTAAATATAAAAAGACATCCAAAATCTGGACTTAATCCTTATTGAATTGATTATCGAGTTGATTTTGTTGCGTTGAAAAAAATACTAAAGTTGTGTTTAGAAACAAAAACTAATATTGTTGTTATAAACTATTAAAATAAATAGTAAAACAAATCACAAAAATAAGAAAGTTCCTCAAGAATATTATTATATTGAAGAATATTTTAAGTCTGCACAATTCTGGGTAAGATTTAAAAAAGTATAAATTCTCCTTTTATCATTAAAAATATGTATACTTACATGGAAATATCACCACCTTTAGAACAAACATCTCCTGGGTCAGGAGCAGATGATGATTGATTTCTAAGAAATAAAATATGTTTTTTAAACTTTTGCAGTCATCCTACAGAGGATAGATTTTTCACCACTAGCTCCAAAGTACCGTCTAGGCAATGGCTAAATCTCACATCGCCGTCTTCTGAAATTGATTAAAAGAAATAATCTATATATTAATACGGAAGTTGTGTCCGTCTGTGACCGCGAAAGTGGATATCTTCATTGATTTCCGCCAGCGAAGGCGGAATCTTTAAAATCGCCTGAGGAGATAGATAGAGAGATAGAGAGATAGATAGAGACAGCGCAGCTAGGCTGGACGCCCGAAACTTATCCAGGCTAAAGCCTAAATCCTCGTTTTGACAGATTTTTTTCTGAGAACGAGGCTAAAATGAGTTTTAAGCCAATAAGAATCCTAACAGTGCAACAAATTGTTTTATTATCCAATGAACAATACTTTATTTTAAAGTTTATATGCATCGGAAGTTAAAGCTCGTGCAGTGTAACATAATGAAGATCGTCTTATAATGCGCCATCTTTGATGTTATTAACGTCATTTCCTTCTGTACAATTTTGCAAGCACGTATTCAAGCTATATTCAGCAGAACTAATTAATTATTCATGAATTTTAATTTAAAGAGGAATTGTTGAGGCTGAATATTTTTGGTGAAAGAAAATGTATTATAGCTATAAAATCGTGACAAGTGTGTTATAAAAGAAAAAATGAGAATATGTAGTCTGAAAATAACCTTTCGTAACTGATTATGTACTGCCACCTTAAAGATATTTTCCAAGTTGTTTTTCAGAGAAAAAGAGAAAATAGATAAATTTTCAGCATTGCCGTTGTTCTTATTTTGTTTTTATTGTTCATCAATTTTCAGGTTTATTATTTTTCTTTTAAAATTGTTGTTATAGAGAAATGAAGTTTATGTAAGTTAAGTTAGCTATGATTTACAGTTACAATAATAATCAAAAATTTAATTTTAAAATTTTAGAATATTCAATGATTTTGTTCCTCCATATTACTCAGTCCTCTTCAAAGTTCAGTATTTTTCAGATTATTGCTAATGGCGGAAATCTTTAAGCCGCAGGGATTATTGTTTTCTTTTGATGTCGCCGAAAAAGTTATGTCTAATTTGTTAATCTTTCTGACGTTACGGCGCGATGTTAACATCACTACTTTAACGTCAATATTTTAATTTAAATTAATGAAGCCATTACAGTGCACTTAAAAATTTGAGGCCAAATAACTTGGAAACGAGGTAGTGACGTCAGTCATTTTTCACCGCGTGGGTAACTAGGGACCACCTGGGACCAATTTGGGTAAGTTTTCCAAACCTGGGTCTCCGAATCCGTTTCGGAATGGACGGGTTGATGACGTCATCAAAAAACCTTTAAACCCCAATATCTCTGCAACTGTTTGTCAAAGGTACATGATCCTATACATTTTCTCTATCAGCGTTTCAAGATCTATATGAAAGTAAGATGAAGTGTGATGAAGGTAACAGGTATACAAATTGTTTAAAAAAATAATTTTTAAACCCTTATATATCCCTAGTCGTTCGTCGAAAACATTTGATCCTATAAATTATTTTGATCAGCGTTTTAACCTCTACATAAAACGTCTTCACATTGTGTTGTGTAACCATTTGATCTTTCAAAAAAAAATTAAACAAACAAATATTGAATGTATTTTTTTTAAAAGATGCGAGTGCACTTGTTCTACAAACAATAATTTTTATTGTTTTCATTTTACTTGCATGGCAGACCCTTTGGCCTTAAAAATCTTGAAGACCAATGTTGATACATAAAAAAATATTTATATACACAGTTTATATTCACACTCTAATGAACAATTTAAGCAAAACTTGTTATTAATCGTTAGTCCTTCTTTAAAAAACTTGTATCTGTTCCGCTAAAAGCAGAAAGCAACTTGTGGAGTGCATTTATAAATGCACACCACATGACTTGTCAGTGAGTTGTCTTTGCATTTTGCAAGCAGAATTGAAACTGAAAACTTATGCGAAGACTATTTATCTGTGACGAAAACCTATTTCATCTGATAAATCATGTCAATAACACGCATCTTTACATAAAATATTACACTAAGTTTACACCCAAACCATTTTTGTTTATTTTTTGCCAAATAACTTTTGTCATGCTTTACACATTTTTTTTTGCGAAGAGGGTTCTGGCCTTGGCGGATAAGTCTGCCAAGCGTGACAAAGTTATTTGTCACTGGCGCCTTCGCAAACAATTATTTATGTCCTAACCTATTTATGTCTTAACCTTTGCTACTAAGCCTGGCTAGCAATATATAAATAAAAATTCAGTCAGGATATTCCAGAGTAGCTAGCTGGGCTAGCTAACATCTAAGTATAGCCTATTTATTTCTGGGTTTAGACAGGATCAACAAGTTTTACTGAGTTTTGGACCCAATTAGATTACTATTTTCCTTGACTCTGCTTTGAAAGGTAAGTTTCGGTAAGTCTGAATTGATGTGTGTGCAAATGCACCTGAAGAAAACCCCATTTTTCTGAATCATGTGAGCTTCTTTACTCCTTTTTTACAAATATAGGTAAAATAGTGGCTAGCTACTATAGCTAGCTAGCTATAAAGGTCTTCACTAACTAGCTTGCTCTACCCTGTACAGTGTGATTTGTTAGTTAGCTATAGCTACTTACATATCGGTCGATATTTCATCGAAGGAATTAATAAGTCTTCGTGCTGTCTCTCTAGGATCCGCAGTTTTGAATAGTAGACGATAGGCTCAGGATAACTGCTAGCTGTCCAGGAATCCATGACAGATACTACTGCCGACTCTTGTATAATTCGTTTAACCTCGTGGTCTACCTCGTGGTTTGATAAATTCGTAATTTGAATACACGCGGGCAGAGCTATCTGAAGATAACGATCGTTATTCGCAGATAGATTATTATTGTGCTCTTTCTTGAGCACATTTGGCACGCTATCCCGAGATAGTTAGTTATCTCGAGATAACTTGTGCTATCTCAGGATAACGCCATTATTGTGCACATATACGTGTCCCTTGAGCACATTAATAACGTTATCCATGGATAACACTAGTTAACTCGAGATAACTATATTAATGTGCACAGGGGCTTCCATACACATTTACCACGATCATTGTTTTTTACCGCCGTTAACCGTAGCATCTGACATTCTCGGCGAAGAAAGCTGGCCATGGCATCCCAAAGTCGCATTAATACAGTTATCTTAAGATAACTGCAGGTATCTTAAGATAACTGCATTAATGTTATTTTTGAATGCCATAGGTGGTTCCTTAGTTTCTTTCCGTTCATTACGGCTTCAGCTATAGACAAGGACAGGAGGGTAGCTACGTGTTTGTTTATGGCGCAGTGTGACCATCAAGATTTATCAGGTAAGAATTTTTTTTGCCAGCTACATTAGGTAGTCCGGCTAGTTGCTAAAAAATATAGAGACATAAAATTTGGGCATAAAAAAGGCATAAAAGTAATGATTAGCCAACTTAGCCAGCTCTTGGAACGAGGGTGCCGACTCGCCGGAAACGCCGCAAAAACCACGGGGGCTGTCGGACGACTTCCGGCGTTTTAAAAAAAACTTAAAATTTCGCCCGGAGAAACCCGAATCAACCCGAAACAACATTTTTTTAAACATTCATTACCATGATGTATAATTTATTCTTTTAATGTCAAGCAGTGGTAGTGGATGTTAGACTTAAATTTTCTGGTTATGACGGAGGGTTAGTAAACGAAATAAGAACGCGTATATTTATATTAACATAAATATAAATATAGCTGTAATAAAATCCCACAAATAATAAACTGAGAGTAAAACGACAAAATAGCACCTTCCTTCTTCGCGACAAAATTTAAATGAGAACAATGAGCCTCGCGCGCATTACATTTCGGGCGGTTTCGGACGGGCCCAGGCTTTTCCGGGCGGTTACAGACGAAAACCTTGAAAAAAACCCGAAAAAACGCCCGCGGACGCCCTAACATATACGGCGTTTTCGGCGAGTCGGCACCCTCGTCTCTTGGATAGTGTAGGATCTTCAGTAGGGTTAAAAGTTTTCCAAGGGTGTGGATTAGCTGCATACAGTTCGTAAGTCTGGGCAAAATTTTGAACAAAAGGCATTTCTTAACCTTTGAAGCATTTAGGAAATATATATATTTTTAGCCTTAGAACTACTAAGCTATACATACCTAAATTTTTAAATTATTTTTCTCAAAAGTTGTAAAAGAATTGTTTACCTATTACTGTTTCAGAATTTTTACTTATCTTATTTTATCGCCCTCTTTTAAAATGCCTAATTTCTGAAACTTAAAAAGTATATATACTTAATAAAAAATTACTTGTTGTGCTAATATTATCAGACAGGTCTAAAAATACCCCATAGTAAATTTCAAATCGATATCTTTTTATTTACCAGAGTTATTTCACTTTTTACTTCTACGAAATGGAACTGAGAAAGTGTATTTATGGCTAAATTCGTGCTTTTTTCATTTTTTAAAATGTTAGCTGTTAAATCAGATATTAAAAGTCTTCAAACACAAAACAATAGCATTCAAGGTAGCAATAGCAATTCTCCTGAAAATTCAAACACACTTAACAAAATCCCAGTACGAAAAGGCTTTCTTTTGCTCTGAGTGATAAAATAAATATGTATATATATATATATATATATCAGTTGATGAAAATATTAAAGGGCATTTAGGTTTTTTTATAACTTGTGCTTTAAATGTCATTTTGATTTGTCTTTTTCGTACCTCCTTCAAATTGACGCCTTACTCAAGTATTTTCAGCACCAGTTTAAAGCTTGTGCTGAAATGGTATTCTTGTTCCTTTTTGAGAATTTTTTCTTTCCAGATCAGCTGTGATCAATGTAGCCAGCATTTTTCAAACAAGTGCAAGAGAGTTAGTTGGAAACCGTACATGCTGAAACATTCAAATGGTATTATTTATTATTGAGGAACTAACGACGCTGAACTACTTCGTTATTTATTTTGATTGCTTTTAAACATTAATATATTCTCACTTCTTATTAAGCTTGTTTGGAAGTTATTTTTTGTGCAATTGATTTTCATCAAATTTGCATGAAAGGTCTTGCATTGTGGAATTTACAAAATTTTGTAGATTGTTTTTTTAAACTGTTTCAGTTTTTTTTTAGAATGCTATATAAATATAAATATAAATGTAATTTTTATTTATTAATTACATTGTATGTAATTTAGCTATGGTTTAAAAATACATGTTATTTACAGTACTAATTGTGAATTTAGTTTTAAATTTTCTTGATATTTAAATTCCCCATATTCTTTGGTTTCAAGGTCTTCTTCAAATAGTGTACTGAAATTTATTTTATATAGCTGTCTGTTTTGATTTTTTTCAATTGTTGTTATAATCGGTTAGCATTAGCAATTTGATCAATTTGACTGTGAGATTCAGTTTGTCCATGACTACTTCTAAGATTTCTAGTTGTTAATTTGTTTTAAGTTTTAAAAAAACATAAGCAAAAAAAGGTTGCTTGCTTATTAATATAAGCCTCGATTTCAAACGGTAGTATTTTGTTTTTAATTCTGGATTTTAGAGGTTTTAATCTAATTTGACAAAAACATCTACTGTTTTACAGAATTGTGGTAACTGAATAACTTAAAAAAAGAGACCTATAAAGGTCCTCACTAAGAAATTTTCAGTGCAAAAATAGGTAAATTGTCAATTGCGTCCCCTACATCCCCAGTAGTACGCGCATGTTTCGCTTCGCAAAAGATACGAGTATGTTTCGCTCTGCTTAACATTTCGCCTAAGGAGAAAAAAATCCTGTATCCGCCCCTGTTATTCGAATGCAATAAGAATTACATTTTTTTGGTGTGAACAGTTCCCTTATTCGCATGCTATGTTCTTCGCATGTTATTCGTACGAATTACATAAGAAATAAGCATGCGAATTAGTATCAAAACTTTTTGATATTTTTTCATGCGAATATTATGCGAATTATAGAATCACCTAACACCAGGTTGTTGACGTTCACTGATTCAATATTTTGTGTAACTGCATCACTGTGAATTTCAGTCAATGTTGCGGTTTCATTTCCGAAGTTAATAGACATTTTATTTTATTTATGATGGACAGGATTCTTTGGACTATAGAGTCTACTAGGGAATGATATACCTTAAGTGTACAAATTTTCGCGAGGAGAAATTTTCGCGAATTTTGCCCAAATTCGCGAAATTTAATCCTCACGAAATATTACCTAATAGGGAATTCGCGAAAATAAATCCTCGCCAAATTTTTGAAAAGCCTCGATTCGCGAAAATAAATCCTCACGAAATTTTCCTTAAAAATCCTTTTTTTGTTTTGTTTTTCACCATTTTTTTCCAAAGTATATCAAAATAGTTATAAAAAGTATCCTAATAAAAATATATAAAAAGTCACTTCAGTCAATAGTAACAGCGAAATCAGTATCTGGAAGGTTTTTGTTTTTCTCGACTTTTCTTTGTGTAGTCTCGTTTTTCCTTTGGCTTTTTTGGAAGAAGTTCCGTATATCTTTACATCCTTTTGATGGTTTTTCCACTTGCTTCGGAGTTTTCCTCTTTTTTGGCCGTACAGGCTCCATAGGCAGTTGGGCATGTTGTTTTTCAAGAAAAGATCCCATTATAATCTCTTCTTTCGGCTGACAATATAGTTCGTCAACCATATTTTGGTAACGCTGCAAAACCATATGACTTTTGATACTTGCGGGCATGGAAATAGTGATGATACAAGGAATCTCGAGACCCCCTTGAAAAAGTGGTGATCTCCTGTAGTGCGCTGCAGTCAGGGTTGCTTGCATTGTTGCGCCACGGTCCAGAAGAAATTTTGAAGGGCGAGAAATTTCCCTAGGCAAATGACCAACTGTAACCCCGTCTTCCTTTCGGCATATTTTGATTTCAAACGGGTCGAACATATTGTTTTGTTCAAAAAAGCAATCCAGCTCCTCATTTTCACTAGGATTCCAAATATCGCGGTGAACATGAAATCCACGTACTGCTGATGAAAAGACTAAAATTTTGTTCGTGTTGTTAGCCATCGCGTGTGTTCAACTTTTATTGATACATTCGATTCGATCTTGCAACATTTATACTCGCACATTCGATTGTCATATTTGACGTTCGAATTGCAAAAAGAATTTCTGACTTTCTATTTATGTTTCGTTGAGAGAGAACCTTTTTTTTTTATTAAGCGGTCACTGGGTGTAGAAGGAACTGGGCGAAGTTATCACAATGTCTATTATTCGAAGTCTCGCTAAAATTAAGCAGTCTAGGAATAATGCTCCGAAAAACACCACGTGTGACGTAGACTTAACGAAAGATGACGAATCTACTATTCTTCCAACGAATACGCAACCTGATACGCAGCCGTCACATTCAAAAACAGGGCTTGGTCGACTTGATTACGAATCCTCTAGGGAAGCAGCCAGCAGAGCTAGCGAAAAGCAGCCAAGAGGAAAATACACCGTATACTCTGATAGCAAACGATTCGCCATCGGAAAGTATGCCTCAGAAAACACCACCGCTAGCACTTTACGAAGGTACAAAAATTAGTTTCCTGACCTCAGCGAAAGCACAGTACGTACCATGCGGAAAAAGTACGAAGATGAGCTTAGGAATGCAGCCAAGCAGAAACGTGATCCGAGTACAATATTGAAAGCCGGACGTCGTGGTAGACCATTGCTACTAGGCCCTATTGATGTTATGTTGCAGAACTATTTACGGGTAACCAAATAAGTTGCTTAATCAAGTTGCTTTTTTTTATTTTCAATCTTAATAATACAATCATTTTTTAATGTTCAACAGTAGCTGCTATCAGGAATGACGTTTTTCCTCTATAACGTATATGCGTTTGGAAATTAAATTAAATAAAACCGTATCTTTTTTTCCATTTTTAGGCTGTCCGAGGGTGTGGCGGTGTTATTAGCAGAGGAATCGCAGAATCAGTCGCAAAAGCGTTAATCAAGCGTCATCCCGAGATGCAGCTCGATCATATTTATATAAGTGGATCCAACTGGGCACAGAGTTTGTTTTGAAGGATGGGCTTAGTCAAAAGATTCCGTACAACGGGGAAAGTTCCCATTCCTGAAGCTCTTCGTAAGGAACTTGAAACCTCCTACCTTTATGATATTGTAAGAAAAATCGAGAATAACAACATTCCACCATCAATGGTTTTTAATCTTGACCAGACACATTCAAAATATGTCCCAGTATCCAACAGAACCTTAGCAACGAAAGGTGCGAAAACTGTACCGATAAAAGGTTCAAATGATAAGAGAATGATCACGTTGACATTTACAATAACCCTTGACGGTAAATTTTTACCCCCTCAGATAATTTATGGCGGAAAAACGCAGCAAAGTCTACCTAGAGTAAAATTTCCACCAACATTTTCATTGAGTGCGAATCCAAAGCACTATAGTAACGAAGAAGAATCCATTAAATTGCTAAATGAAATCATTATTCCATATCTCAAGAAAGAAAGGAACTCACTCGGATTGGAGAAAAATCATCCTGCTTTGCTAATAATGGATGTATTTAAAGGTTAGATGAAAAATCCGGTTTTAAAGGTCTTGGGCGATAACCACATTTTTCTACAGAGTGTTCCAGCAAACTTTACTTATACCTCTTTCAACCACTTGATGTCCAAGGAGGTCCTAATGGTTATGTAAAAAGAATTACGAAGAAAAAATTCGCTAATTGGTACACAGATCAAATCACTCAAGCAATGGACAACGGTCAAGAGCTAGAAACCATAGAAGTACAGCTCAAACTTTCGATTATGAAACCATTGCACGCAAAGTGGTTAATAGAGATGTATAACGAAATGACGTCAGCTGATGGGAAGCAGATCTGCCTGAAAGGTTGGAAGGTAGCAGGTATAAAGGAAGCAGTCGAAAAAGGCCTCTCTGGTTTACCTAGCCTCGATCCATTTCACGATATTGACCCGATGTTGCTTGAAAATTCTGAAGTGTCGACTGTGAACCAGTCTGGTCTGTCTTTAGCTTCGAAATATATTCCAGAGTGCGAGAGAGAAGAAGAAAGCGATGAAGAAGAATGGGTATATGAAAACGAAGATAATGAAAGTAGAAACATTTTTGATGTTTTTGACGACGAAGAAGATTTGTAAAAATATTATATTTCTCAAAATAATTTAAGTGATAAACAAGTAGAAAAATTTATAACCTCTTCGTTTATAACCTGGGGACGAGGATGAGTTCCATTCATTCCAGGCGCATTTGACATATATTTGATACCATATTTTGCCTGTTACGCGAAAATAAATCCTCGCGAAATTTTTGAAAAGCCTCGATTCGCAAAAATAAATCCTCGCGAAATTTTCGAAAACCATTGATTCGCGAAAATAAATCCTCGCGAAATGCAATTTTTTTAGCTCGCGAAAATAAATCGTCGCGAAAATTTGTACACTTAAGGTACCTTAATTCCACAACTTCTCAAGAGCATTGTCGCACATGTCTTGGGTCTTGAAGTTATCTGAAACAAATCTCTGTTGAACAACTCTTGGTCATAAAGCGAAGAGGAACATACCGGAGTCTCTTACGCTCTCTCTCAACGGCCTTATTGCACAACTCTTGGACCTTGAACTGATCTGAAGCGTCCAGGGGTTTCGATTAACAGCCATCTCTTGAGTAATGAACCGATCTGGAACATATTGGAGGAGGTAGGACATTGCCTCTACAGTGTTACCGCGCATCTCTTGAGTCATGAACTGATCTAGAAGGAGTCTGTGGATATTCTGATTAAAAGCTTTATCGCACATGTCTTGGTCTCGACCTGATCCAGAATGTACTGGAGGGTATAAGACTCTCCTTCAACAGCTTTGTCGCACATATCTTGAGTAATGAACTGATCTGGAAATGCCTCAGCATCGTGGGGTTGGAAATAACGGCCTCGTCGCACATCTTTTGAGTCTTGGTCTTGGAGCACATAGGGATTCTGACTAACAGCTTTGCCATACACCTCTTTAGTCTTGATATTTTGAAATCACATATTTATTAGACGGTTTTTTGATGGTGGTCACTCAGTTTTCTTTTCAGAAAGGATTAATCTACAATATATCTTGTAATGGACCACCACTACGCCTGATGTGGTTGTAATAGCCTGACCGACATACCATACCACCCTTCACTACATTGATCATATTCACAAAGTATACGGTCACAGTTGTTGCACACTCACATAACTTTATTCTGTATGGAGGAAAGGCGCTGTCCGTGAGGACCATAGAACGTGTGTGGGGTGGGAAGGGAAGTAGGGAAGAATTCGTTGGTCTTTGTTGTTAGTTTTTAATCACCGATAAGAAGGTAAATCGCCTATGGCTCAGCAAATCAGGTATCTCCGGAGGGAGGTTAGATCGATGTATAGTCTTTATCGAGGTATTAGAGGAGGTGTCTGGGAAAGGACGAGGCGGGGATTGCTCGATATCGACGTTGATCAATAAGTTCTTTAATAGGTGGAGTAGCAACGGGGTTTTAGACGGGTCGGTGTCGATGGCGATAACGTCGGCGTCACTGTCGCAGAACGAACATTTCTCTATCTCTACTTTTTAACCTATACGAAGTAAACGTGCGCTCCGTACCAAGTTATAATCGGTAAGGCATACAGCTATAGATGGAACACCTGGTCTAACCTGTAGAAACAGGGTAAACACTTCAAACTTTTTGACACAAGAACTGACACACGTCCTGTTTCCGTGAAAATTATATTAACAGAGAGCGAGAAGAACTTGTCACATACAATAACATTTTTAGTTAGGACGATGAGCAGCAATAACCAGGTGAGGTTGTTTTTCTTTGTTTTTTGTTTGTTTGTTTGTTTGTTTGTTTGTTTGTTTGTTTGTTTGTTTGTTTGTTTGTTTGTTTGTTTGTTTGTTTGTTTGTTTGTTTGTTTGTTTGTTTGTTTTTACCAATGTGTGATTACCGGCACCAAAGTGTGTATAAACACCGCCTTAGCGGCACCAACTATTTTATCGGCACCAAATTTGGTGCCGGTAAATTTATTGCTGCTATGCCCATAAAATAGTGTTTCGAGGTATTTAAAAGTGATTTATTTTGGTGCCGCTAAACCATAAATTTTTAACAAACACTATTGTAAAATTGTGGCTTTAGCGGAACCAAAATTTTTGAAAAATAAAAGTGTTTTTAGTCTGTCATATATGCATCACATCTACTACAAGGCCGATAAACTTCTTTACTTTTCTTTCTTTTGCTTTATTTTAGCCATAAACACTATAAATTTCTACGTGTGTTAAAACGTGGGTTTAGCGGAACCTGAGAGAAAACAAACTTTACATTTGATTTTTCTTTTATGTTTTGTTTTTTGTCAACATATACTTCTGAGTAACTACTAACTAGAATATTCCGTTAAAACTTATTTTGGAGGTTTTGCAGTTTTTATTTAAGATCTCTATATTATTTCGTCCGCAAGAAATATGTAATTTTGAAAACACACGAAAAAACTTTGTTGTGACGGAAATTGTAAAATTAAAAGACGAACAAACACGTGGTTTTTTCATGAGCCGCTAACAATCCTTTATACTAATACCCGTGTTCTTTGTGTTCAAAACGGTTTCACTGCAGATTTATTTTACTTAACTTATAATACCATAAAGTGTAGACTTTTTGTTGTCAAATTTATCCATAAAAATAGCTCTTAACCAAACAGAGTTGAAGGGGAACCAGAATGGAATTTTACATAAAATGTTCTGATATTATATTTCCAAAAAATTGAACAGGACAAGCGATGGTAAGGGACAACAATCGTAAACTGCAGTGATTATTACCAAAACTACACAACTGTTTACAGACAGGTTACGAAAGAGAACTTATGTCATGTATGGTACAACCAAACCTTATCTTAATATCGGCGCCGGCATTCAAGTGTCTTAAAAAGCGTGCAGAATCTAAGCCGATGCTTGCGTGATTAAAAGGCAAAAAGCAGCTACACTTTCTCAAAAAGTAGCAGTAATTAATATTCGTTGCCTCAAAATAAAAAGTAAATATTAGTTTTGGCGGAAGGACATGCCTTTTATCGTTAAAGTTAGTGATCTTAAAGGCTTTAGCGCCTACATTTTAGTTATTCCAAATGTATTATATGCCATAAAAAGTCATAGGATGCCAAAAAGGCTTTCATGAACCTGAAAGATTGGGTCAGAAATAGCAATGTATTTCTTAAAAGAAAAAAACTTATTCCTGTTCTTAAAGTTTTATACATAATATTTTTCACAGTTATGTCAGGGAAAACTTTTTCCGTTTTTTTTCTGTTATTCTTTATTAAAGCAGTTCAGAAACCTGACATCGTCACTTTCCATCTGTAAAATTAAAACTACAAGTGACACACATATCGCGCAGTAGACTCCTGGTTAATCAAAGCCCCACGGGCGATAAGAATTTGCTTCGAATAACCAAAATTTTGAATAACTGAAAATTTCAGGCGGGTTTTGGAGGTGTTTATAAAAAAAGACATATTTAGATACTACTGTACTGTTTTAACTAATAATAATACCAGAAACAACTTATGAATGCTTAAAAAATCTTTTATTAAAGCTGGCTTTTTTGTTTCACAATAGTGTTTACTGCCGTGGCTGTTATAGATGAGAAAGAGAATGTAGTGGGGCATTTACCAAAAGGAACAAGTGGAAAATACGCAAAGACCATATTTTACTTTGTCAAATTAGATCCACTGAATATTTGCATAGCGAAAGTCACAGCAAAAAGCTATAAATCTTGGTCATGACAAGGTTTAGGAATTCCTTGTTTGCTCTATTTTTCTAGAAATGGAGAAATGATTGAAGTGTTGAAAAGGTTGCTTTGTACATAGTTATATTTTTATGAACAAGACGAATATTTTCATCTTCAAAGATTTTTTTTAAAGTTAAAAAACCTTATTTTGCCTTAAATTTTCAATAACTGGGTGAGTATTGGGTCCAGGGAATAAGATTACAGTTTTGAATAACTGAAATTTCAAATAACCGAGGGAAATTTACATTAAATTCTGTTAAAGAATTTAGCGGGAAATACAATCTTTTCATATAACCTAAAATTTTGAATATGTGCAGGTTCGAATATAGTCTACTATACTTTATATAAAATGTTGTTTGCCCGTGTAATAAAAATTTGAAATTCTGAGAACTATACATACTACATACAAAAAAATACGCCAAATTGCGTTAATTAATACATGTGTCAATTTACAAAAGTTTTGCTGTTAGCTACTTTAGACTACGTGCCTAAATAAACCAATTTTTACATAAAATGGATAATAAATACCTTGACGCCTTATCCATTATCCATTATCCTTCTAGGTAAACTCACTACACATTACTATTTTGTCGTCTTTACTTTTATTGTCAGTCATTATTTTGCTACGGAACTTTGGAACTTTCGTCAATGTTCATCCATTGACTTTTGTTTCTCTAGAGTAAATGCGTTAAAATTAGTCTAGATTACTGCGAATTGAATTAGCTGTTGGAGGGGCGTTGTACAAGTTGCACGTTGTAAATGTATGTATAATTGATCAAATCTCTTTGTAAGTACATAAATAACTAGCTCATAATTTTGTTTGGAATTCCTTATCCTGTTAAAAATCAATTACATTAGAATGGAATGAACACAGTTTTGTAGATTTGAGTTTAATTTATTAGTCAGTGATATTGAATTGTTTATAAATGAAGTTATCTATCCAACAACACATTGTCCTAAAAAACCAAAGAGAAATCTTGTCATAGCTTAATATCTTGTCATAATTTAATTTAAACGATATAAATCGATTGATACGATTGTTTTTCAATACCTTTGCGGGAGACCAAGTACTTCCAACTTTGGTATTTTCCGCGAGAGTTAGATTTCGCAAGTCCTGATATGTCGCAAGAATTGAATTTTGTAAATTCTACGAAAAAGGAAATTTCACGATATTCTCAATTTATACCATTTTCTAACGGCTTTTATGTAACAGACATAAAAAAAGATTGTTATAATTTAAATATTAATTATATTGATTTATAGGCTGCCTTTCTCTACGAATTTAATTTACCTGGACTTGCATGCCCTCTCCAATGCCAAGCTCTTCAGTGTAAACAGAAGGGGGAAATACCTAAAGTTTACGGAAAACAATTTTGCTAATTTTGCGAATAACGACCATCCTTATATCTTTAGTGTCAACTATTTTCTACCAATTTGACAGAAATTTGAGAAATTTGCTTAAATTAATTCTCCGGGAAAATTAATTCTTTTACTTGACTTTTTCATAATTTAAAATATGCGACAGAACATTTAGTGCAGAATTTCAAGTTGACAAACAGATGCAGATAAACAAAGAATTTTGTAAGAAATGCAAGGAGTTCACAAATTTAAGCTACCAATCACATATTTATCAAAACCTATGAGAAAAATGGGGATAAAATAAGATGAAATACTTTGCATTTATGGTGTCAGTATTAACTATGCAAGCATCATGTAGATCTGATAAATTAACGTTTTAAGATAGATCTAGAAGTGATAGATAAGACATTTTGAAAGATAAATTACAGTTTGATAAATTCTTCAGTTTGCATAACCATAAAGAAGTGAGAAGCCAATGTGAAAAGCATATAATTAAATACTTTTGCGTCAGTGGTGTCTAAAATAAACTATGCATCGTTACTTGATATTTCAATTCACTAAGGTAGATAACCTCCTTTATATACAGAATTGCAATATAAGAAACAGGTGGCGCTAAACACGCTTTTTTACATGTCAACATCAGTTTGATATATTCTTACATTAGCCAACACATAAGGACTTAACATAAAAATGAAGAAAGCTAAATATTAAACACTTTTACGTTAACGGTGTCTGTTTTCTACGATGGACCCGAGGGGTCACGATTTTCACCGATCGTTGTTTTTTCTTTTTATGTTTTTTTTTACTTTTGCTTTTTTACTCAACTTTTCTGGATTGTTTTTTAAACTTTGTGAATTTTTTTATTAGTTTTCCGTTTTTTATTTTTTATGCAACTCTTCTGAATTTTTTTGAAATATTTTTTTTTTTTTAACTCGGCTATTTTATTTTCCCTTGACGCACATGCACATGCGGCGATAAAATATAGCGAGAGGACATTAGAAATCAAGCAACATGGATGAGCATATATTTAAGTATTTTAACGATGGATTCACTTATTTGGAAATCTTAGAGTTGCTAAAGCCATGGCTATCAATTAAGTGTGTCAACAATAAAAAGAAGGTTACGTCAAAAAGGCTGTAAAAGACGAGCACTCGTAACAGTCAGATCACCAAGAAACGAAGTATTGAAACTTGTACGAGAAGAACTTCAAGGCAGTGGTTCCTTGATTCTCACATTAGCAAACTCATAAAGGCTTAAGATAAATATGAAGAAAGCTAAAAATTAAACACTTTTACGTTAATGGTGTCTGTTTCACTTTGTAAATGACATCTTTTGACATTTAAACACTGTGAGATAGATAATACAGAATTTTAATACATATTTGCGATGTAAGAAACAGGTGCCGCTAAACACGCAGTTTTACATGTCAACAACAGTTTGATAAATTCTCACATTAGCAAACTTATAAAGGCTTAAGATAAAAATGAAGAAATCTAAAAATTAAACACTTTTACGTTAACGGTGTCTGTTTCCCTTTGTAAATGACATCTTTTTGACATTTAAACACTGTGAGATAGATAATACAGAATTTTAATACATATTTGCGATGTAAGAAACAGGTGCCGCTAAACACGCATTTTTACATGTCAACAACAGTTTGATAAATTCTCACATTAGCAAACTCATAAAGGCTTAAGATAAAAATGAAGAAAGCTAAAAAATTAAACACTTTTACGTTAATGGTGTCTGTTTCCCTTTGTAAATGACATCTTTTTGACATTTAAACACTGTGAGATAGATAATACAGAATTTTAATACATATTTGCGATGTAAGAAACAGGTGCCGCTAAACACGCATTTTTACATGTCAACAACAGTTAGATAAATTCTTACATGAGCATACTCATAAGGACTTAACATAAAAATGAAGAAAGCTAAGAATTAACACTTTTACGTTAATGGTGTCTGTTTCCCTTTGTAAATGACATCTTTTTGACATTTAAACACTGTGAGATAGATAATACAGAATTTTAATACATAATCGCGATTTAAGAAACAGGTGCCGCTAAACACGCAATTTTACATGTCAACATCAGTTTGATAAATTCTTACCTTAGCAAACTCTTAAAGGCTTAAGATAAAAATGAAGAAAGCTAAGAATTAACACTTTTACGTTAATGGTGTCTGTTTTCCTTTGTAAATGACATCTTTTTTACATTTAAACACTCTGAGATAGATAATACAGAATTTTAATACATATTTGCGATGTAAGAAACAGGTGCCGCTAAACACGCAATTTTACATGTCAACATCAGTTTGATAAATTCTTACCTTAGCAAACTCTTAAAGGCTTAAGATAAAAATGAGGAAAGAAAGGAATCAGACATTTTTGCGTTAATGGTGTCTGTTTTCCTTTGTAAATGACATCTTTTTGACATATAGACCCTCTGAGATAGATAATACAGAATTTTAATACATATTTGCGATGTAAGAAACAGGTGCCGCTAAACACGCAGTTTTACATGTCAACAACAGTTTGATAAATTCTCACATTAGCAAACTCATAAAGGCTTAAGATAAAAATGAAGAAAGTTAAAAATTAAACACTTTTACGTTAATGTTGTCTGTTTCCCTTTGTAAATGACATCTTTTTGACATTTAAACACTGTGAGATACATAATACAGAATTTTAATACATATTTGGGATGTAAGAAACAGGTGCCGCTAAACACGCATTTTTACATGTCAACATCAGTTTGATAAATTCTCACCTTAGCAAACTTATAAAGGCTTAAGATAAAAATGAGGAAGGAAAGGAATCAGACATTTTTGCGTTAATGGTGTCTGTTTCCCTTTGAAAATGACATCTTTTTGACATATAGACACTCTGAGATAGATAATACAGAATTTTAATACATATTTGCGATGTAAGAAACAGGTGCCGCTAAACACGCAGTTTTACATGTCAACAACAGTTTGATAAATTCTCACATTAGCAAACTCATAAAGGCTTAACATAAAAATGAAGAAAGCTAAAAATTAAACACTTTTACGTTAATGTTGTCTGTTTCCCTTTGTAAATGACATCTTTTTGACATTTAAACACTGTGAGATACATAATACAGAATTTTAATACATATTTGCGATGTACGAAACAGGTGCCGCTAAACACGCATTTTTACATGTCAACAACAGTTTGATAAATTCTTACATTAGCAAACTTATAATGGCTTAAGATAAAAATGAGGAAAGAAGGGAATCAGACATTTTTGCGTTAATGGTGTCTGTTTCCCTTTGTAAATGACATCTTTTTGACATATGGACAGTCTGAGATAGATAATACAGAATTTTAATACATATTTGCGATGTAAGAAACAGGTGCCGCTAAACACGCAGTTTTACATGTGAACAACAGTTTGATAAATTCTTACATTAGCAAACTCATAAGGGCTTAACATAAAAATGAAGAAAGCTAAGAATTAAACACTTTTATATTAATGGTGTCCCTTTTCCTTTGTAAATGACATCTTTTTTACATTTAAACACTCTGAGATAGATAATACAGAATTTTAATACATATTTGCGATGTACGAAACAGGTGCCGCTAAACACGCATTTTTACATGTCAACAACAGTTTGATAAATTCTTACATTAGCAAACTTATAATGGCTTAAGATAAAAATGAGGAAAGAAGGGAATCAGACATTTTTGCGTTAATGGTGTCTGTTTCCCTTTGTAAATGACATCTTTTTGACATATGGACAGTCTGAGATAGATAATACAGAATTTTAATACATATTTGCGATGTAAGAAACAGGTGCCGCTAAACACGCAGTTTTACATGTGAACAACAGTTTGATAAATTCTTACATTAGCAAACTCATAAGGGCTTAACATAAAAATGAAGAAAGCTAAGAATTAAACACTTTTATATTAATGGTGTCCCTTTTCCTTTGTAAATGACATCTTTTTTACATTTAAACACTCTGAGATAGATAATACAGAATTTTAATACATATTTGCGATGCAAGAAACAGGTGCCGTTAACAACATATTTTTACAAGACAAAGTTAAAGGTTTATCAACGCTAGCTACCAAAAACTTACTTATCACAGCTACGAGGAAAACAAGGATATAATGAGCTTAAATACATTTGCATCGATTGTGTAAGTTTACTACTATACCAGCAACATCCATTTTTATTTTAACACTTTAAGGTAAATAAAGTAAAAGAAGCAAAAGGATATATAAAGAAAATCGCTAAGATGTCGACAACTTGATCTCATCTTTATCTGAAGTGTCAACCAATTCAGTACTGTCAAGAATAAATATGAAAAATTTGTTTGATTTCTTCCGTAAAAAAGAGAAACATGGTATTCTCAGCGTATTTATAGGTCGCATTTCAATAATGTTAGAAGTAATGAAATGCTTTCCTCTGTTTCGAAAAGCAAGTATACAAGTTTTTTTTCGACAAGTGAAGCAACTCCTTAGAATTAATTACTTAAGGGGGCTATGAAACGGCTGTTGGTTTTCGACTTTAGTACACGAAAGTCGAGCTAATGGTGGCGGAAAAGTTTATGATAACTAATGATAAAAACAACATCTTAAATATCCTCTACATATATTGGATATCCATAATTTATTCGATAAAAGTACGTACCTTGCTTTTAACTCAAGTTTTCTAATAAAATAAACTTCAAACGTTTTGAACTAGCTATCTAGCAAGTACAAGTTTGTTGCATATAAAGCCAGTTGAAACAACAAAAATAACTTTAAAATCTTTTTAGCGATATTAATTACCTTCTTAAAGCTAGTAACGTAACACTTTTCTAACAAATACATCTTCTTGTGTTGTCTCTGTTCCCTTGTCAAAACAAACTTTCTATTTACTGATATTTAATACATTTTACAGTGCTGGTGGATGTATCTTTAAATGCATAACTTTTTTTGAAATCCTCAATTTTGGCGACAATATTACTCAATGGGCATCTTTATAGATGATACTTTCTGGTGTAGAGAAAAAACAACTTGATATGCATAAGAAGGGTACTCTCACGTAGTACCATATTTACATGGTCATTAAAAACAGTGAGCAACTCTTTCAAGTTGTGTACCACTTGTCAATGGTGTGGTGAAGCAACTTTTAAATCTTATGTCATTCTTATGCTGGAGTTGCCGCAGGAACAGGCTGACTTTTAAATTTATTTCTTCCCGGGTTCAATTTTCGTGCTCAGAACTGCGAAATTCCTTGTTGCGTCTCGAATACAACAATTTCAACTCTGATTTCGGCGGCTGTGAGTGTTATAAATGATTAGATTGTCCTCACAAAAATGTGATATATTGGACTGACATTTATTACTTGTTATTTTTAGTAGGTTTTGTTTTTAAAGAGCATCACAAAAGTTAGATATAAAGCGATTTCCTCCGATTCACTTAAAACTAAAGTCAAACCATAAGTATATCTTAAAAAACGATCGGTTGTTTTCGAAATATTGGTTTGTTTAGCTAAAAAAGATAATAAATTAGGACTTTAAATGTTAATAAACTTATGACTTCTAAACCAATCAGAATACTTTAATGGTACTTATTTTTAAGGCATTAACCCTCGCTATTGTCATGAACTAGAATTATGGTGTCATTCAGTAAAGCTAAAAAGGTCAAAAATGTCAGCAGTTTGTGGAAATTTTATCTCGATTAACTTTCTCCGCACAAAAAAATAAAACGCGTTCGCCAAAGTCATGACAGAAAATCATTAACGACCTGCTTGTGATATTAATAATTTCACGTCATTTGCAATAATAAATTGTCAAATATTTCTTTTTTTTAAATCACAAATTTATTTGCTTAAAAATTAGTATTACTTAAGAAACAGTTAATATGCATAACGGTTTCAATTGGTTAAACGTCGAAGTCACGGAAATAATGACTGTAGAACACAACCTCATTGTCAGAACATTTCTCTTATAAAAACGAGAGTTGACTGATGTTATCTTAAGCACTACGCAACACTTTTTCTTTCATTCGGGATCGAACATTAAGTAAATTTTGAAATGCAATCTAAAGGCTGTTGTCTGTTGAATGTACTGTTGAAATATTGACGCGAAAAAAAAAAGAAACTTTTAATTCTTAGTCACCTTTCTCTAAAAATTGTTTTCAAACCCAAGTAAATGTGTCTTTTTATAAATCAAGAATACAAAATTTTTTCTTCCATAAGAAACATAATTTCTTAAAGCCCCGATGACTAGTAATTACCTATAATGCCCGTCTCGTGATTCTTAAAATTGTGTTTCTTATTAAAAGATGTGTGGAATAAACTAAAAATACAAAACTACTATGCTTACATTTTATAACTTTTTTATGATTTCACGTTCAATAGATAGGTAAGGCAAGAAGCATTTATAAGGGAGTTCTTAGCAGAAACATGCAACTTACAGCAAGAGTACAACAAAGATAAAATTATTGTGTTTCATGATATACAAAATTACATAAAGAATTAATAAAATGACTACACACTGTTTTTAATACTGTGATATAAGAATACAAAGTAAAAAGAAAAGATAACGCTCAAAGATTCAGGCTGTCCATTTATTAAAAATAATATGCCCCATAAATGATATATTAGCTAGCTACAGTGACACTTATAGTGAGTTCACTATAATTTATCTGTATCCGGAACTTGTGTTTTTACACAGACTGTCATTTAAAACAAGTATCTTTCCAATTTTTAAACTTCTATCGGTCTCTACAATACAAAGGATCGTTTTTTAGCACACCTTTCATCAATATTATTTCATTTTGCATGTTCACTACATTTCTGTCCAAGTGTACAGGTCAAATTTGGGTGATGCCAACAGCTCATGGGACATCCCCTATAAAAATATTTTCACGACTCATATAAAAAAATATAATAAATAAAGACAATACACAAATGAATACAACCGAAAATGATACAAATAAATACAAAAAATATTACCTTGGAATTTTTCACTTTTAGATGATAACATATATCCATATCAAGGATTTTCCATTCCTTAGTTTCACTATAATAACAACCATAATATGTGAGAAAATGAAGTGGAAATCCATTTGAAATACTTCATTTCTTTACCATAAAAGGTTAGTTACAAAGTTTACACGTTGTTTTTTTTGTAAGAACAAAGTTTATAAGAATGGAAGGCTTCAAAACCCCAAAAATTAAGAACATGTTAAGAACATTATGAAGGCTTCGACGCGATTGGACAAAAAAATTAAGGTCAGAAAAAAAGAAGAATATTAAATCACAAATACATTCTTTTTCTTAAAATTAACAAAAGACTTAAGACAAATAATCCTATAATATATATATAAACATAACTTTTATATCACGTTTTAAACTTTACAATATTTTCAGATCAATGTCATTGAAATCATCTATACTAACTAAATCTGCTGAACCATCCTCCATGGATTTCATTATTTGTCATGTAAACAGACGTTGATTTCAGCCCGGTTTGAAAACTCACCACAGGTAAATTTCACTACCGGGCTCATGTAAACGCTGCCTATAAGTTTATATTTTTATTGATATAAAAAAAAGGTTAAGAACATTGTAAGAACAGTTTTAGGCTATGATATATAAGAATTAAGAACATTGGAAGGCTATCCCCGATTTTTGTGTTCTTATAAAAAAAAACGTGTATTACATAAGATATTTTGAAAAGAACATTCTTTAGAAAAAGCTTTTTTTGTTAAGAAATATTCCAAAAATGCCACAAATTCTAAAAGTTTATACAGAAATAAGTTCTAATGGGAGAAATAAAACCAACTTTTTAGCTAAAATATATGCTGACTACACATCCTTTTTTTATAAGAAGATTTTTTTATAAGAAAATGAGGCTCAAAAAACCTCAAAATCTTAAGAAAATTTTAAGAAAATCCCCAGCCTCAGCATGTTAAGATCCAATTTTTGGAGACCATTCACAGTTTTTAAACCACAATTTCAAAACACAAAAAAATCAAGTTTCTTATTTTTTAATGAAATATATATACATCCTAACAAAGTTTTATCCTAAAAATAACAAAAGAAGTCTATTTTTTCATTAAAAATAAAGATGTCTTCAAAAAATACATAACTATAACTTCAAATAAAACATGGAACTAGTTCAATTTGAGTAAGTCAGAATAGAGGAATAAAAATTAAGAAAATATTTACGAAACCTAACGTAATTCAGGTATTCTGCTAAGAAAATTGAGGCACAGGTCAAAAAACGGTTTTCTTATAAAAAAAAAACGTGTATGTATAATAACAACACATATGGAACAAGATTTTATTAATTTAATTTAAGAACAGAATACTGTCAAAGTTTTATCTTTTTGTTAAAAGTTACAGGTTATGTCACCAAACCAGTCGCACCTTTTTTTTAAATAAAAAAAATAAATTGGATAAATAAAACCAATTGCAAGTTTTCCAATAGAGCATGTATTCGATATGTGCACTCGATTATAAGCAATTAAACACAATATACAAAAAGTTTGTGTTAACAACATTATCATGAGTTGAAAAGTCTTGGACAAATGTTGAGTGTATTATATATATAAGGTTATTCTGACAAACCGAAGGTTGCTTAAAAACTCACAATGACAACAGAACGAGTTTTATATTTATATAGATAAATTATTTCATGTTTTCTTGTATATCTTGATGAAAAGTAAAAAGTAAAATGACCTCAGAATTTTAGAAATCTTCACTAGTTGGCCTTTTGCTTGGTTTCAAAAACAAAAAAAACATATACAAAACTCTCATTGATTTTTTTCTATCAAACTCGTACACATTACTATTTTTATTTTGAAGTTGAACGTACGCTTATGCTCTATTTGGGTCTTTCGTTAATGACATTCAATTTATTTTTATTTATTTATTTCACGAATGTTTTACAAGGATGGCCATTTCAGACATTATAAAGTCTGTTATCAACATGGGTCCTTGGAATGAATAGGATAAAAAATATTAGTAACAATAAAACAAGAAAATGTAAATGTACAATAAAAACGGTGAGTATAAAATATATAAACTGCAGAAAACACACAGACAAAAGGCTAAAAATCAAAATACCACACTAGAAAAATGAGTTGATCAAGACGAAAAACAAAAAACAAACAAAAAGCCATAAAAAGGACTAAATACGCAGATAATATTCTCTCAGTTGCGACTTAAAAATATTGTATGATTCACATTTTCTAATGTCCAACGGGAGTGTATTGTAAATATGTGCTCCAGTGTAACAGAAAGATCCACAAGCATATTCCAAACGAAGATTAGGTAATTTCAAGCTATTTCTGTTGTTACGTGTGTTTCTTGTGTGGTTTGTTTTTGTGAAGTAATTTTTAAAATTTTCACACACATCGTTGTCCAAGCAACGGCGAATGAAATTACAAGCTCGCATTTCTATCATATTGACAGTATCAGGTGGTGTCAAGAATTGATTTCCAATAATTGAAGTTGCTCGTCTATGTAAAGATTGGAGTTTGAGTAGTTGTGTCTGAGAATTCTTAAGGTGAACAAATCCGCAATATGTTAATACTGGTTGAATCATTGTTTGAAAAATTGCCAATGCAGCTTTTTCTGTAATCAGCGGTCGAATGCGATATAGTAAACGTAATCTACCGGAAGCTTTTTGATACGTTAAATCAAAGTTGCTGCTCAAATTCAATGATGGTTCGATAAGTACACCAAGATATTTATACGTGGATGTTACCCTCACAGTTTGGTAGCCGTAAGTTACGTTTAATGAGCTGTTTTGTTTAGAGAGGTTATTTTTCGAACCAAATAACATTGCTTCAGTTTTTCCTGCTCCGAGATTTAAAATTAATTCATTTTCCAAACACCATGCAAGTACACAATTCATGTCGGATGAAAGACGGGTTTCTATGATCTCTAAGTCCTTACCAGCAACAAATAAAACAGTATCGTCTGCATATTTGACTACTTCAGAGTGTTTCACTACGGTACAAAGATCATTGAAAAACATAATAAATAGTAGTGGGCCCAAAATTGACCCTTGTGGTACTCCACTATTGACTGGATGTTCATCAGACAAAGAATTTTTGTATTGAACTTGCTGAAATCTACCAAACAAATAGTCTGTGAACCACTCGTGTTCGTCTCCAACAATTCCAAAACTGCTTAATTTTGACAGTAGTTTACCATGACTTAACATGTCGAATGCTTTTGTGAGGTCTAAAAATACGGCACCGACCATTTTGCCATCGTTAACCTTCAATTTCACAGTGTCGATAAAGATTGTTGCAGCCAGTTCAGTTGAGCGACGAGGCCTGAAACCGAACTGGTTGTTGTTTATTAAATTGTTACTTTCCAGATATGCAGTCAATTGTTCATGCACAACTTTTTCAATCACCTTGGATATAGCTGGAATAACAGATATTGGTCTATAGTTATTAACAGATGACTTTGCTCCAGATTTGAAAAGTGGTAACACTTTGGTGCGTTTCCAGTCACTTGGAAAAGTTGAAGTTTCAAAAGACATGTTAATAATATATGTCAGTGGTGAAGCGATTACCTCCATGCAGTCTTTGAGTAACCAGGATGGTAGATCATCTAGCCCAACAGACTTTTTACGTTTTAATGATTGTAGATGTTTCATGGTTTCATTAACAGTGATTGGTTTAAGTCGAAATTTTGGGTTAGATTTACTCGGTATTTCTTTATGATATTTCCAGACGGAGTTTGTCAACACAAAAGCAGATCTTTTAAGTGAATTTACAACATTAGAAAAAAATCTACAAAACGCATTAGCAATAGAATGTTGATCGGTTACCAATTTCTCGTCGATTTGTATAGTAGTATTCACTTGAGAGTTCGATCTAAGTGGAAATACTTTTTTATCGACCGCCAGAAGGATTCTGGATTTCCGGTGTTCTCCTCAAATAACTGTCGCTGATACGTATTCTTTGCTTTACGAACTTTATTATTAACCTTGTTTCTTATTTTTTTATAAGCGGTGATATCTGCTTCTGATTTGGTTTTACGCGATTTTCGTAACAATTTGTCGCGTGAGTTCATCTCCTTCTTGAGATCAACAGTCATCCAATCACATGGCTTACCGCGAACTTTTTTACGAATTAATGGAGCCATGGAATCGTAGGTGCGATATATAATTCCCTTTAACAAAGACCATGCTTTATTGACGTTCGTTGAATTATAAACATCTTGAAAATTCTGTGATGAAAGTGTTTGACAAAATTTATCTTTGTCATAATTTCGATAGTTTCGACAATTTATTGTTTTGCTAACGAAACGGGTGTGATGTTGTTTTCTAATACAACATATAAGGTCATGGTCACTAAAAGAAATGGGGATGACTTTGGTATCCGCTATAACTGTGCAATTAGTTGTAGCGATAATGTCGATAAGAGTTTGTGACGTTTCCGCTATTCGGGTTGGTGATTTAATGACTTGTTTAAAACCGTGTAACGTTAAAGCTGTTTTAATCCCAACATGATCGTTCTTTTTCAGAAAATCGACATTAAGGTCCCCTAAGATTATAACTTCTTTGATACCGTCTAATGTTAATGACAGTACATCAGATAGAAGAGATGAAAAATCTTTATTAAGATACTTTGAATTATCCGGGGGTCTATAAATTACGGAAAGTAAATACGATTTCGCATTTTTTGGACATATTTCTAACCAAATACCTTCAATTTCATTTATTTCTAGATCGTGTCGCCTTTTATAAATAACATGATCAGCAACATAAAATGCTACTCCGCCTCCTTTTCCAAATTTACGAGATTTGTGTATAAATGTGTATCCATTAATTGCAAACATGTCCTCCGGTTCATCTCCCGTATGTATTTCCGTAAGAGAAAAAATGTCGATTTTTCTGTTGTTTATAAGAATGTTCGAAATCTCAGCAAAATTTGCCCATAGACCTCTAACGTTCAGGTGAAACATATTCATACCCTTTGCATTAGTAAATTCACGGATTTCATCTGTGGCATTAGGTCCAGGACACTTTTCAACATCACCGCTTAAAAGCAACAACACAAACAACCATCTGCTTCGTCTTGAGAAATATACTCGCGTTTTGTTAAGACTTGTAAAAAAGCACGATTCAATGTTACAAATACCACTACTCTCGACAATATCCATACCACTTTTAAAATAAAGCGAATAGTTTTCATTTGAGCATAAGTAAAAACGTTTTTGCAGCAATAATACAACAAATAATAGAGCAGCCACAAACGCTGCTGCTTTCTGTGCTGCCATTTTTTTGAGGTGAAGGAAATATTGAAAAACAGGTGCTGTTCATGTTTTATCCAAATATAGAACACTTTTTTATTGGATGCGATAAGTGTGAAAAAATTAGTGTTACGGTACACCTAAGCTTCCTAATAATGGCCATTTTCTTAGCCTGTGCCAGGTAAAAAGTTTCCTAAAAGCTTCTTAAAAGTATCTTTAAATTATATTTGACTTTTGACTATGACTATGACTATGACTATGACTTTTGACTATGCATGCTATTAAACAAAAATAAAAAAGCTCATGACAACTCCTAAGGAGAGTATTGAATTAGCAGAACAAATTTAAGTAAACAAAGAAACCTGCTGTATGTCAGTGCCTCTACTAGTAGATCGAAAAGATATGCAGAAGTTTTTACTCATTGTTGTGCTCTGCATTAAATTATTACTTAGAATCCAACTAAAAATATGTTTACCTTTTTAGTATTGTCCTTTATTTTTGCTATCAAATCAAAAATGTCGGCCAAAAATACCTCAGTGTCCAACTTTAATCTTGCTCTGCTCTTGGTGCCGCTAAACACCCAAAATGTCAATATCCAAAAGATAAACAAACTTTCGGGCAATGGCATTTTGAGGGTATAGCGGAACCGGGTTAAGATACAACGAAAACATGTGATTAGGAATAAAAGCTCACTCAATATCTTGTTTATAAGCCATAAAAGTTTTAAAATAAGTAATTAAAATAAAATTATATTGATTATTTTTTGGTGCCGCTAAGGCAGTGTTTTTACAAACCATGAATGTTTTTTGAGGGCTTAGCGGCACCGGATTTCCGAAGTACTAGAAGTAACCAAACCTGGCTTAACGAGTGTTTATTGACTTATTTATTCAATTTAACCAACCCAGGGTTTATTTACGATAAGAAAACGTTGGTGCCGCTAAACCCGCATTTTAACAAACGGATTTTTGGTGCCGCTAACCACACATATGCTTCTATGTTTGTTTGTTTGTTTGTTTGTTTGTTTGTTTGTTTGTTTGTTTGTTTGTTTGTTTGTTTGTTTGTTTGTTTGTTTGTTTTGATAGATAAATTTAGTACCCAAAAATTTTTTATTTATGATCTGCTTTTGAAGCATGGTAAGGAAAGTTTTTCTTTTTATTGGTCAATTTACCATGGTTTTTATACCGATGTGTTTCTAAAACTCTGTTGCCTGGGTTATACCCATGTAGGAGAACATTTTGTTTGGCTGAATAACTTGCCTGAGATGCCATTTCGAGCTCTCCTTCAGCATGTTCTCAATGAATGCATTGTTTTTAATTATTCAGAAAGAAAAATTTAAAACTTACGAAGACGCGGAAGAAAAGACGCTAAAATGGCTGCCAAGGCAAATGAGCAACACACAAATCTTAAAATTTATAATCTTGATGAAACGAGTGATAATATCGAGGAGATTTCGCACGAAATTAAACAGCATGTTAGCCAAAATGTCGCAGATAGAGTCGTAACAAGATTTAAAACATTTCACGACGATTTAGAAACGAGTTTTTCCCGAGGAAGATCGGGAATTGAAGAGTATTACGAAAATGAGAAAAGTGATATTATTAAAGGTTTTATGTTGGAGAAGAAGATGTTAAATGAAGAACATGATAAAGAGAAACAAAGCCTGATACAAAGTTTTATTAAAGAAAGACAAAAATTGTTACAAAGTTTTCAGAAGCAAGTGAAGGATGTCAAAGTGAAAATGCGAAAATCGAGTCAAGAAAGCGAAAGTATTTTTACGAGCGTCGGTAGTGAAGCGAGACCACATGATGAGTCGCCACCAAGTAAACTTTTAATACGCGTCGGTGGAAATCGTATCGTAACGCCGGAAGAATTTTTAGCGACGCTTGAGATAGAAGATAGAGTTGAGAAGGAGAAGGAAACGATTGAAAAATCGTTTCGTAAAGAAAAAGATCGCATTAAAGAGAAACTAGAAATCGATTACGAACGAAAATTATTACGAGAAAAACAAAAACATGATAATGAACTGCGTTCGTTGAAAAGCGAAGTCGAAAATTTAAAGGGCTTAAAATTTGAAGTTGCGTCGGTGTGGAAACAACAGGCGTCGAAAATCGAAACTGGATTTCAAAAAGAAAGGTCAGAGTTAGAAAGATACTACAAAGAAGAGAGCGAAAATCTTCGAAAGACACTTGAAGAGAAACATCGACGTAAATTAAATTCACAGCAACGCGAATATGATCGAAACATAAGCGAACTTAAAAGCGAGTTACTGCACATAAAGAAAGACGCTACGAAACACAAAGATATTGGTTGCGATAATTCACAACAACTACGACACGATATGACCAAACAATTGCAGGAAAGTTTTGAAAGAGAAACAAAAATCATAAGAAAACAAAACGAAAAATTATCTGGTGAAATTAAGTCGCTGACGACGGAAAAGTACGAATTGAGTCGTAAAATTCGCGAAATGGAGGTAAAAATTGAGAACGATACAAAAGTAACGAAACAAACTTTCGATAAAATGAAAAAGGAATACGACAGTAAAATTAAAAAAATAAGATCGCAGAATGATAAATTAAATCTTCTGTTTCGTCGTTGCGACAAACAAAAGGAAGAGTTATTCTCGAAAGTTCAATCCAATGAAAACAATAACAAAATTGTGGAAAGTAGATTAGCGATGACTGAACGTACGGTAACCGAATGCGAAGATATCATTATAAATATACGGTTAGAAAATTCAAATTTGTCGCATGAAATCAATTTATTACGACACGAGAAAGACGAATTATTGAAATCTATAACAAGCTGTCAAGAAAAGGAACGAACAACTAAATGCGAGATAAACAAACTTGAAAAAGAGGCTACTGAGTCTTCTGGACGTTACGCACTCCTAGAAAGAGAAAAGCTACAACATGAAAAATTAATTGCGAGTCTGCGAATGGAACTGGAATCTAGTTTATCATTGTTTAAAGAAATTAAAACAAAAGGCTCTGCTCTTGAAAACGAGGTTAACAGATTACGTCAGCTGTTGGAATGTGAGAGAAGGGAGGGTAAGAGGCTGCATGAGAGGTTCAAACAAGATGCTGAACTGTTACGCAAGAAAGAAACGGAAAATGCCAGCATGTCTGAGCAATTAGATAAATTAAAAACTGAGTTTCAAAACGTGAAAAATAAAATGGAACTTGACAACGAGAAGATCTTACAAACATTAAATGAGAAACAGCAATTAAGTGAACAACTTGAGAAGTTAAAGCTGTCCGAAAGCATCCAGAAAAAACACGAAATTGTTACCATACAAAGCCAATACGTTAAAGAATTTTCGAAACGTCTTGATTATGTGAAAGCTAATTACGAACGGGAAATCAGACACCTTAAAAATAAAATTAATTCACTCAAACAAAATAACAGCCCTAGAATGTCTGAGAATACCGCGAAAACGCATAATTTTGAAACCACTAATCAGTGGAAAGAGATGGATAGAATTAGCGACTGTAATACTGTACTCAACTTACCTAACGTTAACGGTAAACGCAGTTTTCATGTTGATGTCTGCAGTTTTCTAAACAATGAGCAACATAACAATCAAAACGGGTGTAATTTAAAACAATACCCTTGTGAATCCAGTGAAATGATGGAAACCAGTTCCCCTGAATTTACCGATCAAATAGGCTTATTTAAAAAATACAGTCATACATCAACCAATGGGTTGTCTTCTCTTGAAACACGTAAAAGTAAACCGCCAGTACATTTTTCTTCTTCAAACACTGATTGCCATAAACGTAATCACGTTGAAAGTAATACTGCTGGTAAGGCTGAAAACCACTTTTTCCTCGTAAAACCAGAATCATCCAGTCATAATGTTTTAAACCATAATGAAGACGTCAGTGCTTTTAAATCATGTCAACAACTGTCAAACTATGGAACGTCAAGACGTTTTACCAATGGCAAACAGAACAATAATCTCTACGAAAAAGAGCCGGTGCTCTCTAAACTATCTGGAGTTTATCCGTGGTCCAACCATGAAGTGTATGACAATGCAAGTAATGGTTCTCTCCCATATGAACAGGTAGACTCGTTGGGAATATCAAGCGTTCAGACGTTACCCGCAATACCTGAAGTCACAAGAAGTACAACGACTCAAACCGACGAGGACAATGTAAGTGACTTTTGTGGTTTTATTAAACCTGCTTCTTGCGGGCCATCCTCGTCCCCAGGCTTTGTTGCCTGATGTCAAAGCCGCTGGCGCTTACTTGACGGCTAAACAAGACCCTGGTAGAGGCTGCTTTTTACAACCAGTATATGGGTTATACTATGAATAATTAACGAGTTTATCTCACTGTTATAATTTCTGCGTCTAGTAAAAGCAACTTGATCGAGTCCTCGTTCTTTACTTGCCCATGGCGAGGACGATGGATCTTGATTGTTTATGTTTTTAACGCTTATCTTTACAAAGTTTTATTTCAAACCAAGTTATTATTTGTTCACCATGAAACTATATTTTATAGTGATGAAATCTTTTAAGAAGCATTATTTATTAAAAGAATGTGAAACGTGCTTTTATATTTTACAAGTCTTTGGGAAAAAGTTGTTAGATTGTGGCATGTAGCTAGCTAGCTATATATATATATTCAGTAAGGAAACAAAAAACTTTACCAAAGCTAGCTTTGATAGCTAGCTAAGTATAAAATAAAATGTTTTCAACAGCGTTTTATAAATGTTGAATAATTTTTGTAACCTTAGCAACTCCGGGCACATATGTATGGTGCGATCCATTCCCTTCACTTAGCTAGCAACTTTCCCAGTTGAACTATGAAAAAAGACTTCCCAGAAATACCATATACTGCGTTTAAACAGCAATATAGTATACTTTAGTGTGATAAATTCGCTACTGATGAACACGACTTGAAGGGTCAAGTTCTGGTTCACATTTCCAGAACTATGTTGGTAAAATATTTAAAAGTATTAAAAACAATCAGCTAAGAAACTTGTGATCAAGAAAGGCCCTAGCAATCTAATGTCTGACCCAAGCGGTTAGAGATTATTCTGTTTGCTTATTACTTAAATGTGTCATACATTTGGAACGAAAATTTTCGGACGGAAAACTTTCGGATTATTTTTTTTGCCTGAAAATTTTTCCGTCTGAAATTTCTGTCTGCCGAAAGTTTTTTTGTCCGGAAATTTTTGGTTTTTCTAATTTTTTTTTAAAAAAGACCAGTGCATAGAAATTATATATAGGGTAATCAGAAAATCAATAAAAACTGCACTCTTTGAACTTATTATTTTCGTTATTTTCACATTTGGCTGAGGAGGCTCCATCTATAAAGTTGGATCCTGAAGACCCTCTTTTAGATCTTGATTAAATATATGTACACTATAAATACTTCTATCCCTCTTTTTGTGTCATTTTCCGTAATCATTACTTTTGAAATTTGTTTAAAATTCGTTCAAAAGACTTCCCCATACATTTTTTGACTTAATAAATCTTGTCCGAAAATTTTCCCGCTGAAATAAAAAATTGTGTCCAAAAGTTTTTCCGCCGAAAATTTTAGTTCTAAATGTATATTGTATAGCTAGCTAGCTACATAATTTTTTTTTGGTTCGTACTTTTTCAGAATCTTTAACAAAATATGTCTTTTTGATAATTCCATTTCAGTTGTAAATCCTTTTTGTGGTGTTTTCAGACCCAAATTTTGTTTTGAAACGTGACATTTTTCCAGCTAGCTTACATGTGACTTGTGTGAAATTTTGCACAAGTGTGATGTGTCTGCAAGCTATACATAACAGACCAACAAAATTTTAAATTTTGATGTTGATTTAGTTGGCTCGACTAGAACTACACTTTTAGAAGAATACTGGATTCTTTAAGTGGAAAAATGAATTAATAAAATTTATTTTTATTTAATAATGCTTATTACACCTGCCTATAATGTACATGTTAGCAAGGTAGCTTTATGTCTTTTCTCACCTTACTAAATTGCCAAAGGTTTTTTACAAAGCTCTGAAAAGAACCTTTATTTTCATTTAAAATGTCAACAGTGAAAAAATCTGCCAAAATAACATGTTTTATGAAAATATTTATTGCTCGACTCTTTTTTTTGGTCAATTTGTCGTTGTCAGGAATCCTCTCATGTTTCAATGTTTTTGTAACAAATTTGCCATCTATGAGGCGTGAATAAATTATCCATGCCGGATGTAAACCAATCACATAAAGAACTCACCAGCCTGTATCAGGGGTTTCTTTGCTGCCGGCCTCGATGTCAAAAGGCAAGAACCCCTGGGCACGAGATTGATTTTTATATAATTTTATACAGTATGGTTTATTTTTGTACGAGTCAAATGTCGCTTTCCCCTCGGTTTAATTTGAATACAGTGGAATCCCACTAAATCGGATATCGTCTAATACGAACAGCTCTATAGGATGGATAGTGGTGCTTGGAACGAATAAGTCTCTATAAAACGGACAGTCATAAAGCGGCCACTCAATAAGACAGACAATTTTTTTTCGCACCAAATGAAAAATCTCATTATAAACGCTCCCTATAAAGCGGACATTATAAAAATAGAATGTATAGAATATATATTTCAGACAATTTACAACTTTTTTATTTACATTATCAAGTACTTTTTTATCTGTTTTACTGCCCATTCGACAGTTTTTTCAGCACCAACAAAACAGTCGTCAATCAAAGAATTCTTTGTAAATCTTTCATAGTCAATTTTTGTCTCTATAATAATATTCGTGATCTGTCTGTCGGCCAAAACCGGGTCATGCTAAACGATGTACAATATCTTCACATAACAAATGCGATATGGTTTTATCGACTTTGCTGTAACGGGTGAATTTTTACGTTGATTTTCAACGGGCTAACGACTACTTACGAACAAAGCTTTATGCCCAAATACGTCTCTTAATTTACAGTCCTTGTAAAGTAAAGCTTGAAAAAACCTTTTTAGGTCAACATTCTACCTAACAATATTTATGACAAATCTCTATAAAGCAGGCTTCTCTGTATAATGGATTTTGCACCAATAGTCTCTGCTTTAGAGAAATACCACTGTGCAGATCTTTTCGCGTTGCACGCGAGTACCACAATTTTGGGAAGCGACGCACGGAGAAAATATTTTATATTTTACCAGTATAACCACCATGTGATTATGATTAATGAATTTTTTTTAGCAAATTACAACCAAGTCTGACAACGTGAACGAATTATTCTCGCGCGTTCACGTGGCCGAGACGCGATCAGATAACGAAGAGTTGCGCAAGTTACTAAAAGATGTGAGAAAAGAAGTTCTGTTGCTCAATAAAATGGTACGTTTTAAAGATGAAGAATCCAACGCTGCAAAAAAAATCTATACAAAAAACGAATTCATCTATACAGGACCGACTAACATTTAACAACAAACAGTAATTTACAACGAACTTCGAACAATTCCATACCACCACAGTACACGCATGACATAAATTGAACAGCCAGCAGACATGGAACGAAAGGTGATCTGCAGTTTGATGTAAGGTTGTATAGTTGGCTACACGAACCCTGAAGTTGATAAGATATTACATATATTCTATCGTAAAAAACATGCTCTAAAACCTCATTCGTTCTAAATACTAAAATGCATGTAATTTTCACGGGTTTAAAATTCAAAGATCACGAAAGTGCACAAATTTTCTAATAGGAAGTTTGTAGAAGGAATATTCCTATATTTGATTTCCGCCAATAGCGAGGCGGAATCTTTAAAATCCCCTTGGAAGATAGATAGAGATACAGACAGCGCAGAGCCCGAACGCTGCTGAATTGATGGCATCTAGGCTAAAACTTTAACCTCCGAAGATTTTCATTTTTTCAAAATCCAATGAGAATGGCTCATTTCATTCTTGACAAATCTTATTGACCAATCTGAACACACATTTAAATAATATGATCCTCTCAGCGACCGCTATCAAAAATAAGGGTGAATTCTTCGTGTGGCCAGACCGTTCGGTAGCTAAATCACAGTCATGACCAAAAAGGCTTATTTTTTCAATGTTACCGGTTGGTGGTGATGGATCCAAGTGTAAAAATAAAGTAATACGAAGAAGGGCTTGATACTATTTGTTAGTCGTGTATTTAATCAGGTGAGAATTATTTTGTTTTCTTAAAGACCACTTTCCGTGTGACGTATAGGTCTATGTAGGTGTTTTGATTTAACCTTAAGAACAGTGGGCATGCACACGCTTATTTGTAGGTTAAAAAGCAGGACCCACGTAGGGTAAAATAGGGCAAAGTTTAAAGACTTTTTTTGGAAATATAATATCCAAAAGGAACTGGTATTAAATTTAAGAAAAATCACTGATTTTAAGCAAATATATTTCTTTTCCTGATGGATTTCTTTTTTTACTGTGGTCTGTTATTTATATTTTCTCCCTATAAAAATTCCTGCGCACCGCACCGCAAACGTTTTAAACTTTTATAAACATTGGCAAGTCAAGTCATCTTTAAACTGTATGTAAACTCGTCAAAAACGTAGCGAAAAACATGGGACTTTCAAGCCAGTTCTTAAAAATATGTATTCTCGAAATGCAAACTTCCAGTTTCGTTGACTTGGCCACAAAAAGAATCTACTTTCTAAGCAAGTAAACTTGTGTGAGGAACTTACTAAGTCAGAAAAACACAGAGTTAATGTTAACATCACTTTGTCACTATAAAATTATAGTGACAAAGTGATGTTAACATTAACTCTGTGTTTTTCTGACTTAGTAAGTTCCTGTGGAGTTCAAGATAAAACATTGGTGATTTACTACAACCAAAAAGCATGTTTTTTAATTTTTAAATGAACGTGGGCTTTTTCAGTAGAAATTTTAAGTTCTTTCAAAACACCAAACTCGCCCGAAAGTCCCCTGTAGTATTTTGCACCATTTTCCGTCAAATCGGCACCCGTAATCAAGCCTGGTATCTCAAGTGTCCTGCACATAATTTTGAGAAATAGCATAATGGCAGGCACACTGAGCAATGTTATCACGAACAAACATTGTTAAGGATTTGTTTGCACCAAGTTCTTGAAAATGCATAGAATTTGTTTAATAAATATAAAGTTAATAACATCCTGCAACTCTATTTGACACTTTTTGTGTTGCCGAGTCAACAAATTTGAAAGCCCTGTTTTGCATTTCAGAATTACAAAATTTCAGGAAAGTGCAGGAGTTTTCGAAGAAAACCACAAAATTTATTTATATTATCCTGTACTTTTTAACATAAACATGCTATCACCGCCACCTCTAAGAGTTGTAAATTTTTGCTTTATTCATCTCTTTCAATTAAGGGATTGTCAACAAATGACTTTTGTAGTATCAGCATAAGACCGATTGTTGTTACCTCCTTATGTTATCATCTGAAAATATAAATTATAACCACAATTTAAAAATACAATTATTCTCCACAAACTGGCCAAAGGATAGGTTACCTATTTGTTACTGTTTGGTTAGAACTCATAATTTCCTTTAAAATAAGTCTTATTGCCCTCTGAATAGACCTATTTTCATATCCATTTTCGTTCCGCGGAATATACATACCAAAATACCGAATAACACAATAAAATTAATTTGTCTTACAGATTGTTATTAACATTTGGTGATAATATGGGATAATATCATGTATCATTGGGCCGTTCTAATGCTTTTGTTTATTATTTTTGATGTTAAACGAGCTAGGTATTAGCTAGCTTTGAATATGATATGAGTAGCTAACTATTTGGCTGACTAACTTGTTCCAAACAAACATGAAATTTCAAGCTGTTTACCAAAATTGGTGATGTTGCTGGTATATCCTGTGTCTCCAGTTATTGAGTGTACCTTATTTTTTAAACAACATCTGTGAAAATAACATTAGCCAGGCTTAATGACTGTGGTTTTAAAATAGTAGTTGAGTTGACCTTGTGGGTGCCTTAACTTGTTAATTATTTTTCCAAGTGAGGGTAGTTTTGGAAGTATTTATAACTCACATTTTACACATTTGTGATTTCAGAATTAGGATACTAATTTGACTTGGTGGGAAGAGTTTGACTTTAAACTTTCCTTGAAATGTTCTTGCTTATTTGTGTCAAATTTTAAGCCTCTATCGTAGATTGTATTTGGTGAAAAAAAATTATTTAAAATTCCAAAATATAAGGTTGAGAAAAAGGATGATATCCTAATTCTTAAATGTGAAATTTTTTTGTGAGGTCAAAAACAAATTTTTTTGGTTTTATATTTTCACAAATCGACACTTTGGAATATTCCATCGTGAATATTTTCTGTATATATATAAACAATTCAAACAATTCTGAAAGATTAATTTTCAAGATTTCATGTAAGCAAGAAAACAAAATACATAAGGACCTGGTTTTTAAAAACATTGAGACTGAGATTTTGACAAAAATTAAGCACTGTTACAGCTGAAATCCAGACATTCTTAAAGAAAAAAGTATATTATTTTCCTTTTTTTCGGATAAAAACCTAAAAAAAATAGGGTGCCATTTAAAAAAGAGACTTCACTTTTTCTGAAGATTTATGATAAGCTCTATGCTCTATCAATTTGTATCACTTACAAACTGTAAGTATTAAGGTTAACCATCACAATGCTTGATACAAATGTACGATTATTGACAGTCTGTAAGAGAGAGAAAGTAGTGACAGAGGGAGTGCGACAGTTACATAATCACAACAGCTGATAGTTTGAAAATATTAATTTTAAATATCATTTTATGCAACAAATGTTGAAAAATGATTTGTTGATTACTCATGCAGTGAAGCTATTAGCTACAACCCTGGAAAACATACTTGCGAAAATGCTATAAGAAAATCCAGCCTTTTCATTATGTTGAAATCTCTTCACTGCCCCCTCCCCTTTTCCCCAAAGTCAATGTTACTTTTCTTTTGTACGTCAGATTTCTGGAGTACTTCTGTTAGCATCAGTCAAGCATATTCAATATTCAACATGGATTTTGGGGGAACGGAGAGCTCAAAATGAAATTCACTATGTCTTTTTCCAGGGTTGTAGCTTAGGTGGCTACTTTGGCTAGCTACCAGCAGGCTAATCTTAATTTTTTGAACTGATCAGAGTAATATGGAGTGCCACTGAGCGTTAGTAAACTGTATATTGAGTTTTAGTTCTAAATTTACTTGGAAGCAGTAAAATAAAAATGTATTCACATCATTCTAAAAACGTGGCTAGGTTTTAGGTTTAGCTAGCATATACCAAAAGATACGCCCTTAAAATCTGCAATATTTTAATTTTTTTGCCACACTACCACTACCAAAACCCTCTTTATAACTGTGTTAACTACGATTATGTGAAATCATACTGCCAGTTAAGCTATAAAAGTCAACATTTTGTTGATACATTCTTCAAACTTGCATGTAAACAACATCCCGAAATTTGCTCATACTCGTTTTTATGTTATTCTGCATTTTCGCATGCATATTTCGCGGAACCAAATGGATATGGAAATAGGTTATTAAGGGGCTGTTCATATGGGAAATATTTCCTCGGGAACCGGGTAACACGGCTGTTTCAGCGGGCAATATTTCGGAAACTCAGACTGCGCATGTCTAAACATTTTTTTGAATTAGGACTGGGGCGAGATCCGTTAAAATGTAAACATATTTTAGGCTAGCTAACCTTTATTTGGATACAGCTTTATACCCATTAAACACACTGAAACCTTAAAACTGAGATTTGATAATAAAAATTTATTCATTTATCAATAAAATTTTGAAAAAATTATTAAGTTTCATTTGTTTATCAGCTACCACAACAAGCTTAGATTTTATGTCTCTTTTTTAATGAAAACAGATACCCTCTCAGTCCTGTTAAATTCCTTTTTTACATTAAAGGTAAAGTTATATCATTATGGTGCCTTTAGGTTTAAATACCCAGCATATTTGACCCTACCAGTAAATAACAATACTAATAAATTAGGAATCAAGTCCATTACATGCCAAAAAAGAAAGCAATTTTTTACACTTTCAGCACATTTTTTACCAAAAGTTTGTCAAAACAGTAATTTTTCAGAAGTACTGATACAAACTTAATTTTTTCTTTACCTGTTAGATTGTTCTTTTAGCTTTCTAAAAAGGTATGCCGCACTAGCTACATAACTTCACACTGCCCACAAATTCAAAATGATTTAGTGTAACTTTCATTTTCCCAATTTCGATCAAAAATGTATGGCTAAATTAGACCAAATTTGCCCCAGCTTCTTCTAGCTCGTCTATGTTGTGATGCACACCATCGCCCGCCAAACGGCTTCAATAATTTTGAAAAACTAAAGCAAATCCGCTGAAATTGATTTAATGTGTGCAAAAACGATATGGAAAGTGTATCTACTTATTTATCGAAGCTGTTTTTATTCTCGGCCGCCATTTTGCGCCCGCAACGTGCTCAAGCAACCAGCGCATGCGCAGTCTTACTTTCCGCGCTGAAACAGCCGTGGTAAATGCATGATATCAAGTCGAGATCTCGGGTTGTTAACAAACTCTTAACAAACTCTTAACAAAATTTAGTTGCATTCATATGAGAAAAAACATTTACCCGCCTACCGAGATCTCCGGTGCGCATGATCGAGATCTCGGTAAGCGGGTAATGCATTTTCCCATATGAACAGAAGTTTCCTCGGTAGGCGAGATAAATTTATGTCGATTCGGCATAATTTTCAAAAATAAACAATAGATTCTTATCACAATAAACAATAGAAACTTATCACATGGTATTTTATCACCCGAGGAAAAGTTTTCTCGCCCATGCCATATGAACAGAAAGTAAAAATTATATCATTCTGAAATATTTTCCCGCTAACCCGAGGAAATATTTCCCATATGAACAGCCCCTAAAATTAAAAGTATAGCTAAAATTCATCAGACTAGTCTAAAAAACACTATAGCAGATTTCAAGTTTATTTACAGTAGCTACTGTACGTTTGATTTTCACAAAATGGGCCTAAGAAAGAGCAACTTTGAATAAATGTCTACTACGACTAAGTCAACGGGAATTCTTTCAATATTTAAGGCGAACAATTCATGTTTACGAATTTGATTGTGTATGACTCTGTTCTTCTGTTTTAAATATATTTTGAATGAAATTTTTACTCTTGTTCCTCATTTTTTATCTTTCTTTTTCAGATTAGCCGCTATCAAAACAGACAGATCAGCTTTTTTCAAAAAATCTTGAGGGAGAAAAGAAGTTTGGACACCTATACTGAAACATTCAAATGCTAATATTCTGAATTATATTGCTGAACTGATGAAAAATATTGAACTGCTTGTTTCATTGAACTTGTTAAAAGTTATTATATTTGATACAGATTTTACATAATAGAATTTGTATGATAAATTTCCGTAAATAGATATTTCGGGAAATAGATCAATATAATAACAATAATCAATATTTCCAGAACTTTATAGATTCTATATGTAAAATATTAATCATAATTTTTTATTTATTCTGTTGTATATTATTATTAGTCACTATAATAATAAAGACTTAATTTAATGATTTGTTTTCTGCCATACTCCTTGATTGTTATATTATAGAGTACTTCAAATTCTAGAACTTTTCAGTTTATTAGATATCTAATAGTGGAAATCTTTAAGCCGTAGGGCTTCTTGTTTGAGTTATAACGCCGGCATTTATAAAATGTTTGCTTCTATTTATTTTTCACATGCTTTTTTCCTTTCCGCAGATATGTCCGTGAAATCTTTTTTATATTATTGAGCATTTGTCAGTTTGATAGTACTCGTGTTTATATAGATTGACGAAAAAACTCCAACTTCAACGAAACGTTATACTCCACTGATGATAAGTCCTGCATGTCGGAATTTAACCAATGATGGCAAAGATATTTGTAGTGAGGAAGAAAGAAAAGGAGAAAAAGTAAGATATGGTCGTACTCTCTTCTGTCATCATTTCGATAAGAAACATAAGTTGCTGATATTTAAGCACAATGTCTAACGTTTGTTTAAAAAAAAAACACCTAAAGGCGGTGATCACATGAGGCGAGCCATCCCAGTTGAGAGGGCTGGGCTCACTTTCCCGACTTCGCTTCTATTAAAAAGTGACATGCGATCATATGAGAAACGAGCCAGCCCGGTTCGCTTTGTTCAACCTAAATCCTGGTTTAACGGGCTGGAAATCTCTCATTTGATCGCTCCATACCGGCTAACCGGGCTGAGTTTTTTTTCATATATGTGCATGATTCAAGTTACTTAATTTGGAAAATAATGATGAATATATGGAGAAAATTAGTAAATACATAGACACTTCAGAATCGTAGTTTTTCGACAAATTAAGCATAAATTTATTTACTAATGAACGTTTTACATTTTTGGAAAAAACATTGTGATTTAAATTCACTTCAGATCGCTCTGTAAAATATCTACAAAGTTTCGTGATCTTTTTTCAGGCCCCCTACTCGAGCCAGTCCGCCTCATGAGATCAACACCTTAATGTCTAAAAACAATTCTTAGGCAGGGGTACGATCTGCGTATGAATTACGTACCTTTCGTGTCATCGCCAAGGCAATAAAGAAGGAAAAAAATAAAAGCAACTCCGCATGAAAACAAGTAACAGTGACGTAGGATGCGGAGGGTGGTTTAGCCTGTTCTAAAATAAAACATGAATAAGTAACGTTTTTGATTTTCAGCATGATGAATTCCACGAAGCAGAAGTGAACGAGATTCAAGAGATGGTGAGAAGGTTATACTTAGAGAACTCTGAATTGCAAAAAAGAATCAGTAAGCAACAAGAAGAGATTTTTAACCAAGAGACATCATGTGAAGAGCTGCAGAAAAGACGAATGATGCTAGAAAAACTCGTGGATCGCTTGCAAACAAAACTGCGCGAAGAAACATTGAGAAGGAGACAACTGGAACAAGAAAACAATGCAATCAATGAGGAAAAAGAAAAAGAAGATATGGATAATTCGACTGTGTAGATGATTCGACTGTGTAGATGATTCGAATGTGTAGATGATTCGAATGTGTAAATGATTCGAGCGTGTAAATGATTCGGCTGTGTCGACAATTCGACTGTGTAGGTGATTCGACTGTGCAGATGATTCGAATGTGTAGATGATTCGAATGTGTAAATGATTCGAGCGTGTAAATGATTCGGCTGTGTCGACAATTCGACTGTGTAGGTGATTCGACTGTGCAGATTATTCGACTTTGTAAACGATTCGGAGGTGTAGATGAAGAACATGGCATTTACTGTTTCCGCATCTGACAACATTTATGTTCGGAGAACTTGGCTGCAAACTCATTACAAAATGCGAGATGTCCAATATATGGTGAAGTGTTACCCGCAATAAATGTCGCAATCCACATTAAATTTCGCACTTTAACAGTAAACGTCGCAACATTATCCATGGATAACAATAAATGTCGCAAAGTTAGATGTCACAAGTCAACAATAAATGACGCAATTTTCAAATCTATTTTCTAACTTATTCATAACTTTCTTTAAATATCACAAACTCAACAATAAATATTGCACTTTTTAAGTTTCTGCGGTAACTGTGGCATTGTCATCTTTTCAGATCTATGCAGCAGGGTATCTAAAACCTAATAATTTTTATGAACATGTAACAATGGTATATGTTCTATTGAGTTGGGATTGTGACGAAGCCATTAAAGGCTGTTTCCTACTTCAAGAAAGATACGGACAAAAACAAAACAGAACAGAGAATGTTCTGCTGGTAATTTCCAGTTCATATTGCGCACATTTACACTTTGCGCAATTCTCACAAAATAAAATAATCTGATTAGCTAACTAAGTTTCTTGAGCATGCGTGCTCAAAATGTTTATATGACGTAAATGGAACATTTTCTTGTCCGTTCTGTTGCGGGCAAAGTAGAATCGACTTCAACTTTTTCTTTGCGTTGTTCTGTTCCTTTCCGTTTTGTTCCGAGGAAAATTTTCTTGAAGAGGAAAATAGCCTTAAAGATAAACGCACAACAAAATTTTATATAACACACGAAAGACCATACAAAGACTAATAAACCACCTAGTTCGCCAGGATGTTCTGCGGCGAATTTAAAAAATAACTAACAAATCTGCATTGACGAATTAAAGGACAGGGGAACAAAAAACTATTTTGTGGCAGCCACAAAATAATATTTAGCGAGAGAAATTTTTTTATAGATTTCTAAATCCTAAAATCTATTAAGATAAGTATTATAATAACAAACAAGAAAACCTGTCGGTTTGAACACACAATCCAATCCTAATAAATCAATTAGAACATGGTTAAAATCTGCCTATGCAAGAAAGTGGGACGGCTTAAACACTCACAACTGCCAGAAGGCTATTCTGACCTTCTGTCAGTTGAAACAAGAAGGTTTTCAACTATCTACGCTTTTGTGGAAATGTTCTATTATAAGGGGTAGCAGCAGTACTTGCATATAGAGGGTGATGTCGATTAAAAAAACACTGTATATAAACACTACAAAAAAATATCAGTAATATTTTTTATTTATTTTCTTTTAATAAATTGTTTTCAAAAACCATGAATAACAAAAGAATACACAATTAACTATATATATAAGTATATATATAATAAAAAGAAAGATACAACACTGGGTATGCGAAAAATTGATTCCTGTAAAACCCAATAGACAAGTCCTGTTTGTACCATCAGCACATCATATTACGGCAATTTTAAGTCACAAATTTGCAAATGAGAATAAAATATCACTTATGAAAGACAAGGAATTTATAAAAAGTAGCAGCTTGGATGTGATTCTCAAAAATCTTCACAAACATATCGGAATAGAAGTAACATCAGGAAAAAAAGTACAGGTACTTCGAACTTCAATCCTCAAAAATTGTGTTATTTAATACAACAATAAACGTTAAAACTGAGAAAATGGAGCTGACAGCTATTCTCATAAATCTCTATAACAATATTATGTAAATAATTAACATATATACATAAAATATATTAGGCAACCACATTGTTTTTCTTTCTTATATTTATTGCATTTTTTGAAAGTGAAAAAAATATATGTCCTCTACTATCCTTTTATTACTCCAGCGATGATCTGGTGTCTCATCTCGTCACATAACTTCATGGTTTTTAACGAGGGTGCCGGTAAGCCGCAAACGCCCGCATATATAAGGGCGAGCTCGGGCGATTTTTCAAATTAAATTGACGGTTGTCCGCCGAAACCTCCCGCACTTTCCCGAACACGCCCGGAGCATTCCCGAAATGCAACGCCTTATAACATAAACATGGCGGACGACAGTTGAAAGCATGCGCTTGAAGAGAAAGGAGTTAATAAAGTTTATGTATAAGTTATTTATCAAGTAAATCTTATTAAAAACCATCAAAAACAGTTCTTTTAAGCACTTCGCTACCACATAGTTAGTTCATTTTAATTTTTATACTTTTTTAAATAATTTGTGGTGAATCATTGAGTGTTTTTGTGGTGAATCTTTTTTGTTTTGTTCGGGCATTGTTCGGTTCTATGTGGGTTTTTTCAGGCGAATACCTGAAATTTTTTCAAAACGCCGAACTCGCCAGAAAACGCCCGCACTTTTCACGGTGTATGCGGCTTATCGTTTTTATTCCATAAAATAACTTTGCAAAAATGCAGGTAAACAAAATGGAATGAATTCGCTAAAACGTCCTAATTTCGTGATTTACGTCTTAATTATGTGACGTGTTTTTTTTCCAATGTGGGATACGCTAGGCTCTACATATACATACTAAATAATATAAAAGCTCCTACGCAGCTTATTTCTCTTCGATTTGAAAAATCTCAACAACATAACAAATGCAAAATTCTGGACTTCATTGGCGATAAATTTGTGATGTAACCAATGATGTTGTAGTCTATAATAAAGTGAAACCTTGTGTTTACAATTATATTTGATTGATGTCAAGACTTTTGGGGTGAAGAATCATCTTAAATGACAAATTTCAAGATGATCGTAATGGAGATAAAAAATCATTAGCAACACTGGTAAAAACTTTAGAAATAGAATTAAAATGGAATAAAAAATAGAATCAAAGTCTGCAGAATGAATTTCCAAAATGCACCTAATTTAGCTATAGCTAGCTATAAGTTCCTTATAATTGATGCAATCAATATGTTTTAAGCTCCAAAATGATATTAAATCAATGTAAAACCATAGTTGAAAGACTAAGATAAGGACTAAATACATACATTAAAATCCACGACAAGTAACCAGTAACCATCCAACATGTGAGATAAGACTCATAATGGCAGGAAAAATCAGTCAAACTTTTGTACGGAAAGCGAAATATGCGCTTTTTGCACAAAAATGAATAAACGGCGCGCCATTAAACAACTTTTCGTTCCTGAAGTTTCGTTTCCAAACACTAGCCACCTAAGGTGTGAGTCGGTAACTTGTACAGGAATATGAAATACGTTTATGACTTAACTACACTATAATAAATACAACATTATGAGCACTAGATCTTAAGACATTCTTTTAAAAATCAATGTCAACCCACTTTATAAATAAAATTTTTACCGCCTCGGCTAGTTTCTCATGTAATCTCGCACATGAATTGGCTCCGTGTAAAATATTCACCAATGTGTTAATTTTTAATTCCGAGACGAAGAAAGGCTAAACCAAACACACATTCCTGCGGATTGTGTGAATAAATAGCTATATTTCATAACTAAGTATCCATATATCTTCCTAAGAACAGTTTTACAGAATTTTCATGGCTGTATGGGGTGATAATAAGTAGGTTTCAGATGTACTTACCAGTAAACATCAAAAATAAGATCTTTGACTATAGTAGAACAGCATTTTACAACCTTCGTTTATACTTAAGAGATTAAAAAAAAATCTGTCAAGACAAACAATACAGTATTCTCTCCAATTAACGTACACTCTAAAAGGCGGACACCTCTGATTAGCGGACACTTTGGTCATACACCGGCCGTTTTCTAGTCAAAGTCTCATAAAAAACTTTCCAAAAAGCGGACACTTAATTAGCGGACAATATTTTTTGCACCAAAGAGCAGATGTGGCTTTTTCTCTCTCCAATTGGCGGACAGTCCAAAAAAATCAAAAGCGAGCAAAGAAAAATAGACAAAAATGAACAGTTTTTCTAACATTTATTTTAAACATTTTACAACTTCTGTGTCCAGCTTGCTTTTAATCTCGTCAATTTTCTTTATCAACCACTTTATCAGCTTGTCATGGCCATGAAAGCGATAAATAACAGGAATATAAATATCGAAAGAAGTTGATGCGCTACGTTATTGCCCGTGTTAAAAAGAGGACTTACTAGCGTAAGAAATTACAAAAAAAATTGATGCTCTACAAGCCATTGAATGGTTTGGTAAAGCTTGGGAAGAGGTCACTTTAGTTTTTACTTTTTAAAATAAAATCTATCATTTATACATCATTTGTTAAAATTTGTTTAAAAGACTTTAAAGATCTGTAAAGATTGAAAGTTTGGTTCGTTATCATTGTGTTAATATTATATTATTATTTGTTATATTTTTCCTTTGGATACAAAAATCGGTTTTATTTTCTAATTTGCGGCTTAAAATGTAAAACTTTCTAAAAGGCGGACACTTCCAATTAGTAAACACTGGAATTGGAAGAGGATCGTTCTCTACTGTTTATCTTGTAGAACATAAAGGTCACAACAAAGCTATGAGGGGTTAAAATGTAAAGAGTGGGATAAAACAGGCAAAAAAATTGTAAAGGAAGCTAAAATTATGATGGGGCTCAAACATAAAAATATTGTTCGCTTCGAAGCCATCAGTTCTTCACCATTTTCATTGGTCATGGAGTATTCGATTTCAAGTCATTCGGAGCAGATGTTTAAGTGAACACCTTAAATGAGTACTTGCAATTCATTGATAACTTTCACGCTGTATCGTTTGAAGATACATTTATAACAATACACCTTTCCCGAATTTCATAAATTATAATAATTATGACGTCATCCAAAATTTTATAATGGTTCTGTGCTCTTCAAATAAGGATATTTAGATAGAATAATAAATTATCATGAAAAAAATGAAGTTTTTAGAGCAATATAATATTCTGGTTGGATTTTATTTAGATTTGAAGAAAATAAAATTTTGAAAACGAGGCTATTCTTGGAAAGCTCGGCTATATAAAGGTTTGACCGTAACTTTCATCTCGGAATTGAGGCACTTAACGAACAGAAATATTTACGAAATTAAGTAATTTGTTCTACCTTTTGCTAAGGAACTTAGGGATTAGAATCATTTTTAGTATCGACCGCTTTAATTGAGTTTGGCATAATTAGGAAATTCGGGAAAGGTCTATTGCGTAACAAATAAAGAAAGGATTAACGTTTCTGCATAACAGAGAAATCGCTCACACAGACTTAAAAACATCGAATATTCTTGTTTCCAACTGTCACTGCTCTCCCGTGGAGAAAGAAGGTGCAAATGTGGAAGATAAGATAATATGCAAGCTTTCGGATTTTAAAACCCGCAAACGCCCGCATATATAAGGGCGAGTTCGGGCGACTTTTCGAATTAAATTGGCGGTTGTCCTCCGAAACCGCCCGCACTTTCCCAAACTCGCCTGAACTCGCCCGGAGCATTCCCGAAATGGACAGTTGGACAGTTGGAAGAAGGCGCTTTTTTCGGGCATTGTTCGGGTCTATGTGGGTTTTTTCGGGCAAATACTTAAATTTTTTTTAAAACGTCGAAAACGCCCGCATTTTTTACGGCGAATGCGGCTTATCGGCACCCTCGTAACTTTTCTTTGCATCGCTGAGCTAACCAGTGAGCTAAATACCAAAACTTTTTTATTCTAGCGCACTGTTGTTGTAGTGACTTAAAGTTACACTTAAACGATAACAAAAATGTTGCTCGTGATGTTCATGACGATGGTTGATAAAATATTTTATAGTACTCATGCTTTGTTTTTCGTTTTATCTAGGGGTGCTTGGCTTCGTCACAGCTGTATCGCCGACTAAAACCTCGACGAAAAATAATCAATATTTCGACGTGGATATTAAAACAAGTCCTTCCACAACAAACAAAATTTGTGTGATGAACAATGCCACGACAAAAAAATGCATTTTTGAAAGCAGTGTGAGTTGAAATCGCCAATAAGATTGACATCATTGTCACAAAGCAATAATGGATTCCAGTTTTTTAAGAGCAACATTGGCTCCAGAATTGAGGATGCAAAATCGGTTTCCTTTGCATTCACCGACACCATACTCACCAAGTTAAAAGATATCACTCTTGCAACAGCAGGTGCTATATCTGTAGTTGGCAAAATCAAGTGGAACGGTCCTGCGATTGTTCGCCTTGTTGGACCTAAAAAGTTGGAAAGAAAAGTCTGCAATGCAGTCATATCCGATGGTACTGCATTTTTACAAATCTCATTTTGGGGAGATGTCATTGACAGCGTCAAGCAAGATGTTTGCTACCACTTCAAAGATCTTGTAGTCAATGATTTCAATGGATTAAAGTTGGCAACAACTTCTTCAACTGTCATTAATCTGCATGACCATACCATCGATATAGATTCGGACACCTCACCTGCATATCTTGAAACAAAAGCAAGAGAAGTTATTCAGCCATCAATTGTTTCTTGCCGCACTGAAACCTACAAAGTATGTGTCAATATTGCTTGCAGAAAGGTTACGCCATATTTTTGGGAAACAAAAGTATCGTGTACGTATTGTAACAGAAAAATGTTGGTGGATAAATGTAAGAATAACATTAGTTGCACCTTAACAATCGAAGACCACGAAGGAAAACAATACGATTTGACTGCTTTTTCAGATGTTAATAATGTGATATTCCCACAATTCGCACACGAAGAATTAGATGATCAGTTCTTATCTCTTGAAACAGATAAAGATTTCCTACGACTACAGAAATGTGATTACGGAAATTCTTATTAAACATGATTCCGATGGCGAAAGTATCGATGAAGTAATGCTGTGATCTTTTTGTAGCATCACACATCTTATATAGCCAGTATACTCTTTTTGTTGCAAGGTTTTTTATCTAATTTGTGTTCTTTTATTTACGCAATTAGACGCAAAAATATTAGTAAAAAATATTAGTCGTACTCTACTTTGCTTGTCGTCAACACAGAAGTATTGGACAGTTTTAGAAATACATTTTTAGTTGTGGATGATGATAACAATTTGTAAATATATTTTGTTTTTAACGAACTTCAGGTTATTTTAGATTTCGTTTTGTCCCCATCTCTTGTGTCGCTGATTTACAATGATATTCTATAAAACGGCCCCATTAACAATAATCGCCAAATTTATACCATTTTTTGAAACTACACTTGTCAGGGGATACAACGGTGAAAACCGAATGTAAAAAAACGCATGGAAAGTGAGTTTACTCGCGCCATACATTAACTCTCTCCCCATCCTAAAATGCAACAAGCTAGTCTTGTTTTTTTCTAGGAGGGCGACTAGCCTAGTTAACTAAGCTTCTTCGAGGGTATAAAATTGAGTTTCTCTCAAACGAAAGCTTAGACGCAAAAGACAGCATTTTCAGAGCAAACCCCGAATTCAAGTCAACCAATAAACACATTAATTTCTCAAAGCAAACCCCGAATTCAATTTGACCAATAAGCACAGCTTGGCCACATCTTACTTTCTTAAATAGCTTAGGAATAAATTATATTTGTTTGGGTGAGTGAAACCATTTTCTTGAAAAGATAAGAGTTCCCGATATTGAACACGTGATCGGAGAACAGTAACTAATCAAAAAGCGCGGTCCAATATTCTGACCGCAGAAAATTCGTTTGCGACCGTAATTTCCCCCACCTTTACTCTTCCGATTTCCCGGTGGTAAGAAAGATCACGGGTCTCCTGGTTGAAGGGCGACTTAAATATCCAAAAATGTTTCTATACATTAATCCGACATCAAAAAGATGTTGGCAACAATTTTTAGTCGGTAAAAATATTAGTCACTTCCCCGCAATTTAGTCGCGACCTGAATAGAATGTATCTGACTTTTTTCACGCGTTAGCAAACCCAACTAAATTTACAAAAAAATTCGCGGGAAAAAACTTTCGCGGACAACACGTTTTAGAAAAATTCGCGGGGAAAAACTTTCGCGGACAACACGTTTTAGAAAATTTCGCGGAAGAAACTTTCGCGGAAAGGCCCAAAAAACCGCGAAAGTTTCTTCCAGCGAAAGTTTCTTCACGCGAATTTTTCTAAAACGTGTTGTCCGCGAAAGTTTTTTCCCGCGAATTTTTTTGTAAATTTAGTTCCCAGTGAAGGCTGTTTATGTTAATTGTATTTAACTACTCAGTAAAAGCAAAAAACAAGTATCGTTGTCTTAATTTTTTTTTTTTTTTAATTAGCTGAGTTTATAGAAATGGCGTTGAGAAAAAAGGCTTAGAAACTATAACGATAAAGAAGCAGAACTATAATTTTTGTAATTTTTGTCAACGAGAAAATAATTGATTTCCACCAACGAAGGCGGAATCTTTAAAATCGCCTGAGCATTCAGAATGTGAAATTCAGAATGCGCGTGAAATATTTTGTAATTTTTTCAAGATGGTAGACGTCGTCGCATGCCTGACAAACATTGTTTTACAAATTGGATGCTCTACTGATTTTGAACAAAAGCTGACTTTCATGACTACAAAGCGTTTGTTTTGATTTTATAATGTTTGATAACATGTTGGCGAAGACAAAAAAATTGTTGGTGGCTATGGCGAAAAGCAAGAAAACGAAAGAAGAACATTTTATTGTCAAGAACGTATTTTTTCCCGACAGGGGCAAAAGGAGCATTTAAAAATGCCTAAAACTAACATTCTAAAGTTTTCCAAGCCTATTCATAGTTATTTTTATTAATTTCAAACATTGTATTACCAGAAGAAATCAACGTCCTGGTGCTTACATTTTTTTGCTCTGAAAAATTTGCCTTTAAAGTCAAGATATTTTGCTTTGTGGCGCCGTAGATTAGTGGTTATAGCTCTCGTACTCTGTGCGGGAGACCGGGGTTCGATTCCTCTTGACGGCGATTCAACATGGGCGAGTGAATGTTACCATAGCCCCGGGTTAACCCAAGCCATGTGAGGGAAATTGGGCAGATGGCTCACTGTGTGGGCCGTTGGATGTTGCCGGGAGTTGTCTAGTAGAGCGCGGGCCCTAATTGGGTTTGCGTAGCTCAAAATGAGCATTAAATACTCTAGGACTCTCCATCTAAGCCATGGCCCCTCCTGGAAATAATAGACAGGGTATATCCCTCGATATTTGTGAGGCTAGCCATGTAAAATATGCACATCTATCTATCTATCACCTGTAGCTAGCTATAAATGGCACTTGAATGATGATGTTATGAGTAGTATAATGAATTGTAAGTAGAATTTTGTTATTACTGACTAACAAAGGTTACTGATATGAATGTTTTTTCTTAGTAAACTATATTTTGTGGGTTTTTTTAGCTGGAGAGAGAGCTAGCTAGAAGCATGAATTGATTCTTTCCATGCTAGGAGTCATAATAACAATGGCCATTGTTATTATGATTATAGTACTGTGTATAGCTATACAACTATGTGCATAAACATGGAAGCCTTGAAGTTAAATAGTCAATAAGGGGTGTAGTATACTGTGTTGTACAAGAAATATAGTGTGAATAGAATTATTTTATTGCGTTTACAATTGTTCATCACCAATTATGACGTGCTATTCTATTCTTACCTAAATTTCGGATTTACGATTCCTAGGAATTGCTAAAACGTCTCCCCCATTTCTTTTAGTGTCGAAAAGATGCTAATACACGATTTCACAGTTTCACAGTCTTTCTTTTGTTACCACGTCTTCTTGAGAATTAAAAAGAAAAGAAGTAAACTGTAATCAATTAAGAAGGCTCTCACCATGAAAAAAAGTGAAATATTTTTTCGGGGAAATATTTCGAAAAGAAAAGTTACAACTTCTTCACATATGTTTTAAGTACGATTGCTGGCAATAACGTACTAAATTTTCATGCCGTGAAACTAATTATTTCTTCAGAAAAAGAGAAATATTTATAATGCCTATGGTCAAAGCCTTATTAAATTCACTCTGTTTACTTCCTTTTTTTTAATACAGAACATAAGTGAACGACTTAAACTGTGAAGAGGTGTATTGTAGAAAAATTGATTTTGTGGAACCTCTTGACCCCTGTGGGCCTTTGTGGCAAAAAATTATTGCATTTCATTAATAAGTATTATATAATAAGTATATTTTATACAAAAGCTAATGATTTTCACAGAAAATATTCCTCAGAGCATCATTGAATTGTTAATTAATTTGTTTTTTGCCAAAACCCCTTGAATAAGAACTTAAAAATTCAAATGTACGCATTAAAAATACTTATTGTCAGAGAATTTTGTGTAAAAATATGTTAGGATTGTAACAGTGAATTTTACAAAAAAAGTGTATATGCATACACCTTTTTGTATAAGAAAACCCTTTTTTGACTAAATGTTATTAGCAAGGTGACTGAATATAGGCTGAAATTTTCTTAATTTTTTTCTTAGTTTTTTTTTCCCTATTTTATGTATTTTATTTGAAACATCTTTTATTTTTATTGGAGAAAAATTTTGTTATTTTTAGGATAAGACTTTGTTAGGATGTTTATTTGACTGGAAAAAAAGAAATTTTTATTGTGTGAATGTAAATATCAAGGTCTCCAAAAATTGGATCTTAACACGCTGGGGCTGGGGATTTTCTAAGGTTTTTGAGGTTTTTAAGGCTCGTTTTCTTATAAAACTATTTCTTATACAAAAAAATGTGTATGTACTCTTTACAGGGGGAACGTTTCACGGGGGAAAAGTTCTGCGGGGAAAAAAAAGCGAAATTTTAGGGATTTACATTCGCGAATAAGTGATTAAATCTATTTCGCTTAAAATAACTTAATTTTACTTTTATATTTGCTCCTATACAATTTATATGCACGTCTTTGTTACCTGCACAAGCTTAACATTCCAGTCATTATGAAATGTCTATGAAATACATTAAAAAAAAAAATACAAGGCAAAATATTTATTTCAAAATTTATCCTGTAAAGGTAATGTAAATATCAAAATTCCACTGTCATATTTTTTTTAGTTTCTATGTGGCGTCAACAACCTATTAAAGTGTTTATGGATTACTCCTTGTATGGTTCAATCGTTTGGGATACTTTTTGTTGCAAACACAACTATGCACATTATATGGTTCTTATTGGAACACCGAAACTGCCACTTAGCCTCATGGAGTGCTCTTAAAACATGCTCTTATTTCATCCAAATTTAAGGCTTGTATTCTTTGGCCAAAAATTAACCCATGTGCTATTAAATTGAAGATAATGCAATTGTGTGGCCACCTATATCAATCTGCTATATCTTAAGCTTTTGCTGCATTTTTTCCCTGTCCTGGCACTTACGGCTAGCTACCTCTAATGGCCTGCTACACTGTATCTAGGTTGTCTTGATCTACCACACTTTCATACTTAGATTTGTGCAAATCAGAGTGAAATCAAATGAACTGTTAAATGTAATAATGAGATTAATTTAACCTTTTTTGATTATCTAAGACTTATAGAACTTTTTGCATGTCGTCCTGTCGGCCATGTTTGTTGATATTCAAGGAGGCTAGCTAGCCAAACACCCTTACCGTGGAAAATGCTTAAAAACTTTTAGTAAAAAAATGTAAGCAAAATAAGGTTTTTTGCAGCGGAAAGACAAATCCCGTAGCTTTTCAAAATATATATACTTTATACTGGGTAAAAAACTTTAGTTCTCTCTCAAATTTTGGTAGAATATAGGAATTTTGCAAATTTGTCGGATAAAAAAACCCTTTTGTTTACGTTGCCACAACAAAAGCAAACCCGTCGTTTTCGGTGATTATACGGAGCCTTGGCCACACTTATTATAATAAAATACAAAGTAAACAATATTTTAGCACCATGCCTTGTAATTTAGCATGTTAAGTCAGGTATGTCTGGATTATGACGTCATCATCGCCACGGAATTTTTGCGTTCTGAGATTTCAAAAGTTAGCGCATGCGCAGACTGAATTTCCCGTGTACAGGCGGAACTGAATGACCGTGGAGGAGATAGAGAGATAGATAGAGAGATAGATAGAGACAGCGCAGCTAGGCTGGACGCCCGAAACTTATCCAGACTAAAACCTAAATCCTCGTTTTGACAGATTTTTTTCTGAGAACGAGGATAAAATATGTTTTAAGCCAATAAGAATCCTAACAGTGCCACAAATTGTTTTATTATCCAATGAACAATACTTTATTTTAAAGTTTATATGCTATCGAAAGTTAAAGCTCGTGCAGTGTAGCATAATGAAGATCGTCTTATAATGCGCCATCTTTGATGTTTTTAACGTTTTCCTTTAATAATTACGTCATTTCCTTCTGTACAATTTCGCAAGCACGTAAAGCTATATTCAACAGAACTAATTAATTATTCATGAATTTTAATTAGAGGAATTGTTGAAGCTGAATATTTTTGGTGAAAGATAATGTATTATAGCTATAAAATCGTGACAAGTTTGTTATAAAAGAAAAAATATGAATGTGTAGTCTGAAAATAACCTTTCGTAACTGATTATGTTAAAAAATTTGCTGCCACCTTAAAAGATATTTTCCAAGTTGTTTTTCAGAGAAAAAGAGAAAATCGATAAAATTTTCAGCCCTGCCGTTGTTCTTATTTTGTTTTTATTGTTCATCAATTTTCAGGTTTATTATTTTTCTTTTAAAATTGTTCTTATAGAGAAATGAAGTTTATGTAAGTTAAGTTAGCTATGATTTACAGTTACAATAATAATCAAAAGTTGAATTTTAAAATTTTAGAATATTCAATGATTTTGTTTCCCTATATTACTCAGTCCTCTTCAAAGCTCAGTACTTTTTCAGATTATTGCTAATGGCGGAAATCTTTAAGCCGCAGGGCTTCTTGTTTTCGTTCAAAAGGCTGATGAAATTTCGGAATGGTATGTAACAAATAAAAACAAATAACTCTTGGATCTGTTCTTGCTCTTTTCAGTTCAAAAGATAATGTCAATAATCAATAAATATAACAAAGTGTTTATGCTTCCTCGTCTAACTCGTCCAAAACACTAAAAATGTTTCTATTCTCTTCGTCTGCTGGTTGCCAGTAATCGTCATCGTTGCCAGAATCTTCTTCACGAGAGTAGTCGATCGTTTTTGTTTCAGGCGTAAGGCTACAGATTGCAGTGAAATCATCAGCAACTACAAGATTGGTTTCTACCATAGGCGCTAAGTCATCGAATGGATCGATTGAGGGAAGCTGACTAAGACCTAAACGGATAGCATCCGTTATACCCGCAGACAACCATCCGCTTTCAATAACATTTTTCGCTGTGCTGGAAGTCATGTGGTTGTAAAAATTGGTGATCCACTCGGCGTGTAATGGCTTCAGCAGAGACAACCGAAACTTAATGTCGATTTCGTCAATTGGAACTCCTTTATCCAATTCTTCACTTACTTTCTTTGTGTACCAGTCGTTGAACTTATTGGACATGTACCGTTTGGCGAATCCATTCACAGTAAGGTCTAAGGGCTGGTAATATTTGGTCATGTTTGGGGGGACGTTGGTGAGGAGAATATTGTTTTCACTGAGCAGATTCAGGACGTCACTCGTCATCTGACCAGTAAAGACGTCCATGATAACTAAAGCTCGTTGATCAGCTGCCATATCATGGGACAAGCGCTTGGACTCGATGTAGGGAATATATCGTTGAAGAACTTCAATGACTCCTGGGTGTTGGAGTAATGTTTTTCGTTGACGCTTAGCGAAAAATATTCAGGGAATTTGTACCGTGGGAGGCTCTGTTGCGTTTTCCCTCCATAAATCAGCTGCATCGGGAGAAATTCACCAGACAAAGTAACTGCAAACGTGGCTGTTATGGTTCTTTTGTCGTTGCAACCAGCTATTGTTACATTTGAGCTGCCTTTTGCCGCCATGGTAAAATTTCTGCCTGGAATTATTTTAGATGGCGTTTGATCCAAATTGATGATCATTCGGGAATCTTAAACCTCTCAACCTTTGATACAATGTCATAATGAAACTGATACTCGACTTCTCTTCGTGCCTTTTCTGGAATTTCAACTTTGGCTGAAGTGCTCTTCCTTTGTGTATAGCCCATTCGTATAAATAGACTTTTGGCCCAGGCAGAGTTATCTATATCGATATTGCCCACAACATTCAGCTTTTGCTGCAGAAGTAGCACTAGCCCTTGAAATAACAGCTCCTCTATTACTTGCTGCAAGAATATACTTTTGCACCATTGAGTCAAGGCTACCTAGTATAAGTGGTCGCCCTGTTTTTGTTGTGTATCTTGACAGTGATTTACTTGGAGCTGTTTTGTTAGATGTTGCTTTTTTCAAATCCTCTTCGACTCTTTTTCGAAACGTGCTCTCATTCAATTTTGGGAAGCGAGTTTTGAACTTTTTCACGGTAGCAGCAGGACCGTTAACGGAGGCATACTTTCCGATAATGTACCGTTCTTCGTCACTCCATTTTGTATATTTCCATCGTTTGGACGACGATGCTCCAGCAATGAAGCCAGAATCAAGAACAGAGAAATCAAAATTACCCAAACCAGTGTCTTGTCTGGTAACACATGCAACTAGCGCTATAAAACAAAATAAACAAAGAATGTTTTTAATTAAAAAGAAACAAAGTATTCGTATACCGTAAATCTTTGAATTAGCGCCCCCTCGAATAATTATTGTCATTATCTTAGAAATTCGGCTCACTTCCTCCAGAGGTTTATTTTTCGAACTGAAAACCACAAAAAAACCCGTCTTTACCAGAATTATCTTTTTCTGTTGTTGCAGGATCGTTTGAGGATGATGATTCTTGAGTTTCTTTCACTTTTTCATCGTTTTTCTTCTTTTTCATATCTGCTCTTAAAAAACGACATACTTCCACCAACTTTTTTGTTTGTATGAATCCTTTTTTTTCTTTTGGCACGAAGAAAAGGTAAGAAAAAAGGAATCATAAAATCGAATCTTTTTTCCTTCTTTTGTATTTGTTCAATATCTTCATCTTATAGGCTTAAAAAAATAGCCTATTGGAAACATTTAAATTCTTTTATAATTTTTCACTTTTTCTTCTTGACCCAAGGTGGAGTGGCATATTTTGTTTACATTTTTTTTTGTATGGTATTGAATTGATGAATATATTTTAAAAGAGCTCTTTGTTCTATATACAAGCGGAAAGAATGACAAGCAAGAAAAATGGCTTACACGAAAACCTTTGAATTCACCGCTGCAGTGCGTGGGTACCACTACTATAAGATTTTGGATACCACAACCTGCACAACATCTCAACTGTTCACACGAATCAGATAACCCGTTCGATCAGTTTGCAATAAAAATATGCGAAACAGGTTGTGAAACTCCGATTGGTCACTTACCAAGAGAGATATCGAGGGCCACTAAATTTTTTTAGTGACAGGGGAGCTGTTGTAAATGCAATTCTTACTGGAGAACATTACCGACGATCTCCGCTCGCGGTTTCTTCCTTTAAAGTAAGTCTAGAGGTAAGTCAACTTTTTAAAAGTCGAACTCTGCATAAAATTTATTTTAATGTAAACTGTAAAAAACATGAATTTAAGTTTAAATATGTTAGTGATTTATATGACTATATTTTATAAGATCTGCACAATCAATAAGATTTTCGACTACCTACTTTATTAGAATCTCTCTTTTTTCTAAGTCACTATTTTCTCTATATTTTATCATTCCTCATCCTCCAGTTTTGTTTTTGTTTCGTATTTTCAACAACTAGTTTTAGAACATATAGTTAGTATGTTTCACATAATTATCCATCTTTACTACTACTTGATCTCTTCTATAATTCTCTTCCTAATACTTTTGTGAAACATACTATATTATGAACTGACTTTTTTTTTTTTTTTTTTTTTATATTAACCTTTATGCACATACGAATATCATATATTATTTCAGGAGAAGAGCCATTTTGTACAATTATGGAGCTGAAATATAACCGTTATTATTATTATTATTATTAAATAAAAATACGGATAACACACGTTGGTTACAACTTTTTAGGGGCTGTTCATATGGGAAATATTTCCTTGGGAACCGGGCATATGTTTCAGCATGATTTTAAGTCGAGATTCAGGTTGTTAACAAACTAAACAAAACAGAAAAAGGCGGCGGAAATTGTTAAAACCGCCAAGGGTTTTCTTATTCACACAATCCGCAGGAATGTGTGTTTGGTTTAGCCTTTCTTCGTCTCGGAATAAAAAATGAACACATTGGTGAATATTTTACACGGAGCCAATTCATGTGCGAGATTAAATGAGAAACTAGCCGAAGCGGTAAAAATTTTATTTATAAAGTGGGTTGACATTGATTTTTAAAAGAATGTCTTAAGATCTAGTGCTCATAATGTTGTATTTATTATAGTGTAGTTAAGTCATAAACGTATTTCATATTCCTGTACAAGTTACCGACTCAAACCTTAGGTGGCTAGTGTTTGGAAACGAAACTTCAGGAACGAAAAGTTGTTTAATGGCGCGCCGTTTATTCATTTTTGTGCAAAAAGCGCATATTTCGCTTTCCGTACAAAAGTTTGACTGATTTTTCCTGCCATCATGAGTCTTATCTCACATGTGTATTGGATGTTGGATGGTTACTGGTTACTTGTCGTGGATTTTAATGTATGTATTTAGTCCTTATCTTAGTCTTTCAACTATGGTTTTACATTGATTTAATATCATTTTGGAGCTTAAAACATATTGATTGCATCAATTATAAGGAACTTATAGCTAGCTATAGCTAAATTAGGTGCATTTTGGAAATTCATTCTGCAGACTTTGATTCTATTTTTTATTCCATTTTAATTCTATTTCTAAAGTTTTTACCAGTGTTGCTAATGATTTTTTATCTCCATTACGATCATCTTGAAATTTGTCATTTAAGATGATTCTTCACCCCAAAAGTCTTGACATCAATCAAATATAATTGTAAACACAAGGTTTCACTTTATTATAGACAACAACATCATTGGTTACATCACAAATTTATCGCCAATGAAGTCCAGAATTTTGCATTTGTTATGTTGTTGCGATTTTTCAAATCGAAGAGAAATAAGCTGCGTAGGAGCTTTTATATTAATTAGTATGTATATGTAGAGCCTAGCGTATCTCACATTGGAGAAAAAACACATCACAGAATTAAGACGTAAATCACGAAATTAGGACGTTTTAGCTAATTCATCTGTTGTTCAACCGGGAAAAATTTCCATTTTGTTTACCTGCCTTTTTGCAAAGTGTTTTTATGGAATAAAAACCACGAGGGTGCCGATAAGCCGCATACACCGTGAAAAGTGCGGTCGTTTTCTGGCGAGTTCGGCGTTTTGAAAAAAATTCAGGTATTCGCCTGAAAAAACCCACATAGAACCGAACAATGCCCGAACAAAAAAAAAAGATTCACCACAAAAACACTCAATGATTCACCACAAATTATTTAAAAAAGTATAAAAATTAAAATGAACTAACTATGTGGTAGCGAAGTGCTTAAAAGAACTGTTTTTGATGGTTTTTAATAAGATTTACTTGATAAATAACTTATACATACCCTTTATTAACTCCTTTCTCTTCAAGCGCATGCTTTCAACTGTCGTCCGCCATGTTTATGTTATAAGGTGTTGCATTTCGGGAAATCTTCGGGCGTGTTCGGGAAAGTGCGGGCGGTTTCGGCGGACAACCGTCAATTTAATTTGAAAAGTCGCCCGAGCTCGCCCTTATATATGCGCGCGTTAGCGGCTTACCGGCACCCTCGTTAAAAACCATGAAGTTATGTGGTAAGATGAGTCGCCAGATCATCGCTGGAGTAATAAAAGGATAGTAGAGGACATATATTTTTTTCACTTTCAAAAAATGCAATAAATATAAGAAAGAAAAACAATGTGGTTGCTTAATATATTTTATGTATATATGTTAATTATTTACATAATATTGTTATAGAGATTTATGAGAATAGCTGTCAGCTCCATTTTCTCAGTTTTAACGTTTATTGTTGTATTAAATAACACAATTTTTGAGGATTGAAGTTCGAAGTACCTGTACTTTTTTTCCTGATGTTACTTCTATTCCGATATGTTTGTGGAGATTTTTAAGAAACTGCTACTTTTATAAATTCCTTGTCTTTCATAAGTGATATTTTTTTCTCATTTGCAAATTTGTTACTTAAAATTGCAGTATTGTGATGTGCTGATGGTACAAACAGGACTTGTCTATTGGGTTTTACAGGAATCAATTTTTCGCATACCCAGTGTTGTATCTTTGTTTTTATTATATATATACTTATCATATACTTTGAGTTTTTCTCGCAATTTGATTGGCTAATCTGCACGAAATATATGCTGTATTTTGTTTTTCAACCGATAAACGAGTGCAATTTTTACTTATACAGAGTGCAAAAAGCTTATATTCTTCCTTTGATTGGCTGATTTAGCGTGCAAAAAGCTTATATTTTTCCCTTGATTGGTTGAAAATTCGTAGAAAAAGCCTATTATATTCTTAAAAACGAAAACTTGTCGGTGAATTTATTTTCACAAATATACATTTTATGATTCGAAAATTTTCTTTTGTTTCAACAGTCATTAAATAGTCATTAATCATAGAGCACGCGCTCTCAAGGGGGGATTAAAAACAATTGAATTATATCAGCCAACTCAAAAGAATTATATAATAGCATGACGATGGAGTTCTGTGTTATTTGGCTTCACAATGATAATTTATTCTTTTAAAAATTCGTAGTTTCTATTTCCATTCAAATTCTTTCACGCGTGACATGAACATAATTTGTTATAATGATCTAAATCGCACGTGACTTCATAAATTCAAATAATTTATAAGTTCATGAATATAAATGAAATAAATTACCCTGCAGTGATTTTATTGGCCCCCATAACAATGCTTGTCAATATGGAACATAATTAAGCAGTGTGCAACCGACTATGTGAAATTAACATGATATAAGACCGAGTATATGATAAACAAGTTATCGCACATGCTCTCGAAAAATATCGGCTGATATTTTTTTCGTTTTTAATGTTCTCGTATATTTCACTCGCCTAAAGGCTCGTGAAATATGTAACGAGAACATAAAAACCTCAAAAAATATTGCCGATATTTTTCTCGGCACTGTGCGATAACTAGTACTTATATATATAGTTAATTGTGTAATCTTTTGTTATTCATGGATTTTGAAAACAATTTATTAAAAGAAAATAAATAAAAAATATTACTGATATTTTTTTGTAGTGTTTATATACAGTGTTTTTTTAATCGACATCACCCTCTATATGCAAGTATTGCTGCTACCCCTTATAATAGAACATTTCCACAAAAGCGTAGATAGTTGAAAACCTTCTTGTTTCAACTGACAGAAGGTCAGAATAGCCTTCTGGCAGTTGTGAGTGCTTAAGCTGTCCCACTTTCTTGCATAGGCAGATTTTAACCATGTTCTAATTGATTTATTATGCAATGTGTAGAAATTTTCAGTTCCTTGGTATACTCAACGCGTAGCAAAGATGCTTCACATTTTCGCTTCGCTCGCAAAGCTCAATTGCTTTGCAAAAACCGGTGCTTTAAGTATCCCTACAAAAAACCCGGCACTCAAAGTATCACTACAAAAAGCCCAGCACTCTAAGTCTACCGTGTCTTCTAATAATACCGACACTCTAAAAAAAACCCGGCACTCTAGTAAACTCTTACAAAACAACCGGCAATCTAAGGATCTCTACAAAGAAACCGGCGCTCTAAGTATCTCCTACAAAAAAAACCCGGCACTCTAAGTCTACCGTCTTTTACGAAAAAACCCGGCACATTTGAACTTCAGTAGCTCTTACACCCCTTTTACGTCGATTATTTCACAAAATAACTGCATTTTTGTGATCCAAAAGGTGTAATACTTCCTTATGTTAACAAATATCATGTCAATTTCTTAAAATATTGTTCACAGGCTATGAAATATACGACTTTAGGTATGTCGGCTAACGGCATTTTTACCATTTTGTTTACATGTAGTCGGTGAACGGGAGTATAATAAATATGGCTGCGTTTATGTTGAGTAAAGGTCTAGAAGCAGAATTACGCCTTTGACAATCTTAAGTATAATACATTCTGGAATACTATACAGGCCACTTTTGAATTCACCGGCACTCTAAGCGATTTTGAACCACGTCCAATCTTCAATCCTGTGAAAACGGTGTATTTGCAACAACCAACCTCAATCCCAAAGCCTCTGCAGTGTTTGTTGATGAGGATGAAACGTGTATGATTATGACTATGGTTTGTGCAACAACCTTTTCCAAACGGATTTTTTTATGGTAATAAAACGCATGCGTATTTCATCCTCGCATCTCAAAAAAACACCATGCACAGCTTAGGTAAAAAAGGTCCTAGGATCGTGGTTGCCTTATAAAAGGAGCTACTTTGCGATAAATTTTGAAATTGAAGGTCTTTTTTCGAAAATATAACGCGTAAAAACCATGCAGATTGTTGTATGAAAAAATGGCCGCCCTTTCTTTCATATCATATTTACAAAGTTTTTGAAGAGGAGGTCTCGAAGGCTGTTTACTTTAAATACCACCTCCTCCTGGGGAAGAGGTGGTATTAAAAGGTGGTTGTTTTTCTTTTTTTTTCAATTTCGTGATTTTTCTGTATTTCGCGCCTCATTGTTTCTACGCTTTACCATAAGAACACATTTTTATCGTTACCACTGTCAGCAGGCAGCAGCAAGATTGTATTATTGCCTCTTTAAATTAACGGGTTAACGAGAACAGACAGAATTGAAAAAACAGCTTCTACTCAGACCAACATTCATCCTATCTCAGAAAAAAATGTTACAATTTTATTCATACGCTGAGACAGGTTTGCAATATTCAGATTCTTCAACGATTTGGTCAAAGTGATAATAATCGCGGTGTCGACGTAGAATTTCTGGTGCTACAACATTCATATTTGCTGGCGTTATACCAAGATCTTCGAACGTGTACGCATCGTCATTTACCTCCTCACTTAAAAATTGCTAAAAAAGCGGAAAATAAATACTTCTTACAGAAATCTAACCTAGCCGAGCTAAAAAAGAAGGAATTTCGCTCACTCCTTTATCTTTTCTTTGCTAAAGGCTATCTCAATTAAACGGAATATTTCGAGCATAATGATTTTGAGCATTTTTATTGATTGTCAGAAATTTCCCCCGTTAAAAAATAGAATTGACTTTTACTTCTGAACGGCGGAAACTTTCGCCAATCAATCAGAATCATGGATCATCCCGCTCTCCGCGATTAGATTTAAATTGTTTGAATTCTAACTGTGGTCGACTCGAAAATGACAGGTTGTTTTTTCGTGGTGATCAACTAAAAAACTGAAACTAAAAGATAAATCTTAATAAAACTCAATTGTAGCTCTTGTTATCTCTGAGATTATAGCAGCATTTGTTTGTTTGCCCGCGAGAAAAAAGTCGTCTTACCGACACATAAAATAGCAACTATGATATTTTTATCGACTTTACTGAATTCCTGCGGATTATTCTAGAGCTAAAGGCTAGTAAAAATTTAACATACGACATCGACCGAAAGAAAAGTATTGTATACAGTGTGTCAGGGCAGGAGATCACTAAGAAACGAGAGTCAACACACAATGAGTCAACACCAGTCCTTTAGCAAATGCCATGCTTTAAAACTAAAATCTCGAGTAACGTAAACAAAACGTACTCTGACAACCATATCGCGAGTTAACTTTGGACTAAAAATAGTCATTTCACCGGCCCAACCAGCCAAACTAAAATAAAGAAATAAAGTGTACTTAAACCTATCGGAATTTGTAAGGTTGATGAGCTATAAGCTGTTAGTGAAACTATGCTAAGCATAGTAATTTCCATGTGTAGATAATTTGGCCATGATAATTTGGAAAACTTTGTCTAAACCCGCGAAAATGATTGTAGTTTGTTTTACTCTCCGTCGACTAATTCATTACAATGTTAAACTTCGATAAGCAATCACTGAAACGTATTCCCTCAATTCCAACCGTTTTCACCACTTACAAAATATTAAACACACGCAAAAATTTATAAAAGGTAGTCATTAATAAACCAACCTAAACGCTTGCTCGGGTACTGGTATTACTCGCAACGGTTTTCTAATCATACGGAAGATATAGCTTAGTATATCGTGGAGATAATACTCTTCGGGTCTAAAATATATAAGATTTTACAAATAGAGTAATTTCTATTAAAAACTGAATTCGTTAGAGTCAACTAAAAGTCAACTTAATCGGGGTGCTCGATAACTAAAATGATAAGTGATTTCAAGACGAACGTGTTTAGAGTATGAAGGACAGAACATTTAAGGGCGTTTTGTATGTCCTTATCCATTGGTATCAATTTAGAGGTCGTATTTAAAGGCAAAACACGAGATTTATCGACCTCAGATCGTTAATAGGATGTTACGAGCGGACAATTCCAGTAATAACATTGAAAAAGTTATCAAAAGAAAGCTACTTAACAGAGATAAGAATTCGAAGTAACAAGATTTTCCAGTTATACAGTATTCGAGTTAACCGGAGCTTATATAAGAAGTTTTAAAGGCTGAATACATAAGAAACAAAAACAATTCGAGAACGGGATACTTCAAGTTATCCCGCAGTCCTTTTCCAGGGAGAAATATTACTCACTTATCATAAGACTTAAGTACGACTTATGAGTCATGAGTAATGCAAAAATAGAATATCTGCTGAAATAGCATATGCTAATATTTTTACTAAATCCAAGCTTAAATATGCTAATAATTTTTAACCTGATAACAAAACAAGTCTTTTACACGAAAATAAACCGGATGAGTAATGGATCCGCATGTTAAAGCTTCGTACAAATGCGGCTCCATTTTGGGTTTATGTATCTTGAAAACCGTATGGCCTACCCATAGAGTTCATATGTTTTTCCTTTAGTTGTCAAATCTCCAGTTGCTTTCACAACGCCTCGAGCCACATCACTCACCTAAACACAGAAAGTCATCACCGATAATGAACTAATGCTTTATTGAGAGAAAACAATGCAAAAGAAATTTTCGCGCGAGTTAAAAGAAACTTTCGTACGCACGGAGAAAAAAAAACAAAATATTTTTTTTTTAACTAGATAAAAAATAAAGTCAAGGTTATTCGGAAATATAGATAACAAAAACAGAAAAACCCTGACTGGCTATTTTCACAGAGTGGGATTTTGTAAAAATATGCACGGATTAATTTCGCAAATCGACAATTTAAAATTTTCGCGAGATTTATTTCTGGGAAAAAGGTTAAAAATTTCACTTTGATTTAAATGTAGGGAAACAGGCAAAAAAGTGATAAAAGCGTACAAAAACAGGTCTTCTAGTTGTCTGCCAGCCACCTTTCACCAGTGGAACACCGAGTGGAAGCTTTCTCAAATCTAAACAATAAGCAAACTATACATATAGGAATTTTACAAAAATAAATTGGGCAGGAAAAGAGGGACTTACATGCGTATTTGTTAAAGTATCGATCTTCGTGCCCGTAAAATTCAGCTGGTCGCATGATAGTGGCATCATGAAATTGCTCAGCTACCTTTCTTTCACTTCGCGCCTGAAGTTAAAATGTGAAAATAAATGACGGGTTTATTACTCAAATATAAACGGAATACATTTTAATAAATAAAACTCTCCATGGCGGTGTGTACTTTCTAAAAATTCTTGAAAAAAAGGCCCTTGAAAAATAACGTCTGCCTAACAGCGAAAATAAATCCTCGCTAAAAATATTTTTTACCGAAAACCACGAAAAGAAAATGTTGCAGGTACATCCTACTTTGTTTTGATACAATGTTTTTAGGTAGAATATACTAACAAACGTTATCAGGAAAAATTGTGAAAGGGGTTAAACATGTCAAATCAATCCACCTCGAGTTCTTCTTTAAATTTAAAACCAGATAAAAAATCGCGGGCTCCAACCGCGATAATTTTCCTTCATAAAGTATAATTATTAAAAAAAAAAAAGTCAAACATTTCAATACTCTAATTACAAGCTTTACAAGCTTTACTACAACACTTCTTCTAATTCAACAAGCATATCACATAAACAAGGCCAAACCTTCGCTTGTAGAAATGTTGAAGGTGAGCTCCCTTTAGCATTCAGTGCAGACATATGAATAAGCTGTTTTACTTCGCTCTCTGCTGCAGCGTTCGCAATTCTTTCTGCTCCATATACTAAACATTCTTCCATAGAGAAATTTCTTAAAAAAATAAAGAGAAACATGCTTTAAAAAATTGAAATATAAAAGAATTATTCTCGTGGGAATATAATACTAAATGCTAATACGATGTTAATCAACCTCTTTATTTGTACTAATCTTCACGCGTATTAGCCGAAAGTCCACTTCAATCTTTTAGCAAGTCGGTTCAAGGCGCACGCATTAAAGTGCTCAATATTGCGTAATATTAAAGACGCGCTGACCGTTTCGAAAGTTAAAATCATTTTGACATTTTTAAGAGCGCTTATTTTGCATGAAATTCTTGCTAGGGTATTTTCCAAAAAAAATATCAAACTTCGCTCCTTTAACATAATAATATTTGCACATATTCCTTTCGCACGTAGGTCTACCACCCCTGCACTTTTTCATAATATAAAATTTGGCTCAAAACTATGAAAGGTTGTAATGAAATCCATATATTTGTTTAAAAAATTATAACATAAAGGTCATCTTCTCTTATAATAATACGAAACTTCTGTCTGTCTGTCTGTCTGTCTGTGAAATTTGCAAAGTTGATTATATTTTTCAAAATTTTCTTGAACAAAATCTATAAAACATCACCTATAAAATTGTTCTGTAATTTACCAAACAACACGCCTTGAAACCCTAGCTTAATATCTCTTCAAACGTTCGTTAAAAGAACATGATCCTATAATTTTCTTGATCAGCGTTTTAAGGTCTATACAATGGAAGTTGGAAGTAACTGTGAATCAAATTTCTAAATTTTTTTTAGTACTTTGGCGGGTCTTTGCTCACGTCAGCAAAACTTTAATACCCTCAGATCTCCTTAGGCGTTCGTCAAAAGCACATGATTCTATACATTATTTTGATCAGCGTTTCAACCTCTACACAATAGAGGCAACGGGTAAACAAATTTCCGAAACTTTCAAGTGATGGTTTTCTTTTCCATTGTTCTCCTGCCTAAGTGGATTTTTTCACAGGCCTTATCTCTTATAATATTACGACTGTGTCTGTGACAGGCAAAGTGGATTTGTTCACTATTCTTTAAAGTCGCCGAAATTTTCTTTGAAGTCGCCGATAAAAGTATGTCTATTTTGCCAGAAATAACACCGCGGGTTTACTTTGTTTTGTCACACGATCAAAACGACTCAATTTAATTTGCTGAATAAATTTTAACGGCCGACTCTCGAAAAATAGTTACCCTCGACACAAATCTTCAAAAAAGTGCAAAAAGTGAAAATATTTGAAAATGAAAGAAAAGTCCAAGTGAAGAATTAGAAGTAGAAAAATGAAGTTGAAAGCCACGAGAAGTTACTTCGGAAGCAAAGAGTGGAGCTAGAAGTAGTAAAGTTAGAAGTACAAAATGAATGCTAGAGTTTGAAGTGAATTGGAATTCTATAAAAAGTAAGAACTTTGTTATTTGACGTTCGGTTTCTATGTCGCTAGAGCTACGTGTTACTTTTTTATGTAGCACATTTAAAATTGTCAAGGAGAATTGCATTCTCAGAAAAAAGCCATTAAAACTTCAAATTCTTAAAGTTTTATATTTTACCGCGTTTTTTATAAAATGAAAAAGCTAGCGTATTTGTTTTCATTTTTTTGCATAATTAAAGTGTCCCCTGGTGCGTAACTAATGTCTTTAACCTAAAGTTCAAAATGATACACTAAGCTGTTAGCTGGCTACCAAACAAATTTGCTAGCAAAACAAAAAATTTGGTTTGTTGAACTCTGCAACGTCATAATTTTTACATTACTATTGTTTCTCTTTATATGTGGTTTACTACGCATAAACAGCTGCCTAGCTATATACGTCTCCCAAGTTTAACTATATTTGACTGGGTGTCTTAGCTACTGTAGTTAATGTTAGCGTTAAGCTTCATAGCTAGCTAGCTAACCCATGATTTATGCAGTTATTCCTCTTTTTAGCTATTTATAGCTACTTAGTAGTCAAACTTAGGGATCTTTTTTGAGCACGAATTATTGAACTTTTAGGATAGTGTGAGGAATAATTTTTCTCACGTTTCCTGTAAACTTAACTCTAAGAGGAACGATTTTGTAAAATTTAAAGTGTGTGCGTTAATTGGGGTAAGTTTTATTGTTTCGTTTTTGACATCATGATAAACTTTTGTGAGCCAGCATGTACCACAAGACCACATTCGATATACTGAAAGAACAAATTTTTGTAGAATTAGACTTCACTGTAAGCTGTTGTGTAAGCTGATGCTTTTTCTATATTTTGTGTTATAAACTTTTGTTGCGGAGAACGAAGTGTATGTGATGTCAGTTTGCTGGGAGAAATCTCCACGGTTTCACGTTTTTGTAAAGAAATTCAATGATAGAAAATTACTGAATGTTCGGACTTTTGTTAACCTTTGTAAGGGAGGACCATATGCAGATATATATATTCTAAAAGAAATAATCTGATATTCTACACCTTCAAAGTTTATCTCTATAATAATTTCTAAAATTTTTTTTTACGGTTTGACAGGCCATTGCTGACGTCAGCATAATTTTTAAAGCCTTATATCTTCTTAAGCGTTCATCAAAAGCACATGATCATATACATTTTCTTGATCAGCAGTTTTATCTCTACACAGTAGAGGCAACGTGAAAACAAGGTTCTAATTTTTTTTTGTGGATGGAAACAACAACCGACTAAATGATTTTTCAAAATTTAAATTTAGTGTTTTCCAAACTATAGCTTTTTGATATTGTTGTATAAGCATTTAGGGAAAAGACAATGTTTAAAATGCGCAAAGAACTTATTTTCATAGATCTGTGCTTACTCTTGCAAGCCTTTCTTTTCGACACTTCAGATTAAAATATTGAAGGTTTTCAACATAACCACATAAGATGTATTATACATATTTGAGATGTGTTATTTCTGACATTGTTATTATTGGTGTCATAACTGTCGGTGTTGTGACTGTCAATGTTGTAACTTTCTACCAATTGGATTTTACACCTTGCAAGCCGTTGTTTTTTATATTTTGTCTTGGCAGGATTTCATGCGATTTGAAAATTGACATTTTGTGTAAGATTTTAAGAACTTTTTTGTTAAATAGGACTCATATACTCCTTGCAAACGTTCTTTTTTTGCATTTTCAGATTATTATTTTTGTTAAAAGGCAGTATTCGATATACTTAAATATTTGCTAATGTCATCAAAATTCAAATGACAGAACTTTCTAATTGTTTTTCTGAATAAATAATTTTTTTTTGTACTTTTGGTAGGGACTTTGCTGACGTCAGCAAAATTTTAAAACCTTTATATCTTCTTAACGGTTCGTCAATAGCACATAATACTATACATTTTTCTCATCAGCGTTTCAAGCTCTGCATATATAGGAAACGGATAAACAAATTTCGCCAATTTCTTTTGTTGTTGCTGACGTCAGCAAAAGACCTAAACAACCTATTTTTTCCATTACTCTTCTGCCTAAGTGGATTTTTCAACGGGCTTTATCGACTAGTCTTTATAATAATACTGAGAGTGTGTCTGTCTGTGTGTGTGTCTGTAACAGGCAAAGTGGATGTGTTCATTTTCCTTTGATGTCTCAAATGTTAAATCATCTGACGTTACGGCGCGACATCAATATTACTATTTTAACGTAATGTCTTAATTTAACTTAATGAAGCCATTACAGTGCACCTAAAACTTTGAGGCCAAATAACTTGGAAACGAGGTGGTGACGTCAGTCTTTTTCACCGCGTGGGTAACTAGGGACCACCTGGGACCAATTTGGGTACGTTTCCCAAACCTGGGCCCCTGAATCCGTTTCGGAATGGACGGGTTGATGACGTCATCAAAAAACCTTTAAACCACGATATTTCTGTAACCGTTTGTCAAAAGTACATGATCCTATACATTTTCTTGATCAGCGTTTCAAGATCTAGACGATGAAGACAACGGGTATATAAATTTCTAAAAAAATTTTTTCGTATATTTGTTTGTCTTTGCTGACGTCAGCAATATTTTTAAATTAGTTGTTCGTCCAAAACATATGATCCTATACATTATTTTAATCAGCTATTCAAGCTCTACACAATAGAGGCAACAAGTAAACAAATTTCTAAAAAAAAATATTTTGTGTCTCGACGGGTCCTTGCTGACGTCATTAAAATTTAAATAACGGTTCTTTTTCACTGTTATCCTGCCCAAGTGGATTTTTCCACGGGCTTTATCGACTAGTTTTTAATATTTTGTAATTTAATGGGCGAGAACTGTATGCATTGAAATGACTGATTTTTCTGTAGTTGAATTTGATGTGTTTCATACCCTTTTCGTGGAAGATTTTCTGGGTGAAGGCAATATAGAACATGCCAATTAAACCAATTTTTGTTGATTTGGATTTGCCCCTCAGAATCCTACAATCCTACAACTTTTGTGAGGACCATATACAATGTTTCCAAAATAATGATGTTTGAGGATTTGAAATTTACTCTTTGGTCATTGATTTTTTGACAATTTGGTTTAAAATGTTTGGTAAAGGGCAGTACGGATCATCATACAAAAAAAAAGATTTGTTTTGTTAACCGGCTAATTTTTACATTTTGTGTATATTTTTGTGGGAAAGGATGGTATGCAACCGAATAAATGACTTTTAGAGATTTAAATTTAATGTTTTCCAAACTATGGCTTTTTGATATTGTTGTATATGCTTTTAGCGGAAAGACAATTTTTAAAATGAGTAAAGCACTTTGTTTCATAGATCTGTGCTTACTCTTGCAAGTCTTTCTTTTCGACACTTCAGATTAAAATATTGAAGGTTTTCAACATATCACATAATAAGATGTATACATATTTAAGATGTGTTATTTCTGGCGTTATTATTTGTGTCGTAACTGTCAGTGTTGTGACTGTCAATGTTGTAACTTTCTACCAACTAGATTTTACACCTTCCAAGCCGTTGTTTTTTATATTTTGTTTACAGTTTTGTTGAGAGGATTTCATACGATTTGACATTTGACATTTTATGTAAGATTTTAAGAACTTTTCTGTTAAATTAGGACTTACTACTGGCAACGATATTTTTTGCATCTTCAGATTATTATTTTTTTGTTTAAGGGCAGTATTCAAAGTACTGAAATATTTGCTGATGTCATCAAAATTCAAATGACAGATTTAAGTGGATTTTTCCACCGGCCTTTTCGACTAGTCGTATATAATACTACGAAAGTTGTGTATGCCTGTCACAGGCAAGGTGGATGTGCTCATTGAAGTAGCCGAAACAAGTATGTCTTATTTGTTACCTTTCTAGACGTTACAGCATGACGTTAATGCATTTAGACCGACGTTAATGCATTTAGACCGACGTCAATAACACAATTATGATTATTGTAGCCATTGCATTGCTCTTTAAAGTTTAAGGCTAAATATCTGGGAAACGGGCTGGTGATGTCAGTTTCTTCTCACCGCGCAGGTAACTAGGGACCACATGGGGTAAAATTGGGCAAGTTTCCCAAACCTGACTTCCCCAAACCGTTTCGGAACTGGACGGGTTAATGACGTCATCAAAAAATCTTTTAACCCCAACATCTCTGTAACCGTTCGCCAAAAGTACACGATCCTTTACATTTTCTTGTTCAGCAGTTCAATCTCTTCAAAGGGAACGGGTATACAAATTTATAAAAAAAATTTTTTTTCGATCGACTGGTCATTGAAGACGTCAGGAAAATTTGTCAAACTCTTAAATTACTTGAACCGTTCGTCGAAAGCACACGGTTTTATACATTTTCTTGATTAGGGTTTTAAGCTCTATACAATAGAGAAAACGGGTAAAGAAATTTCTAAAAAATATTTCTTGTAGTACCGACGGGTCATTGCTGACATCATAAAATTCATATAACGGATCTTTTCTTTTTTTGTTCTTCTGCCTGAGTGGTTTTTTCCACGGACTTTCTTTTTTCACATAATAAAGATTATGAGCGTCTTATTACAACTATAAAATCAATGATAACGAATTTCTGAGCATATCATTAAAAAACAACACGAAGACCCATGGAATAATTGTGTTGCTATATTTACAAAACCACAAATTTAATTATAGTTTTGTATTTTTGCATAAATAATCCAAAACATACATACTAAACACACAGAAAAACCTTAACAATAGAAACTATTAAGAAATTTGAACATATAAGCCAAGCAAAACATGCACGCAGTTTTTCCATACTGAAATAATAAAGAACTGAAATCCTGAGCATCTCGAGACCAATAGAAAGTAAAATTGTTCCAGGGAAAGGGGAGGAAGTGGCAATGCTATATGTCTGGATTGTGTACTACCTAATTGAACTCACAATGAACGGCTTATTTTTGTGCTGCGACTCAATCCCTGCAAGAACACTTCTCTTTAAGGTATTATAAGAAATGGGGGAAGCTAAATAAAGAAGTTGCACTGCATAACTTACCGAGTAGAATAATTTCTGCCTATTAAATTGATTACAGTGTTCGAATGTGACATTGCTTTTAAGATTGATTCATAATCCCGGAGATCGAAATGCTGGAAAGACAAGACAAAAATAGGAGTTATGTAACTTGTATACTTGCTGTCAGTGCGCTTCTTTTGTCTCAGCGTACTTACGAGAAAGTTGATCTGTCCAATTTCGCCCATTACACGCAAATGCCGGAAATCATCTTCTACTCCACGATACGCAACAATAACTTGTGCTCCACTACGGGCTAGAAAGGAAAACACCATAAAAATTTATTTGCACTTATGGAATTCAACAAGGCATCTTTTCTTTGATCACTATACTGTATCAGTTACTGATTAAAATAATGAGCTATAGATATGGTATACTAAAAACAAGCTTTTAGATACAGCCTTCTCAAAAATGCATATCTCAACTCACCAAGTCTATTTACTACATATCTTCCAAGGTACCCAGTGGCACCAAATACGGTAGCTACAATACCATTGAATGAATTTCTGCCACCCTGTCCATATTTCGCTAAGTGATCTGCAGAACTAGCTTGTTTCTAAAAAAATTTATAAGACTTTTAACATTTACCGTAAATGCTCGATTAAGTGCCCATTCTCAAAGCAACTGCCCTTCTCGAATAAGCGCCCTTTTTTAAATTTTTTTTTTATAAGCGCCCCTCTCGAAAAAACGCCAGGGGGCGCTTATTTTAATAATTTGGAAATTAGAATAGCGACCTTTTACTGAAAAACAGCTTTGTTCTTAAAATTATCTGCAATATAAAATTTCATGTCAACATTTTTCCTGTCTATCATTTTGTTAAAGCAGTTCACTGTTATTTCATTGACATAGAGGAGATTTAACCATAAACATTTACGCTCATACCTTATACCTGCTACATATATACATATAAATTTTCTGTTCTTATATTTCACAACCGTTATCATTAGCAGGAAAAGTATCTCCAACGTGATTGGCTAAGGGGAGGTACATAAATGCAATCTCTCATATTTATATTTAAAATATGACCACGTAAAATTTACAGGAGTCTCGGTAGTGAAAGAAAAAAGCCAACAAATATTTAACAGAAAATACTCGAATTTCGAAAATGATTTCAAATGTTATAAAAACAAAACTTTTGAAAACAAAGATTTTTATGTTAATTCCGTCTGTTTCTCTGTGTTGACACATAAACGTGATTTTATTGTCCACAATTTTCTACAACAACGGCTAATAAACATCTCTATAAAAATGTTCCGATTTTTTTTAAACTAAATTTTTAAAAGAAGCTACATACTCGAACTAAATTAATATTCATGGTAAATTAATTTTTTGCGGAGCGGAGCAAAGCCCATTTCCTCATTATAATAGGCAAATATATGTTAGAGGTAGCTACGGTGGAGAATACATAAGATTTCCGCACCTCGTCCTCACTATACATCCAATATATCAAAATTTGGTTCATGGTTGTTCACCGGGAACAATTTTCAAAAATATAAAAAAGATTAGTAGTAGATAATGCGTAGTAGACATTGCCATCTTGTAGGTCAGGAAATCTACTTTTTTAACCCTGCCATTGAACATACACTAGTGCGACTCAAGTGACAGAAATAAAAATTATTTCTATATATATCTGGAAACATTTTCTACATCAACATCTTTATTTTTTATTATTAAGGCAATTTAAATTCTGACGAGCGGTTGTCGTGCAATCGTCAACACATGCTTAAAATCTTCAAATATATATTATTCATTATTTCTTATTCAATTTCTTGACATACAAATAATTTCCTGATAATTTACGTTTCTGACCTGAACTGTACACTAACGCTGTATATCATGCTTAAGTCCAGCTCTAGCTAAGAATCTAGCCTAATTTATTGCTTTCCTTTTGAAGTTTTTTTTCAGTTTGGTATAACAGCTTTTTATCCTACCCAAAATTATTTATTTTTATGTTTGGGTTTGTGGTGGCTATCTAGCTAGCTGTTTATTTACATCTGGCTAAAAAGTGAAAGTATCCACACGCAGTTTAGCTACACCAAAATTCTTAATAATTCTTATGCTAAATGCAGTAAAGTGCTACACCTTTTATTACTGCCATGAAAACTTATCCTACAAAATAAAATCGTTGAGTGATTGTTTTAGCTGGACAGTGTAACAATGAGGTGTTTCTGGTGTTTTTATTTAAACCGAAGTTGCAATAAATTTTTTTTTAGAAAAAGTATTACGCCTATACGGATGTGCTACATTGCATACCTGTACTAAAGCGCTTAGCCTTGTGTTAACGACAGGCCCTTACCTGCGTTTCTATTTAACTGAAGTTGCGCTAAAGTTATGTAAGACATTGTTAACCTGTACTAAGCGCTCACCCTAGATTAAAATTTATTTTTAAAGTTTCAAAGGGAACATTTTGAGAAAAATAAAAAGGTTGGTCGTCTGTTTCCGCTATGACAGGAGCACAACATGTAAACTGTGTTTTTATTTTAGCTAAAGTTGTAGGAAAGTTATTTAAAAAAAAATATATTACGGCCGAAACACCTTAATGCTGTGTGCGCCTCACTCGATTTACGATATACTGCATACCTGTACTAAAGTGCTCCACCTAAAAGTGTGGCACAGTTTACAATATGTATTAATCACTCCACTGGGCGTTTAACGCTGGGTAACACAGATACTTGTGACTTAACTACGCATTTCAATGTCGGCTAGGCAGTATAAAAAAAATAATTGAATTTTGATATCCACAAAAAAAGTTAACTAGGCTATGTGTGCTGTAAATTTATAAGCTTATAATATGCACCTGTAAAGTTTTGTATATATTTTGTATACAAGTAAAGAAAACAATGTTTTTTTTTCTAAACTAATATTTTCATGCCGCCACACGGACGACAATCTATTTCCCCGTTTTGCCCGGAAAGTGTTTCATGTCAGCTCTGTCAGGAGGAAAAATACCAAATTGCCATCTACCCTGAAAACAATCTGCTCAATAAAAGAACAGAAATTGTGGCGAAATGCAGACACATGAACAAATTTTATCTGGCTACGTACGTACGACTGACGTCATTTTTACATCTTTTATACGTCCATTTTTTATACCATTGTATTGTAATTTTTGATATCATTGTATTGCAACTTTTACGGTTAGGTTTTATTACTACTGAAGATTGTCGTCCGTGTGGCGGCATGAAACTATTAGTTTAGAAAAAAACCCATTGTTTTCTTTACTTGTGTATTCGCTCTGTTGAAACAACATTGAGCACTTTATGAAGAAAGAAGAATAACCTTCAACGCATATATATTTTGTATATATATTCCAACCTTGTGGTCTAATGGCTACGGCACTTATGTAAATGAGAGATCCAGGTTCAAGTCCTAGACAGGGCTAGGAAAAACATAATTATCCTGCATCTACAACAACCTGGTAATAATAAGTATATAATATGTATATAGCTATTTTGAGGATAATAAGTATTCTTTGAATCATAGGGGGTAGTGTTGCATACATTCATCACTTTCATTTATAGAGCAAAAAAATGCCATGTTAAGAAAAGGCAGCTATACTTGTTCGTCTTATCTCAAGTCAATCAGAATAAGACTAACTACAAATTTTCGCTTGCCAACCTAGAGAACCCTGTCCCCAGCTAAGCGAATCCCATGATGTCAATAGTGTGGGTATATATAACATTTTGTCCATTTTCCTTGCATATAGGTGAAATTTTTTTGGAGTACCAACTTGTAAGCGTTTGGACTCAAGACACTCAAACTAAAGCCACAGTCAGTTCTTGTGCACGCAGCAATCAATTGAACGAAATTAGCACGTGCCAATCTCATTTTCCTAAGATAGTTTTGATAGATCTCCAAAATTAGTGAGACAAAACAGAGAAAAGGTCCAGGTACGAAGTTTTGAGCGAAACAAAACAAAACATGGCTACCAGGCAACGAATTGTTGTGGTTTGGCTTTTCTTTCCACAGTGATTTCTTGTTGCAGGATTTATATTTTAGTTGTCGTGAAAATTTGTGTGATATGTGTTAGCTAGCTAAAAAGGACAACGATAAACGCTTCAAGAACCAGCACTGAATGTAAATATACAGCATTGTTTATTAAAATGGGATTTCCTATCACAATAAGTTTAGTAACTACAGTAAGAAATGGACTTTCAATGAAAGAACACCAGAGAACGCTAAACCTACCTACCATGGGCTATACTTTTTCGACCGATGAAAAACACAAAGCAACACAAATTCGACTTAAAAAAATGATCTACTTTTGTTTGAAGTTTTTGATAGAGGTGAATTCAGGTTTGTAACGTTTTTATTTGAATGATGAAAAAAGAAAAGGTTTTTTCATTTTGTCGCATGATATGATAAATAGTTTATGTCTCTGATTTATTTTCTAGATTATGCAACTAGACGTGGCAGTTGTGTTGGAAAAAAAGTCATTATCACAAATCACAAAGTTTGCTAGATATCAGTCTTTTTTTTAAGAAACTAATATATTAATACTAGCCATGTTCCTGTGGAAGAATCCACTGAATGTCTCGTTGAATTTATGTAAGGGATATCAAACAAAAACATAGAACACAGTAATTTGAATTTTTAAAACTTACAATCTGCATTATTCTATATTTATACCCGTTGAAACAAAACGTCTAAGAATATAAGCAGGGGCAAGAAAAAATAAATAAATAAAAATAAAAATGCTAAATGTCCAACAAAACCAAAGGTGTCTAACAACCGTTACGTAAAAAGCGAAATCTGCTAAAACTATATACTTGCTTTGCGATTCCAGAAGTACACCAGGGAAAAAAGTATACCAGACATTAAAAAAAATCCAACATTTTTCGTGAAGTCATACAAAATCAGCTATTCAGTCTATTGCATACAGCAACCCTTCCAAAGTTTACTCAAAATATAAAAAATCAATAGTTGAGAACACATAAAAGAGTAATATAAAAACTGGAATCATTTCGGTATATTGTATATCTACCGCAATATTTCAATCCGAAATATTAAAAGAAACAGTTTGCCTTACAGACCCGAACTCATAATCAAGAAATTATTTTGATTTAATGCATCAGGAAAACAGTACAAACGTGCTGTGCATGATAACAATGCAGCGTTTTCGAATTTCAGAATCGAATATATTTCAAACGATCGTAACGTAACAGATGTAAACATTTATTTAAAGTTTGTTTACATTTAAGTTTATTATAACGATAACGACATCAACACTGAATTCGTAGCGTTAAAAACAGTATACTTTTTACATTTTATATAAATTCTTCTCTAGGATATACATGTTGTATTTTATAAGAACAGTGTTTTCTTCGTATTAGCCTAAATGTTCTTAACTTTCTTGACATATCCTATCCTCATTATTCTTAATATATTCTTAGCATGGCTATCGCCTGAAAATATATAATGCCTTAAAGCTTGCTATAAGTTGCTATAGCTATTGACAAATTCTTTTTATATTTAGAACAAACAATTGAGGTTGGACATATTCTTAGGATATTCTTAACTTCTGACCCATTTTTCAGAGTACATTCTTAAAAAAAGTGCTTAAAGAAAATATGTTCAGGCTCAAGTCACAACAAGGAACTTAATATTTAAGGGAAAGTTTAGCTCTGAAAGTTAAAACGGCTTAAAAAATAATTATTTTGTGAATTTGTGACTAGGAAATAAGTTTCCACATTTGTAACAATTGGTATCAAATATGGTCTTGATCTTAATACACATAGCTTTAGAATTGGAAAGCATTTGTAGCAGCAACTTGCGGCGTCCCAGACCTCACCATTAAGGTTATAGGCAGGTGATCTAGTGGCCGTTACTGGAGATATATTTATCTTTGAAGCAATGTGCTAACACTGGTGTTCTAACATGGTCAACCTCATGTAGGACATTGTCCATAGAGAATTTATAAGTGCAATTTGCGTTAATAGTTATAATTTGACAGACATGGTCCTGTGGTTATGCATACAATTCGTGTTATAATATGGAGACTACATATTACCTTGTGTTTATATTTGTGAAGTTCGTTTTGCTTTTTATAGTTACGGTAAAATAGTGGATATCTATTATAGGTATCTCTGTATATATATTGTTTACTCATATAAGTCGCTACTCTCCAAGAGAGTTACGACTTACACTAATTCGGGGAATATTTAGGGATATTGGGCTTCCTGCGCCAGACAAAAATTTGGGCAGATGCGTGTGTGCGGCCTGCCTATTTTATTATTACTTGATATTATTATAACTTATTATCATAACGGTGAGGCACACCCATTTAAGAATCCTGATAATATTATTATGTGGTAACACACGCTGAGCGAATACATAGACCAGCTTGTGCATGCCACCTTTAGCTCATAATTATTTCTGTGTGCAAATATGCGCCATGTGATTTATCTGTTTATAGTGAAGTGAAATTTACTTTCATGATTAAAGAGAAAAGAGAGAAATAAAACATCCTTCATGCATGAGAATAAATAATTAAAGCAAATAGATACAGTAGACTCCCGGTTATTCGAACCTGCACTTATTCGAATAATTCGGTTATTCGAAGTGAGATGGCGTTCCCCTTGGATCTGCTTACCCAACTCAGGCAAAAACACTCTCGGTTATTCGAACTTCAGTTATTCGAATAATTCGGTTATTCGAAGTGATTTTTATTCCCCTTGGGGCCAATTATAGGCTAAGTCACCCTCAGTTATTCGAATTTTTCTTATTGGGAGATCGTCGAGTGAGAACATTGATTTTCTGCGATTAAAACACTTTTTTTCTTCAAAAAATCAGGTTTCAATATTCATGGCTATTTACACTCTTCAAGCAATTTCTTCAAAAGTTCAATATTCTCCTTCGGTCCAGAGAATTGAAGCAAACAGGGGATCCTCAATCCCTTATCATCTCCAAAGTTAGTTCTTTTCCCTGTCACTTTTACTTTGCAAGTACACAACATCTCTGACTTCAGAAAGTAAAATATCGTTTTGGCAAATTTTCCTGTTTTTCCTTTAGGCAAATGACCAACAATATCTCCTTTTTTGCAGACCGCCACTGCATATTTGTCTATGTCGTTTGTTGGTTCCATTTTAGCTTCTAGGACTTCACCAATAACAGCGTTCCATTTCTTTTGATACTCATGATATCCCATAACGGTTGAGTTACTCTCATAATACTTGATAAGAATGATTTCTATCGGCTGTGTTTCGTTGATTATCATTGAAACAAGATCCATTGTAATTTTCACTTCTTCGTCCTAATTGTGGTGTGACTGCTTTGTTGTTGTGTTGTTTCGTTTCGTTTTATAACATTCGAACGTTTTAAAAGGATCATTCAAAATTCGAACGTTTCCTTTGATTTTCAAACGTTTCATCTAATTTTCGAACGTTTCGAAAGCTCGATTAAAAAACAAGTGGGTGGATGTAAACAAACTTTTTAAAGGCTCTTCAAATCCACATTAAAGATGGCAACCGCTCAGACAACGTCAAGGAAGAAAACTGTTCTGACGATCAAAGAAAAATATCTTGCTTTGAAAGAGCTTGAAAAAGAAGGAACAACTAAAAAGTCTATTGCTAAAAAGTATGGTGTCCCACCTAACACACTTTCATACTGGGTTAAGAATAAAAGTGACATTTTTACCAAGTATGAATCAGGCCAATATGGAGTTAAAAGACAAAAGCTTTCTTCCGGAAAATACGATAACATTGATAAAGCAGTTTACAAGTGGTTCGTTAACGCTCGTGAAAGAACTGTGCCGATTAGTGGTCAAATCATTCGAGAAAAAGCATTGGATTTTGCAAAGCAACTCAACGAACCTGATTTTAAAGCTTCAGAAGGCTGGCTAGACAGATGGAAGTACAGACAAAACATCACTTACAGAATTATTTCTGGAGAGGAAAAGTCTTGTACACCAGGGATGACAGCAAGCTGGGAAGAAACACACCTGCCAACCATTTTGTCACGCTATGATTTACAAGACATTTTCAATGCTGATGAATTCGGCTTGTTCTACCAGATGCTTCCAACAAATACCTATCATGCCAAAGGTGAAAGATGTGCTGGTGGAAAGTGCAGCAAAGTTCGTTTAACAGGACTTGCAGCAGGAAATGCCCTAGGTGAAAAGTTGCCCATGTTCGTTATCGGAAAATCGGTTACACCGCGCTGTTTCAAAGGAGTCAGAAGTCTTCCCTGTCAGTACAAAGCTCAAAAGAAGGCCTGGATGGATTCTGAAATCTTTACCGATTATGTGAAAAAACTCGATGTTAAATTTGAAACTGCGGGTCGAAAGATTGTCTTGATAATTGACAATTGCCTAGCTCATCCAGAAGTCACTGGTCTTAAAGCAGTAGAATTAGTTTTTCTACCACCAAATACAACGTCTAAGACCCAGCCCATGGATCAAGGTGTAATCCGAGCATTGAAGGCATATTACCGGTCAAATCTTGTGAAACGTCAAATAAAGTTCATTGACGGCGGTAAAGAGGTCCCTAAAATTAACATTCTTGAAGGGATGCAAATCTTGGTCAAATCATGGGACGCTGTTTCAAAAGACACCGTTAAAAACTGCTTTAAGAAGGCAGGCATCTCAAAAGAAGCACAGATCACGAGTCTCAATGATGCTGATGACCCATTTAAATCTCTTTCTGACAGCATAAGCGAGTTGAAAAAAAGAGAAGTTGACGGCGACATCTTTAACGCAGATGATTTTGTGGATATTGATTTTGAGGTATGCACGAGTAAATCAATTGAATTGACTGATGAGGAAATCGTGGAAATCGTACTTAATGAGGACAAAGATCAAAATGCGCCGAATCTCGAAGATGACGATGATGATGAAATTGAGGCACATGACATCCCCCCGAAGAAGCCAAAGCAGTCAGAGTTGGAAGAGGCCTTAGAATTGTTGGAAAGATGGTCTTTGTTTGACGAGAATGGTCTTGAAATCAGAAAGCAGTTAAACATGATAACACGTACATGTCAAAAACACTACATCGATAGTAAAAAACAATGTAGCATTAAAGATTTTTTTAAGAGTTGAACTCCTTGTATTTACTAGATACATTTTCTTTATAACTTTCATATTTTAAAACCTGTTAACAATTTGTTCAAATTTATTCTTTCTTCAAAAAGTAAAAATTCTTTGTGTTTACACGCTCAACTGAACCACAATGCCTCAATTACTTAAGAAAAGTCCATCCCATTAAGGTTAAGTTGAAAATCTGGCGGGAAAACGAATTTTTCAGTTATTCGAACTCCCGGTTATTCGAAGTAAATTCTTATCCCCCTTGAGGCTTCGAATAACCGGGAGTCTACTGTAAGTAAAGAGATAAACAAATAAATTAGAAGTTAAAGTGAACCCTCATGAATATAGAGAAAATGGGAATGAATTTCATGCTCAAAGAAATTTGGGTCATGCCTTGAAAACCACTCACAATATAAGATCCACGAGGATGTGCTTGTGAGTGGCAACCAAAACGTGCATACTCTGTGGTAATTACACTCTTTGCCTTGGGCAAGCATTTTTGTGTGATTATCATCTTATGATTACTGGCAGCACACGTTATCTGTCCTGCCTTACATCGATTACTTTTCTTACGGGGCATCCTGATCCATTCCCCAAATTTACAAATTGCATTCCATGTGAATGATGTTGTATGTTACAAGTTATTTCATAATACAATAGTCTCTATTAAAAATGTGTGTGTAGAACCAGGACAATTAATCGCGATAAAGCCTTGTACAATATGGCATATATTTTTCTCGTTCTGATATTTTTGTCTTTATATTCCTCACCTGAAGGCTTTAGAAAATAACCAAACAAATATATCAGAACTTTCAAAATGTATGCCATATTGTACTCTGATCATGTGATAACTAGTACTGATAACTTTGAAGAAAAAAAGCTTAACATAACACCAAAATAAGAGCACCCCTCTTGAATAAGCCTGAGCACTTAATCGAATATTTACGGTATGACATGTATAGAAAGTGATACAAAGCAATATGAAAATAACTGTAAAAATTACTGTGAAAATTCATTCAATTAGTCATGTTTAAAATACACTTGCATAATTAAAGCACTCCATCCTAATCCCAAATATAAAATTTAGAAATATTAATCAAACACCAATTTTTTTACCAGGCTACACCTTTTTTCCTAACACAATTTTTTATAAGAAAATAAGCTTCAAAAACCTCAAAATTTGGAGACCTTACATTTACAGTTACTAAATCATGATAATTTCAAAACACAACACAACCAACAGTTTCTTTTTTTTTAGTCAAATATACACCCTAACAAAGTTTTATCCTAAAAATAACAAAATTAGTCTTTTTTCTTCAATGAAATCTTCAATAAATTCTTCAATAAAAATACATAACTATAATGTTATTTACAGCTGTCGATAAAATATGGTATTTATTTATAAAGAAAACAAAAAAAATAGAGGAATAAAAATTAAAAAAAAAAATAAAGAAAATTTCAGCCTATGTTCAGGTCGAGGCTCAGCTCAAAAAACAGTTTTACTATAAAAACAACAACATGTATTTGTTAGACCAATTCTGAGAAATGAGAAACTAGCTGAGCCATTAATTGCTCCCCCAATTCCAAAAAAAGTTTTTCTGGTTTTTCTGTTATAAGTGCTAAGTTTTTTTAAGAGTTAAAAATTTATATCACAAAAAGTATAGATTGGCATTCATATTAATAGTGGGTCACATTCCATATCAAATCATCAGATTTTCAAGACTGAGAATAACCCTCCAAAACGCAAAAAAATTGGTATGTATAAGTTCCTTCAAGTGGTAGGAACATGTGCACCAATTTCAGCTTCTCAAATGCTGTGGTGTCCAAAATATCGGACATTTAACTAAGGTAACTATATCACAAATTTTTTTTATAACTTTTTGAGATAAGAATTACAAAAAAACATGACACAATAAACGGTTTTGATTCACTAATACCAGTATCCACGAGACTTTGCTTTTCTAATGCTAAAAAGGAGTCTTTGAGATATGGCAGCAAATAAATAAAAAAAGAGAAAAACAACAACTTTTTAACAAAATGAAAAGAAAAAATTACATATATTTTAAAATGGAGGTTTTTTTAAAAAAATATGGAGCAAAACAATGGAGATCTCAATAAGAGCAATTTGACAATATGCTTTTGTTGGAAAAATTTTGCTGAAGGGAGTTATCATAGCACAAAGTCAAGGGCGTATTTTTCAGTTCAGATTTTTTGTACTTCTTGGAAATTCTTTATATTAAACGAATCATCATCTTTTAGGAAATTTATTTATCTTTTAGAAAACATTTAAAAATTTTTTTTTTTATAGTTTTGTTGTGATTTGGAGATATTTTAGATATACTGAGTTGTCAAAAGGGGTTACAGTATCCTCAAAAGTTGCTGATATTTTAAAAGTTTGTATTTTTACAGGCTAAAACCTTAGGGTAAATTTTAGGAGAAATTATGAGGCTTTGAGGTCACATTTAAGAAAAAAAAAACTATTCCATATTATAAGAGATTTTGTAGAAATTTTAGGAGTTACTAATAATCAAGCCTTATCTCTTTTGAGTGCCAGGAGGCTGTTCATTTGAAATTAGAGTAACTGTATTTTATTATAATAAGCTGAGTCTGTGACAGGATAGTGGATGTGTTCATTTTTCTTTGAAGTCGCCAAAAAAGGCACGTCTCAAATGTTAAACGCAACAACGTCAAATAATTTAACGTCAATAGCTTAAAGTAAAGCTTACCTCCCACTCCCATATAAGTTAATCTTAAAATGTTCGTAATATATTAGTATTAAACAAAAAATTTAACTTTAAAGATTGTGTTTTTCCCCACTTCGGTCACTTCTCCTCCACCATATTAAAATGGTTTTTCGTTCAAACTTATTTCAGATTTAATCCGCTTTTGACGTCATTACATTAATCAGGAGTGGGCTAGTTATATACAAGGGTTGAGCCAGGAAGAAAAATGATGCTGTGAGGTAGTTCGTATGCCATAGCTAATTTCAGAATATTCTGGCGTACAATGTTCACACGCTGATGCTGGAGACAAGTGGGGGACGTGTAAACTTGTGAACCCAAACACAAGACCGTCTGAGCTAACGAATCTCTGAGTCTTAACTTCCTTGTCTCCTATAGCCAAAATAATATTTAAATGAAAATAACTTTTATATTGATCTTGTTTTAAATAACCTTTCTAAACACAAGTTAACTGTTTTACGGGTCAAAATACGTAAATAAAAAATAGCAGTTTTGTTGGCTACCTGCCATTAGGCATTGCTATATAAACATCAGCAAGAAAGTTTCTGATCTTTTTATAAAATAAATTTAAGAACAAAAATCAGGTGTGTGTCTAACTTCAGTATGAATTCTGTTTGAAAAATAAATTAAACTTCCTGCATCACTTTTTGGGCAATTGTAAATGATCTTTTTTTAATTTGAAAACTATACATGTTTTACATTAATCGCTAGCGTGACTGGGTTTAAAGTATATATAATACTAGCCGAGACCTGATGTTGCACGCTGGATGTAGCACTATTTATTATTAGTTTATTTATTAATTTTTTATTTTGTAGGTCCACATCCAGTAGTAGCAGTAGTAGTAGTAGTAGTATTCATATGCCTTTATGCTTCTCCACACGGCCCCTTAGTGTTTCCTTTGCTCCTTCATGCTTCCCAAAGAGGACGCAGGAAGGCGCTGCGCCTTCATGTTTCCCGGAACGCCTTCATGCTTTTTCAAGGGAAGCATGAAGGCACAAATGCGCCTTCATGTTTCCCACGACCCGTTATGGGCTGTGGACGTATGTTTTCCCGCCATTATTAACGAGGCGATAGGCGAAGTGGTACTTTGTGAATTTGCTAAAAGAAGGCTTAACTTAAAAGTTTAGATTACCTGGTAGTCCGAAATTTAAATTTATCTCGCTCAATTTAAAATTGTATATTTGTCTTCCAAAAACTTCTTTTTTATGAAATAAGTGGTTATCTATAGTCTCAAACGCTCCAACAATCCCACAGTTATTTTCAAGACATAGTTGTGTGAGGCTAAATTTAAGTTGGGCTGTGTATGATTCTTTTGTATATGAAGATATGTACACTACCTTAATTTTGTTTTGTTTTCCGCCATAGGTAAAAGGTGCCAACATACCTTTTTGTCTTAATGAGCTAAAGCAGTAAAAACAAAAGGTAAACATCTTTTATTATTATTACTAAGGAATTTGTACAGCTTTTATAATTATAGTAATATTAAATTTTATTACTTTCTTTTTTCAGACTAATAAAAATTCTGCACCTGATTCAGTTAAAGAAGACCTTGGTAGGTAAATAATTAAGGTCATGCTGACCTAATGACAATTTTTGTTTTTTGCAGTATTAAGACAAATAAGGTTTTTATTTATGTACACATGATTATGAATCTTTTGGCTTTTGGAAATTAAAATTCTTAAAAAAACGGTTTTTTTTATATCTTTTTTAATATTGTTATTCATAGATATTGACTTCTGCACCATTGAACATGTTCAGATTGAAGCAGGAATAGCAACAGTTACTATTGACCCAAGTGTCGAAAAGAAAATGACTACAACTGTGCAAATTGATTCCAGTGGTCAAGTTGATAGTGCAGTAACTGTTATGGGAGATGGTGGTAAAGTCTTAAATATATGTGTCATAAAAAATGCATTCAAAACTTTTTGGATACGTCTTTTCCTACTTCTGTGATTAATAAGGTTAAGACTTTATTGATAAACAAATTATATGGCTTGAAGAGAAGGGATTTTATTGCTGTAGTGTTTATTCAAACCTGTCATACATTTTTTTTGTGCATTAGGTATGCTACAGGAACAAGATATAAAGGCCATGAGGGAAACTCTGCTACTAATGGATAATGCCGTTTGGGTTGAACAAGTCAACCTTATTGTTGACTATTTAAATAAAGTTTTCTCTGGTCAAGTATTCTCACAGAGACAGTATATTTTATGGACCTGGAGCATATCATTTGAATATGGGAAGATTAAAATTTCTAAACCATTCAGAATGTGTTGTGCCAGGTGATGAGAGCCGTACTTTAGACATTGTGAAAACTATCCAGAAAAAATTTGTTGACGCTTCTAATGATTATGTGTGGAATGTAAGTTATGTATTTTATATTACATGCCACTTTTTTAAAAACTGCTCCTTACATCTTAATGCTTAAAGGGCAATTGCCCTTTGCATTTACATACGTCAGGGACATGTAAATTGTGAGCACAACTTTACAAATATTTAATTGTGCTTTAAACTGATATCCCGGGAACACCCTGTTAGTCACATATTTTTGCACCAAAAAATGAAGCAAGAAAAGCTGCTTGTACAAAAATAGGTTTATTAACATTCACTTTTTTTTAAGTCTTATTAACATTTTATTTTATCTCATATTCCTTTATTGGTGAATACAGTATAAAGGCATCATATTTCTTCGTCAACCACAATTGGATTGACAACTACAGTGTATATATTTTGATATTACCTTTTTATAGGTTCTTCTTCCAGAAACTGTGAAGCATGTTATAAAAAATAAATTTAAAATAGACGACAAAATAATGTCAATGAAGAACTTCTGGGATTTCATAAATATTCCAGTGATGTAAATGATGATGCCTGTTTGGACGACGAAGACAAGGTTAGCATAGTATTGAGTCCCTACTCCAATTATGCGGTGACATTGAATATGAAATATTCAGAAAACGTAGCAAAAACGAGTCTGAGGAGCAATATACACAAAATTTTAGCGAGCAGTAAACCGTCTGAAAGCTGTAAGAGGAGTCAAAGTTTGCATGTCTTTTTGTTTGTTTGAGAGGATAGTTAAGATAAGGAGGATTATAACTAAACATTTGGAAACCAGGCAATAGACCTCCACCAACAAATTATTGTCGTATCGTACTTGAATTAAATTTAACTTCTGTTACGATTATAGTGTTCTTTCTGCATGCTGCCAACCAATACATTATGTTCATGTCCAGCTACACAATGTGTTATAAATGATGCTTGGTACTGTGACAGCTGTATTGGGAACCATGCCTGTGTAGAGAGCGACGAAGAGGTACTGTTTTCTCTATATTTAGACATTCAAATTGCTGAGGTAGAAAAGTGTTACTTTGTCACAGTTTAGTGGGACTATGTTGGATATTTTGGTTCTTTTAGTCAACAGACAATAGTTTGCCCTGTGTACATCTTCCAGCTTAGCAAAATTTATTTTAGATCTACTCTGTGTTTAATCAAGTTTCTTGTCTGGCAAAACTTGCTGTGTCACGACTTCGCTTTACAGTTCTTAACAAGAGGTTGTGGAAAATCGCTTGGAAAATACTTGCGACCAGCTGCTACTTTAACACTTTCAGTCCCGGATATTTGCACCCTATTTTCCAGTCTCTAAATATTGAATATTTACCTACACTGTTTTAGGTGCAATAAATTCGAAACCACAAAGCTATATATATGAAACTTGGTCCATTTGGTACTCAATAATTATACATTACAAAAAGAAAAGAAAAAATGACGTCCTACTGAGACCACGGACATTTAGTCGCTAACAAGTTAATTTTTATCTAAAGAATGATATCTAAGATCAACCTTGTATATATTCCATCGCAAAATTAAAGATTTCCTTCATTGATTCTATACTATTTCATAGATTTTCTGCTGTTCTCTGTTTACTTGAGATGCAGTTTTTTGGCCGTAGCACGCAAATTTATCTATTTTCGATTGATTGTTTCGGGGCAAATCAGCTAACCACTGGGGGAATAGGGACACGTTCAAACCGGGTGGTCGGAACTAAAAGAGAGAAACTTTCGAGATTTTTGGCCTAAATCGCGAAAGTTAGGCCCCGCGAAAAATCTAAAAAAGGCTCTGAAATTTCTAATGATAAAAAAAAATCCCCTATATCATTTTCATCCGTATTGTTTAAGGTTTCGTGTAATAGTCGTTAACCAAGTCTTTCAATCGATTCACAATCATGCGGGCTTTTAATCGCTGATGGTATTATGGTGCTTTTACACGCTATTTCAAGACAGTTGCCTGTCGCGAAAGTTAATTCTCGCGAAAAATCATTAAAATTATCATTCGTGAAAATTATTTTTTGCACTCGCGAAGGCTTCTTACTTTAAAGCAATTAAAATATTAATTTGTTCATGACAAACCCGGAAATGTGCATAATTCCCATAGCCTCTTGCGCCTGGAGCCATTATAAAGTTAATCTAAAATGACACAAAATGCCGTAAGAACAAAGTTGATTTCTAGCTGAAATCTCGCTTCTCCGTCTTAACCAAACAGACCTGCTCTAACAAAGATCTTGTTGCAGAACAGGTATATCCAAAACCTCCTTATGCGATGAAATGCAATCTTCTGACTTAATTTACTGCAAAATGTTTTGCTTTTTGATGTACTACAATACCTTTTTTTCGTGACGTTAATTTTGATTGGGTTCTAGGAAAAAGGCGAGCAAATGTCGCTGAACAGAGCAGTGTACTCAAGTGCCACGAACGGAGACATCAAGAATCGTAAGTTGAGAGGTTGTGATTAAGCACCTGGAGTACATTGAAACTGCAATTTTTGAGAGCTTTATTAAAAAACTTTGGCAGAAAACATGAAGTTTAACAATACAGATTTGTTGTCTTACTGATTCGTGTCATGAACTTTTGATTAAGTAGATTTTATGCTGGTGTATAATTCCGTAAATTTTTAAGTTCCTTGTTCACGCTAATGGGTTAACGGTGTTAACGGCGTTAACGATGGGGCTAAACGCGTTAAAGATGTTAACAAGATGTGTATTGTAATTCAATAGCGACGGTATTAGGACAAGATTGTTTATGCTTGTTGTTAAGAGGCGAATTATTAATTCATATCATCAGTATGAAGAGGTCTCGAAAAAATAAACTTCGGTAGGATCAACATTTTAAGAGAAAAAAATTGGATAGAAATTGTGTTCCGTTTGGGTATGCAGTCGGACTTTCGAAAAAACTTTATCAAAATCAACTTAAAATCGTTTTCAACAATGTAAAAAGTATCACAAAAAATCCATAATTGTCAAAAAGTCAACCTTTTTTATACAGAGCACTTTAAATCAAGCAAAGAAAAACTGAATGTTTATCTCGTCCTAAGGGCCATTAAGTCAACACCTCAGTAATAATATATTGCCAATATGTTTCGATTTTTTCTGCGTCTGAAGGAATACGATTTCTAGGCCTAGAGTTGTTTTAAGTTTTTTTTTACCGTCTCACATAGAGAAAAAAAACTAAAAAAACTAAAAAAAATGTAACAAGAAACCTGAAGATTGGAAAACACGACGAAATTGCTTGTATTTTTTGCTTTGGAAGCTAATATTCTAAACAAACATACAACTGTTGTAAAAAAATGTTTTAAAAATGTCCACTTTTAGGGTGTCCGCCGCTTTACAGAGGGATTATGCTATAGAGAAAGGAATTCGTCCGGGACAAATCAAACTGTGCGTCTCATAGTAGTGCCTGCTTTAGAAGTGGCCGCTTTAGGGAAACTTATGATTAGATTGATAAGAATATTTTTATACGCATGCGTAATAATCACAACTTTCATGCGAGTCCTAGAATAAATGACATTTCCGACAATGTGCATCTACTGAAATTGGCGCCTTTGTGCGCAGGGTGAGTCCTTTTACAAATTAAATTTTAGATTATCCTCTGAATTACGATTAATTAAAATTAAACAAACAAGCTTATATCTCCTTTCACTAGAACTCATTTTAAGAGGTGCAAAACATATAGAAATGAGCTAATTCTAACTACCACAAACCATTTTACATTAGCAATACGGCTGTAACGTGAAGAACACTGCTACTTTGTACATCGTTGCCGGAAGAAAGCAGCAGAACAGACGGTCGCTAATATTCAATATGAACTTCTTTCTAAAGTCTTTCAATTTATACTTTTAAACAAGAGGAACATTATTATCACGAAGTTTTAAATGTACAATGGTGTCGATTAGCAAATTACTTTTTATAGACGTTAATGGTTGGTCGAGGGCTTTTACGGATTTTACTTCTGATCGAAAATACAAGAAGAATTAAACAGTCTGTTGCTGCCAACGTAATCAATTTGTACATCTATCTGGCGTTACTTTAAAAGTAGCAATTTGAAAACTCGCTCTCAGGAATGTTTGCCCTATTTTATTGCTCTCCAATAGAAAACGCGAAAAAGGGCCATGTGGCCAGGTTAAGCAATTTACCTATACTTTGAAAACAACTTGTTTAGGGGCAAATTGAACATGTTTCTTGGAATCAGAACATCAAAATTGACTAAAAAACATTAAATAATTTATAAAAAAAGTTTACACCCAAAATAGTCAAATTTTGCTCCTTTATGCGTCTCAGTAGTAACGTTTGTACCTGCAAAAATAAAAATTACCAAGATTTTTGTACTAGCTTAAATTGTTCACTTTCCTACTAGGGAAAAAGGCCACTACCACATTTATAATAAAAGTAATTCATTTTGGGTTTTTCGATTTCTTGTTTTTGCGCCTTTATGCTTCCTTTGTAAATTTTGGAATAACGACGTCACCAAAGCAGTATAGTGAGTTTGTGTAACATCACTAATTACAACAAATTCAGGTGAAAATTTGTGCATTATTACGCATTTAAAAAAAAGTCTATACCAGCGCTTATTAAAAATAATAAAAATTTCGAGAAAACACGAAAATGCTCCTTTGTGCTTCCTTTAACTGCTAACTTATCTCTACGTCTATTTCCAGACTACTTGGGCAATAAATTTTATTTTATGTGTAAAGATAACATATGTTAAGAAGAATTAAATTCCACAAGACAAATTGCTGTAATGCTACTTATAACTCATCAAAATTGCTTGTTATATTTGGCCTTCATGCTTCCTTAAAAAGCCAATCTAAGCACATGCGTTTTGAGAGCCTTGAGGAAAACTTCTCAGCATGAAAATTTGTCTTCAAATCACATTTAACGTCTATTTTTCAGATTCGTACATGTTTATTGCAAATTATTTAAATTTCTTGTATACTTGTCATTTGTTCAGCGTGTTTCGACATATCGCGAGTTGGAGCCAGTTTGGTACAACAACTATAGATGATGACAAGAGTAGTTATAGGTATGGGGGTTCTAGCACAGTTTTAGTACTAAAACTTTGCTAGAACGCCCCATACCTATGACTACTTGTACACCCTTTGGCTTCGCCTTATGAAACCACATGAAAAACTGTGCTCATGCCCCCATCATATGTTGTGGGGTGAATAATCCTCAAACATGGAAAGGAATGGGGGATCCATATTTAGGGTTTACTATACCACACATACTGTCAGAAGGCTATATTTTACCATTTGAGAGGGTCTACAAGTGTATGTTTATAGTGTTGCCAATGCCTGGGAATTGTATATTTTTAAGGCTGAGTAAATACAATGGATGTGCCATTTTTTTTGATTATTTTGATGTATCTACAATATAAGGAATAGAAAAAGTTAACATATTTTGTAATGTCCATATGCATAACTTGTTATACCATTATCATGGATATATCTTTTGTCATCAAAACAGCTGAGTGATATTTTGTTAATCTCATAACTTCCCAATATATGTTTTTCACTTCTAATTAGTCTCATTTTATGTATCATCTGTTTATTTTCAAAAAATGTTTTCCTATAATCTTCATGTTTTATTGTATTCTTAATAATGTTTTTCTTAACACCCTTCGCTGTTTTTCCTGATTTACCATTATCTTTAATATAGCTGTACATTTTGGATTTCAATCCCACAAATTCGAGTATTGGTACACCTGCTGCTTCATCTTTCATTTTCCCAATAATTTTCTTATTTTCTGTATTATAAAATTGTGATGATTCTGGGTAGTCATTATTGTCAAATTTATCCCTATCACCCCAGAAATCCATATATGCATCATCAGTTGTAATTTCATATGTTAGGGAATCTGTATCTGTGAATAATAGTTTAGCATCATTTTTATACTTCCGCTTGATATAATTATAGTGAAAATCGTACATTAATGTTTTGGATAAATCTAGAATGCACATTCCAACGTATGCAGGTCTGTTTAGTGTTAATGTTTCCTTAATTTTGTGAACAGCAACAAGATTTTCGTTGAATATTTTTGATGATTCGAATGTTGGTTTTGATGTTAATTTCATTAGTTTTTTCTTATTGGTTACAAGTTCGACATTTACACGTTTTCTAATATTTTCCATTGTTTTTCCAAATACACTGTTATTCATAAGTTTGAAGAAATCCTTTTCAAATGCGTTTTTACAAAATGTTCGTTTATTTGTATTGAAATCAATATATTTTTTCAACCATGGGGATTGATCAAATTCTAATATTCTATGTACTTTTTTAACTTTTAATCTTAATGATATATATAATTGTAAGTTTATGTAGTGCAATACGTATTTCTCCTTTTTGTCCAATGTTGGGATTAATTTTTTGACATCATCAATTGATATATTATACTTTTTCTGGATTTTTTTACAATAGTTTGATAGCATATTTTTGGTAACATTCATTCTTTCTGGTGCTAGTGGATAATCATTATGTATATCATGTAGTTCCTTTGGATATTCAAAATCAACTTCAAATATTAACCCTTTTTTACTATCTGTCTCATATTCAGCCAAATCACATTTTTTTATTTCATTTTCGGTAAACCATCTAAATCCACCAGTTGGTAGATATTGTAACATTCCATACCCATATAGATTGTTGGCATCCAAATACATTATATACTTTGATTTTTCACCCGGATTATAATCATCAGTGTACTTATTATTGGATTTCGCATATCTGTTAGAAATATATGATACACCACCCCTTAGACCCTTTTCAATGAACAGAAACATGTCAACATCTGTCATCAATTCTAATTCCACATCAGTCATTTTTAACATAGCGTCCCATGATAATCCTGGTGATGTGTAATAATGTGCTGGATCTAATTTATAATATTCTAAACATCTACTTCTAAAGTTTTCAAAAACATCAGCTAATAATAGCACATCGGATTTTAGGTATAAATCATGGTATTCACCCATTGTTTTCAATTCAAATTTCTTCCATACCCTTTTAGCATGTTTGTAATCATCATCTGTGATATTTTCATCCAATAATAAACTGTAAAAATCTTTTTGGTATGGTAATTTGTTTTCATTGAATTTCTCAAATGAATCCATATAATACACCATAGGGATATACACCTTTTTTAGTCATAAGTTCAAATTTCTTTTTATTATCGAATTCCTCTTTTGTATATTTAAATGATGTTTTAGGTAGATTATCAACCAATTTTTCCAAACTAGAGCTCATAAATTGGAAACTATCAATGAATTTAAGATGTTTACCCAACATGAATGCCATATATTTTTCCATATTATTTGGTATAACATTAATATCCATTTCTTTCAATTCTCCATATTTGGTTTTATAGGAATGTTTTTCACCAATTTGCTGCATTATGAAATGGCTATCATATCCTCTCTAATTATGGAATATAACTGGAACTTTATCGATTAATCTATAATTTAAATTACAATCAGTATGTGCTGATCTCTATATTTTCCTGTTACATGGCAATGGTCACGTACAATATTATTTTCCGCATAATCTGTATCAATATATTCCTTATTACAGATGTGACATTTTTTGGCTTTTTTGTGGGCCACCTTATCCTGCTTAGTCATAATCATATCCTGTTTAAAATGTTTGTTCTTAATTCTTGTGCAATATCTGACTTCCCTCAACATCTCTTCCATAAATTTGTATACGGCATTTTCACCTCTATATATTTTTATTGGTTTGCTATATTTGTTGTCATATCTACACACAACCTTATAACCATAACCACAATCAACATGTTTTTAGTAGGCTTCAGTAAATGATTTTTTATTATTTGGTTCACACATTTGGATTTTCTCTGTGATGGCTTCAAAATCTGCATATATTACAAATGGTACATCTAGTTGTTTATGGAAGTTTTGGAATTGTAAAATTTTATCATCCTCACTTGGCATATTTATGGCTTGTTTATTATTTTATTATTTTCTAATATTCTTTCACTAGAAAAACATTGTAAGCAGTATAGACAGAAATGTTTCCTTTCCCTATGTTTCGTTTTGCTGTACATAAAACTATTGAAATCACTTATTAGGACATAGTGACTTTCATCATCTTTTGTTATTAATAGTAAATTCATACAGTCTTTAAATTTTTCTTTGGATATATATAGTGGGAATGGTTGTTCATCCTCATACCCAAATACATTTACTCGGATATTATTCTGTTTTTCTATTTTATTGTACTGTTTTATGTCAACTGGAAATTTAATACCCTCATAGTTCAGTTTATCAACAAATTTTCGGTCCGATTTTTTTATTCTTTGTGGGTTATCCTGCTTATTCAAATGTCTAATATGGCACCACATAAAACACTTCTCATCTATATTCTGCATATTTATTAATTTTTTGGACCCATGCCTTAATTCCATTGGTAATTCTATATAACTTGATCCTTTTAATGGATTATAATATGTTAAATTTATATAGTTCGAATTAACCGAATCAACAACCCATCCGGATCCTTCCGATATCCAGTGGTTAATTTTATTTATAATTTCCTGTGATGATAGGCTGATGGCATACTGGATATCATTTACATTTGTAACAGTTTGTGGTCTAGATTGGAAATATGCTGATTTGTAAACCATATTTTCTGAATCCATTTGTTTTTCAAACGTTACTTTTAATGTTTCCTTATATTTATATCCCTTTAATTTAAATAATTCATTTTTAGCAACTTTCGATATATCATTTCGGGTATATTCTAATTGCTTCATGGGATCACCATTACTTTTAATTCTAACTTCAAATGATTTGGTTGCATCCTTGAATGCACTATTAAGTTTGGTTTGGGCTTGGGTGCAGAGGTTGGTTTCCTTGGAGCTGGGATGGGTTTAAGTTTTTTATATTTATTTTCAATATCCTGGTCATCTATCGGTGTGGGCCTAAAAGTTAGAATTGGGTGTGGTCTTGGTGCTGGGATGGGTCTAAGTTTCTTATATGTTGGACCATTTATTTTGATCCATCTATTAGACTTGGGGCTTCTGATGTAGCCAGGCCTAACATCAATGGTATTATTACCACGTATTATATTAATTAGTTCAGTCTTGCTTAGTTTTTGAAGATCTATATCATTCATCATTATATTAGGTTTGGAAATTATTTTATTCATTTTATACTTTAATAAAGTTGTATCTCTTTAAGTCTAATCTCTTAAGTACTATATTGTTTTTTATAAGTAAGTGCGTTTATATTGATCCATTAGATATAAATATATACAAAAAATATATGTATATCTTTTTACTCATTTTTAGATAACTGAAATATGATACTTTATTTACTTAAGTTTTTTATGAATGTGTTTTAGATGACTGTCTAATGTTTCTTGTGATTTAAAAGTCCTATGACAATATTTACATTTGATTCTAACCTCATAGAAATATTTGACGATCTCTGTTATAATTTCATCATAATCATTGCTTACCAGTATCTTGTATCCATTTAATTTACATTTCTGTAACATAACTTAATTGGCCATTTCCCTTTGGTGTTTTAAACTCAATTACAAATCCTGGATATAACATGTGGAAATTTTGTATTACCATATCTGGTGCACCCTTCTGATATCCCATATTGTATGATCTTATTCTCATGTTACTATTTATTTGGTTTTCACCTAATGATACAGACATAATTGTATCCGGATAATGGTTTCTAATATAATTGACAACTTTTGAATGTAGGTCATATTCTGATTCTATTGTGTATGTTAACATTTTGAATTTCTTTTTCTCATACTTTCCGGTTTTCCTTATTGATGGTAAAACTTCCCCTGTAACCCATTTTTTGAATTCTTTTGCTTTCTCCATCCTTGATCTAATAATACAGCTATATAATCCTGATTCATTTATGTAAATCATATGTCCATTTTTTAGGGGTACCGCCACAGACCCCCTAGATTTGAGGTCATTTAGTGTGGTTTTATCTTCTGGTTCAACATGATCCCTTATAGCCTTGCGAGTATTTGTATATTCCAATATATTGGCAATCACTTTTGCTTTGAACCAAACAGTGTCATTAACATTAATAACATTTAATTTCACATCTTCATAAATAAATATATCTCCCATAATAATAATTACTAATAATGTTATTTTCTTAAGTATAATCTTTTAAATACCACCAATCGGTTTATTGTATCCGATTAAAAATATGTATAACATCTGCATTCACTGCATAATGCCCAATAGATAAAGTTTACACCGATTATTCTATAATACGGTTTTACATCATTAGATAGCCTACGACATTGATTACAATAACTGTAAATACAATAGTCTTCCATATAACTATAGATTATTATTTCTTTCTTTTCTCAGACCAATAAATACCACCACCAACCATAGTCATACTAGCAACAATAAATCCTAATTCCCTATATTTCTATGATTCTGATGGTTTATAGAAGTCTGATAATTTAGGTTCAGGTGGTAGTTCTGGAAGTTTGGTACCAGTAAGCACATAATATCTTTTCATCGCAAGTCCTAAGTCATCAAATCGGAAAAGTCCGATAAGTTTTCCTTTCTTATTTCATTATTTATGTAATCAATTCGTTTTTGTCTTTTTTCAGCCCATGCTATTTGAGCCTTTTGCATTGTTTCAACTGTTAAGTCATGTCTTTTTCTCTCTTCATCACTTCCCCTTAATGCACTAAAAAGGAAATTACTACCCGAGAAAGCAAGAGCATTCACAATAGCACCAATACCCATCATTGCTAAGCTAGCCATCTTATATATTATCAGGAATTATTTTTTGCTTCACTAGATAGTCCTTGGTCATATCAGCAGCAGCAACAACAACTACCAATTTAACAGTATCCTCTATATCAAATTTACTAAGAGATGGTGGTGTCATTTTAAACAGCGTTTTTCCTAACATGGTATACCCAACGGCCAATCCAGAAACTACAGCTCCATGATACAGGCTTTCTTTTATATTTTTAGTGTAATCCGTAGTACTCATTATATATTATGGTATAGAAAAAGTTATTCTGTACTAAAGATATCTTTACTAGGTTTTTTGATAACTACCTTTGACCGTTCTGGTTCTTCAATTGACTGGGGTTTGTGTTGTAATACTGGGATTTTCTTTTTTATTTGGCTATACGCAATATATGATGCACCCATTAACAATATGCCTGCACCAACAACCACATACTGGTAATTTACTTGTTTTCTTTTGTATTTCAACATGGTGTTCTTCTTGCTTAGTTACACTATCATTGAGTCTTTTTAATTCTTCTTTTTTATGACGATTATGTTCAACAAGCTTTTTACCCTGTTCAACTCTTAGGGGGTTCTTCTGTTTTGTTACTTTCTGTTCCTCCACTACTGTTGCTACTGCTGTTGTTGGTTCCACTATTTGCTGCTCTTCCATTATTACTACTATTAGTGCTAGAATTTTTCACATAATGTCTACCTGTAATCATGGCTACACTAACTGGTGCTAGCATTGCACCAAATTGACAGTACATATCACAAGTGAATCTCTGTAAAGCAGTATTAAGAAATGGATCATTCTCTAGATCATCATTTAGTTCATTTTTATTTTCCATACCTAAAGCCCCACATGCTATATTAGAATATAAACCAATTAATGATTTTCCTAATGATTTAGTCATCTGGCCACTTAATTTGCTCTCATATCTTGTTGACATATTATTGATCTCATCTGCGTTCATCTCCATTATTTGTTGTTCAGTGTATTCTTTACTTAGATGTTGTTTAGAATTGCCTGATAGCACACAATTAATCAGTCTATTCCTTTTTTCAGGATCCACTTCTTCCATTGGTTCTTCAATTAATGGCTGTTCTATCTTTTTCTTTCTTCTAACATTTCTTTTAGGTTTTATTTCTTTGGCGACATTCTCTTCTAAATTAGTTAGTTGATCAAGTATCTTAGAATCCATTACTATATTTATAAGATAGAAAATCTTACGCAACTTATAACATGGATACATAATTGCAAAAATAATTGCTAATAACAAAATGAAGTTAACGTATTCAATCATTATATTATTAATTAACAAAATTATAACTAGCGTATAACTAGTGTATCGACAAATTTTAGCAGGATTTTAACAAATAATAACTAGTTGGCTGGTAACACTTCAGTATAGGTTTAGAATATGGCAGATTTTGCAGGAGTGTTTTCAATCTATCTCGTTCATTCTTATCTGGCACAACATCATTCTCCCTTAAACAATCTTCAAAACTATCTCTATCTTTGGTGAAGAACAAGCAAAGCCATTTACATGGTGACCACTCAAAAAAAACTTTCAAATTCCAGGACATTCCAGGACATTCCAGGACATTTTACCTTTTTTTCCAGGACATTTTAAATTAAAATCCAGGACATTTAAGGACAAAATTGAAAAAAAAAAAAAAATTCCAGGACATTCCAGGACAACAAATAAAGTAAAGTCATGTATTTCTTTGAGCTTAAAACTAAAAGCTGTAACAACATAAGAATTCAATCTCTGAACTAAAATAAACACTAGCTAGCCAAACAAAAATTAACACCATAACAAAATAGCAACATAAGACTACAAAATACTTTTCCAATCAAACAATGGAATCCTTTCGAAGTATTAATGCTTGCTCCATCTGAACACACTCGTCAAATTGTTCCTTCTTGGTGTTGGCTAACATTCGTAAATCGTTTGATCGTCCAAGGATTTGAAAGTCAGCATTTGTGTGTGCTTTCAATGCCAATTCATCAGCATATTTAATGAGAGTGTTTATACTGGTTTGGAGGAATTGTTTGCACTTCTTCAATTTCAGTTGAAATAACCTTTCGTTTCAATGCTTTTCCAGAATTCACTTTTAACTTCTTTTCATTATTAATTTCAACATAACGCGATCTTGCACACTCGACAGACTTAACTAATTCCCTTGTAATTGGAATGTTGTGTACTCGCACTTCTTTTGCAATCATGTGATCGTGCAGAATTCTTAATGATTTCAGCGAACATTCTGACTGGTTCTCTTTAATGAATTCTTTATTTGCTTTGAAGCCTCGTTCAATAGCAGATTGTCCGTGACTCAGGCAGAATACGAGCTTAAATACTCCATAAAGACTCGAAACCTTTTGTTTTTAGAAACTGGGCAAAGAATGTATCTAGCCTTTGATCAAACTTTTCAAATGAGAGAAACTTTTCCTGGTGTTCAGGTACAACATCATCAATGAGCTTTGAGAACTGTTCTTTAGCATCATCAGCAACTTTAGGGGTGACTTGCCCTAAAGAAGTTAGCTTTTCTAACATCTTGGAAAATCTTAACTTTGAAACTTCTCTTTCATCCCTAATGGCCAGCCAGTTGGGATTGATTGAACTGCAGCATCGAATGATCATGTGTTTCAGGGGGCATTTCTCTACCATGTGACTGGTCACACTGGATAAGAACAGAACAGTTTCTTGATGAAAGTTTCGAAGGGAACTTCCTTTAAAATCACCGCTTCTCCGAAATTGTGAGATGTGGAGTTGTGCACCCATACCAACATCAATCGTTTCAGAGGTTTATGTATGTTCTTATCCGAGACATCGATCTTTAAAAGTTTCATTGTTGTATCAGCCTTTTTTATGGTATCTGAAGGTATCAATCAAAAAATAAAAAATGGTAAGGAAAGATCAGTGTTAAATAAATAATCAGCACCTTTCCCATTTCCCAACCAGACTTCTTGATGCCATTTTTCAAGCTTCCATGTACAGTATGCAGGCCACATGTTCCGATATTCACTAGACCAGCTAGTTCATCAAGATCACGTTTTTCAGAAAAGAAAGAAAGAAACTTTAGGTTGACATTTGGTCCATCTGAAGATATTTGCATAAGACTTTTTGGATCAACAGATTTGGACCCATTCAAAAAAGTTTTGAGTATTTGCTCTGCATTTGCACCACCCATGAATTCAGAGTTCATGTACCTTGTTATGGAAATATCTTTCTCATTATCCCAACATTTGACCAAAATATCCATTTTTCTCTTTTGTAGTTTTTTGTTTAAACTTTCATGTAAAAATTAAATATGCAGCCTTCAAACTAAATTCCAGGACATTCCAGGACAATCTCTAAAAAAGAAGGAAAGTCCAGGACATTCCAGGACATTCCAGGACAAAAACTAAATTCCAGGACATTCCAGGACATTCCAGGACAGTGGTCACCATGATTTAACTTGTTCTCTAACGTCTTTTGAAACCGAATTATACTTTTGTGTTTACCCATAGGGAGTGATTTCTATGTCTACCAGAAAATGCAAGTTCTGATAGTACATCACGTTTTTTATTTATTTCACCTTCAGCAGAACAATCATCAATTATAAATAGTGTTTCGTGGCCCTTAAAAGTATTGGTAAATAGTCTAATCCATTCATTTAATTTACATTCTACATCATAAACAACAAATACACTTTCATCATCGAGTAACCACGTTCTTGATAGGTACGTCTTATTATTTAAAACTGTTGGACATAGAATAATAATGTATTCAAAATGGTGCTTATATTTAGTTTCAAGTAGTTTTAATAAGTATTCGGTTTTACCACATGCGGTTGCACCAACAAACATTGCACTATGAGGAAATTTTGGAAAGTTCATTATATATTTAGTACATAATATTAACAAATGCGCCATTTAAAATGTTAATTTGGGCATCCATAAATAGATAGAGATAACACTGCAGATTACCACCAGCTCCAGTCGTCTTTGTAATAGCAAGATTAATACCTTCTGAAGCATTTTCAATACGTCTACCTGTTCCATGTAATGTGTTATCATCGGAAGATCTGAAATCCAACCACAACCCAAATTGTTTTGTATAATAATCTACCATTCTCATATCAAATACATTTAACTCATGTTGTGCTGAGCCATGTTGTTTCAATCTTCCAGCACCAAAGTGTTTCTTGATTTCATCCCATTGGTGATAGCTTTTCATCCCCTGTGCGTATAATTGATTAGATTTTCCCTCGACGGCTATCTCAACATTAGTAATTTTAGGGTTGTAGAATTTTTCAGTGTCTCTTGCCCAATCAGTCTCTTTTGTAAACAGCATTAGAATACCTTTTAGACTCTTGGCTGGTGTGTTAAAATTCATATTCCATTTCGTATCACCATCTTTAAGGACAAGTCTGTGTCTTAAAACTCGATCATACAAAATACTTGTCCTCATATATTCAGTTTTGACATCAGATGCCAATCTTGAATTAGAAATTACATCAAACTCCAATGAGATGTTGCTAATTGTGTATGTGGCGTCCGTTTTATCACTCTTAATCACTTTATTGTATTCATTAAATGTAAGTTCGTAAGAAAGCCTACCCACTAGTCCAGACTGATAGAAGGGCATAGAACTTTCTAGCATTTCAAAGTCTAGTGGAATACAAAACTTATTACCAAATGTTGTAGATATTGCTTCATCTCCAGTATTGGCCACTTTGTCTCCTGCATCAATTCGATATTTAATAGCATTTTCAGGTTGTCCATTTCCTTTGGTAACAATACCTTGAAATATAGCATTTCGTCTTTCAGCATATGCCATCCATAGGTCATAATATGTGTCAAGTGTGTCACTATCATCAATACTAAGTATTTCATTGCCCTCGATTTTTATAACTTTTTTCTTAATAATGGCCCATCCAATATTTTTAACCAATGTTCTGTTCAAATCATCTGTTGAATTAAGAGTAATATCAAATGTTAACCTGGTTGTTCCTGGAACTATGACATCATTAGCTTCCAAATTTGGAAATCGTACATTTAACATCTCATTTACTCCAATAGTAGTTGGATTATTAGTGACGGTAAGATGTTGTCTATTCCCTTTAATTCCAAAAGCACTTCTAAGTGATCTATTAGGATTTAGTTTTTCTCCTGTGGTTGCCATTATATATTTATACAATAGAAAAAGTTAAATAATATGTAGAACCACAGATGTAGGTAAATTACTGTTTATAATATTTCTGTCATTATCTCGTAGCTCAACTTTAATATAATCTATTATACCATTTCTCATAGTTTTGTATTGAACATTAGTTGGCTCGAATATTATTGTATCACCAAATGAAACATCTTTTGGTGTGTATCCAATGAAGAAGGGTATGAAGGGTACTGGATGGAATCCCATTATGGAGGTTATCTGTTGTAGAGAGAGTATCAGTGGAGAAAGTAAATGATTTTTTAGATAGCAGAAGATCAACGTAATACACCTTTCCCGAGACCATGAGTCATACTTTTTGTAAACTCGTAAAATGTGAATACAATATTTGAATTCAGTATAGTTTGTTTAGTTTATGTGTAAAAGTTTAACTTGGTACGCCAACCAGAAGTGCTATGTTGAGGAGATATATATCACAGTTAAAGTCTTCTTAATGCTCAAGTTACCATGTCCCGCCTCGTTTTCAAAAAGAGGTTGGACATGCCGCAAATCTTTAAATTAGAATAGCAGGTTGTTTACTTGCTGCATTGTTTCGCAATTTTCTTTGCTTATCACATTTTTGACAAGGAATTCAAATCTGTTGTCCGTTTTTCATAAAACTCAACATAAAAAGTTGCGGCACATCAAAGGAATAAGTCTCGGGAAAGGTGTATTATCATTATCATATACTTTGAGTTTTTCTCGCAACTTGATTGGCTAATCTGCACGAAATATATGCTGTATTTTGTTTTTCAACCGCGAAACGAGTGCAATTTTTACTTATACAGAGTGCAAAAAGCTTATATTCTTCCTTTGATTGGCTGATTTAGCGTGCAAAAAGCGTATATTTTTTCCTTGATTGGTTGAAAATTCGTAGGAAAAGCCTATTATGTTCTTAAAAACGAAAACTTGTCGGTGAATTTATTTTCACAAATATACATTTTATGATTCGAAAATTTTCTTTTGTTTCAACAGTCATTAAATAGTCATTACTCATAGAGCACGCGCTCTCAACTGGGGATTAAAAACAATTGAATTATATCAGCCAACTCAAAAGAATTATATAATAGCATGACGATGGAGTTCTGTGTTATTTGGCTTCACAATGATAATTTATTCTTTTAAAAATTCATAGTTCTTATTTCCATTCAAATTCTTTCAAGCGTGACATGAACATAATTTGTTATAATGATCTAAATCGCACGTGACTTCATAAATTCAAATAATTTATAAGTTCATAAATATAAATGAAATAAATTACCTTGCAGTGATTTTATTGGCCCCATAACAATGCTTGTTAATATCGTGAACATAATTAAGCAGTGTGCAAACCGACTATGTGAAATTAACATGATATAAGACCAAGTATATGATAAACAAGTTATCGCACACGCTCTCGAAAAATATCGGTTGATATTTTTTTCGTTTTTTATGTTCTCGTATATTTCGCTCGCCTAAAGGCTCGTGAAATATGTAACAAGAACATAAAAACACTCAAAAAATATTGCCGATATTTTTCTCGGCACTGTGCGATAACTAGTACTTATTTACTCCTAATATGTTGTGAAGATAGTAATCAAACTTTTTTATTCCACCTCCAATTATAGATTTTCCAGTTAATGTACTATAATTTATTCTACTGCTGATATGTCGTAAAATATCATTAATACTATAGAACCCCTTTTTAACAATAATGTGTGTATCATTTTTTAGATACATCTTCTCGTCTTCTTCAATGTTGTAAAACGTGTAAACCAAACGTGCTCTAACTAAACCAATTCTTTTACTATTATTTCTATTGTCGATAGGTTTTTGCAAATCGATACCTTTTGAAATGTCATCTATTACAATATACATTTTCCAAGTTATATAATATAATGAATAGAATTTATAAATACGATCCTAAAATATCCGGGTTTTATGAACCAAACGGTGGAAAATACCTACAACAAATCAAAGCAAAGGATTTATACATACAGAATATAGTGGTTTCAGAGAATGTAGGTGATATTGAGAGTTTCCAGAGTAAGTTTCCAAACATATTTACCAACTACGAGGTTGGAGCAGTTAGGGCAGGAGATCCAACATTTAACAACTGGAAAACCAACCCATTCAAACTATGGCAGACCCAATTAAATTTTGCAGTATTTCTATCAACAAGCGTATGTGGAATATCACCCAAGCATTTAAATGAAACAGATCATTCTTTGTCTAAAAGCATATACAGATTCCATCTTTATTATCACATTAGACGGATATTCAAAATACTGAGAAGTCTATCTACCATATCAACAAGGGTTTTCCGCTAGTAATAATACATTCACTAGGGATAAATATCTGCAATTATGTAGAGAACATGGTGTTGACAGCAATTATAATACATGGAGAAATGAAAACTATATGAGTTCATACCAAAGTAAGAGACCAGAATATAACAACACACCTGGTGATTCATATTATGATTCCAACAGTTTTGCTAGATGGATTATAGAACATTCGAGGGGTTTAACAACAATTGGCGTACAGAAATTAAGTGAATCCGTGAGAGCCTACTCTTATCTTCTACTAACATCCCAAACGTCTACAAGATCTAGTATTCTGGGTAATACAGGTCCAGCATTAGATTGTCAACAAGTGTTTCTGAATAACTTTGAAAACATAATTAATAGACATGTGGATATAGCTGAGGATATTAAAAGATTCCAGGATACATTACAATATGCTAGAAGTATAGTCGATTATGTTGTTGGTGAGAATATGTATATGTTACCAAGTGATATGAACCTTAGAATTGGGAAAGTGAATAACTATAATAATGAAATCCTAGTATCAAAATCAGACTTTGGCTTGGGTACTAATCTTAAAGTTAATACAGAAAAGAAACCGGATCTAAAACCTATACCAAAAGAAAAGAAACCAGATCCGACTACACCAAAGAAGACAGATCCTACAATTCCAAAGAAGAAGACTACTGATAATACAAAATCAGAAGTACCGACAGGTGAAATAACTCATGAGGAGGAGAAAATAGCTGTAATTTTAACTATAACTACTGTGTTTTCAATATTGTGGTATCTTTTTTAGATAGATTATCCTCTTTTTCTTGTCATAAAGTATGTATAGATTAACACACCTATACCTGTAATAAGTGCCCATACATTTTGTGATAGCCATCCAATGGCATCCTTTGCTCTATTTAGTATCCATGCGACCACGGATCCTATTATACCTGGTAGTGCTGCTGCTGCTTTTCCTGCTAATTTACCAAGTAGGCCAGCGAGTGCTTTCAATTTGTTCTTTATCCATTCCTTAGCACCTCCTTTGCCACTAGGTGTATCACCACCTCCACCACCGGCTGCCGATGCTGCTGCTGATCCGCCACCGGTTAATGCTTCAACGAGGAAACCAATAGTCATACCAAAGGCTGTCATAATTGATATTATTGTTACACCTTGTTCACGGAAGAGGTTTTTAATCCTTTCACCTAGTGTACCGGTTTCCTTATCTAAAAAGCGTTTAAGTGAATCTTTAATATTGTTTATTTGGTTTAAAATTTTGTTCCTTAATATGCTAATCTGTTTATTTCTTCCACCCAATTCAATCTCTAAATCAACAATCCTTTCATCAATATTATTCAATTCTATCGCTTTTTCATCCTCCGTATAGTCCTCACTATTTGAAATTTCCATTTTCTTTTCTTGTTCTAATTTTATGTGATTTTCTACTTTAATCTGTTCAGCCATAGAATTTCTAAGAGCCCCACTTAATATTTGCATTGCTTTATCATGACCTTTCAGCTCTCGCTCTGTCAATCCAATAATTAGTGGCGTATTTTCATCCATTTCATTCACAAATCATATGCTTTGAATATAGTGGTGAAGATTGTTCAGACGCTGAAATAGTTAAACTATTGAGTTGGTATAAATATTACCATAAGTTGTACATATGCTACAAATGGAAATATAAACGTACTAAAAAACTAAAATTGGTTCTAAATATGGTTAGTATAACATTAATTGTTGTTGGTGGGATTGCTGGAACAATAACCGCAAATGCCATTATATTGGGAACTATAAGCGGTGTTGGTGTCATCATACAGGGATATATGATGAAAACAAATATTACTAACAAGGTTGAGATGTATAAATTTGCATACACATCATACAATAAGGTTCTTACCCAAATACAATCATTTCTAAATGGAATAAAATATGAGGATACTACATTTCTATCAGATATGGTGATATTAGATGGTATTATTACTGACCTATGTCCACCAATCCCCAATGGGATGAGTAACAAGTATGAGAAGATTTATGGTCCATAGATATTATACTCCATATATTATAAGAATGGATAAGATTTATTACTCTGATACTGGCTACTGGAGAGGTAGAAGTGCAATAAGTAAGTTGGCTAAAAAAGCTGGTACAACCAATGAAGAAGCAGAAAAATGGCTACTGAAACAACCACTGTATCAAATATATCTACCAGCACCAAAGTATGTTCCGAGACCCAATTCCTCATATTCTATTTATGCTACACCCAATGATATACACCAGGTAGATGTCTTGTATCTTTCACATGATAAGTACAAAAGAAAAACATATAGATATGCTCTCTGTGTTGTGGATGTAGCTAGTAGGTATAAATCAGCATATCAACTAACTAGTAAAAGCTCAAAAGAAACTGCTGAAGCCTTTGATTGGATATATGTTAATACTGAACTAAAATTCCCCAAAACACTGATTTGCGATGCTGGCAAAGAGTTTTACGGTGATGTTACCAAACTTATGAACAAGCATAATGTCATAATACAACGTGGTGATCCTAGCCAACATAGAAGTCAAGGTATTGTTGAACGATTTAATAAAACATTAGCAGATAGACTATTTAGTTATCAATACCATAAGGAGTTTGAAGATCCATCAAAAAGTAACAGAGAATGGGTTGGTAGATTGCAAACGGTAGTTAGTGCATTGAATAACGAAAAAACCAGACTAATTGATATGAAACCAGTAGATGCCATAAAACATACTTCAATAAAACAGGGATTTTCAAAGCCCATCAAAAGTGATAATAAAACATTGCTAGATGTTGGTACCAACGTTAGATATCTATATGAGCCTGGTGAATTGGAAGGACAAATTTATAAAGGTGAAAGACGAAAACGATCTACTGATCCAATATGGTCGGTGGACGTATATAAAATAAAAGATAGATACATTAAACGTAATCAACCAACGTTATATTATTTGGATGGTGGTCCTAAGAGATCATTTGTTTCTGAAGAGTTTCAGCCCATTTGGAATCCTTAGATATTAAACCCCATATTCTTTCTATTTCCTTTTGCCTAGATTGTGTTTTTAATTGTGGAATTATTTTTGCATAATCGTTCATACCCAGTGCTTGGAATATGTTTTTTAGTGTAAAGTAATAGTTTATAAAGCTCTTTTTCTTATTTGGTTTGTACTTATTGTATAGGCGACTTATGACAGTAAATAGATGTTGTGCTCGATTACGTTCCTCTATTGTTAGATGTGGAAACGGTTGATTCATTAATGTGAAATAAATGTAAAATATACTATTTTTATAGGACATCAACTTGTTCTTCTTTAATAGTGATTCTAGTATGGGGATACTCAATGGTATAACATAATTGTATACTAAATTGTCTGTATTATTAATCTGACTCCATCACGTTTTTATCACATCATCAGGTACCACTTGATCTTGCATACATATGAACTGTTTTAGGAAACAGTGAAATTCCCACCCCTCTTGTATATGCACTTCTTACGAAATGTACAACGTTCAAAAACACTGTATGAATTTATATAAACTGGAATATCACTAACTACACGACATTTTGGACAAACTAGTGTCGATGCTGTTGTACTCTTAATCTTATCCACATCACAAGTACAATCTATATCATCCTTATCATCCTTATCATCAGTATCACCAAAATAATCATCCATATGATACTCTATATAATTAAGTAAATCATCATCATCTAATTTAGACATTTTTATATCTGTAAGTTTATTCATTTATACTATACATACATGTTATTTCTTTAAATCTATTCCATTAAACTATGACGTCACAACTACCATTATAACATTTGAACTTTTTCTATACCATACATTGTAGAAATAAACAGTTGAACTTTTTCTATACCATATATTGTATATATACATCAAATTATAAAATCGTAATAATCCAAAAATTTGGTATATACAGTTAATACCACAGGTTCAAAAAATATATCATCGCTGATCCTTGGTAACACCATAAACATACACTTGCAGACCCTCTCAAATGGTAAAATATAGCCTTCTGACAGTATGTGTGGTATAGTAAACCCTAAATATGGATCCCCCATTCCTTTCCATGTTTGAGGATTATTCACCCCACAACATATGATGGGGGCATGAGCACAGTTTTTCATGTGGTTTCATAAGGCGAAGCCAAAGGGTGTACAAGTAGTCATAGGTATGGGGCGTTCTAGCAAAGTTTTAGTACTAAAACTGTGCTAGAACCCCCATACCTATAACTACTACAAGATCTTGCGCAAGCCAATTTTTTGCACAAAACAGTAGTAACAAGTTTTAACTTAAATGAAAAGTGATGACTATAGGCTATTTTTGGAGGGAATTAAAAGGTCTTTCCAAGAAAATTTAGTCCGAGTCTCCAAATTCTCCCATTTGGTCAATTTTACCCTTGTGCCTTTATGCTTCCCAAAACACTTGGTTACTACTATAAAACGAAATGTCAACAACTGAAAATTATGTTTTTGATTAGGTCACGTTAATTTAGACACAAAAAGTTAAGAAAAATGTTTAGAATGTATTTTTGGGTCTGCCCGTGCCACGGGAAGCATAAAGAGCGCAAAGCGGTATAATAGGGATACTGTAGTAGTAGTAGTAGTAGTAGTAGTAGTAGTAGTAGTAGTAGTAGTAGTAGTAGTAGCAGCAGCAGCAGTAGAGCTCTTACTAAGATGTCGATCTGATTTGCATGCAAGTAGCATGCTTAATTACTTGTTTGTTTTATCTTAGTACTATCTTATAAATGTACATCAGACAAAAAGAGATATTTTTCTTGGAAACTAATGTTGTATAAGTGTTTTGAGATTAAGTTGTTTTAAAGTAACATAATAACAAAAAGTCACTATTTGAAATAAATGTATTTAATCATAAACAATTTTAGAAGGAATCAATATTTGGGTGCAATTTTGGAGGGTCTTCGTATTTTTAGGCGATTAAGGAGAATTTCGGTGTGATTACCCTGTAACTTTTTTCACATATAAATATACATAAAAATGAATTTGTTAACTAAATGTAAGACATACCTGTTGAAATGTACAAAGCTTGTTAATAACCGGCAACTGTCCCTTGAGAACTAAAATGTAATAATATAAATAATAAATATGTATACATTTACTACTATCATCAGTGTTTGAATTAAATATTGAAAGTGATCCGCGAAATAACTATAATTTTTTCAGCATTTCTTCTCATTTTTTTTCGCTTGCAGAAGGATGGCTGCAAGAGAAATACACTTTTAGGAAGTGTTTTCAAACCTAGGAACTCATTAAGTATTCAGGTAAAAATGAAACTTATCTTGAAGAGAAAAAAAAACTTGTAAAATGAATGAAACTTTTTTTTCTTTCTTTCAGAGATTTAATTGATTTTGAATTCTTGTTTACACATTTAAAAAATAGGTGCTTATGTGAGTTTTTTTACCTGTTGGATATTTCGCAATAATAAAGAAAAATTTAAAACACCGAAAATAAAATTTATGCGTAATACACGTTTTTAAATATTGAGTTTTGATCCGCGAATTTCTTGTTTGTCACGCAAATTTGATCTGCGAAAAAAAATGACTTGCGAATCGCGATTCGCGGACCATTAATTTTAACGCTGATTATTAAAAAAAGTCATGACAGGCAAGAAAACAGTGGAAGTGTTTAACAGCTCTATCTTGACTGAAATTTTTTTAAGACATATATAACATAAATAGTAGTTATCGCACAGTGCCGTGAAAAGTATTGACATTATTTTTTTTTAATTTTTATGTTTGTGGACAATATTTTTTGTGAACAAGTGCAATAATTAGTTTATCACATAAACCGGGCAAAATTCATTGTATTCAGTAGACTTGGCAGATTATTTTTTAATTTCAGTCATGGTTCATAAAATCCTTTGTTTAACTGCAAATAACATTATTGCAAGATAATATATGTGATTTAATTCATGATAAATCTCCTTATTTTAAATAATCAAATTAGATTCTCAGCAGTGGATAGTGTTAGCTCCTTAAAGATTTTTTAACGACTATATGTATACAAAAGAATATACAAAACAATAATCAAACTGTGAATATTTATGTCCATTTCATAAAAATTATTAGTTATTTGAGAAGAAAATTTTGGATTAAATTTACAGACAAGCTTTTTGCACCGTAGAATTGAAAGATAAGTAAAAATGGCAATTGTTTCTCAGTAGAAAATAATAATATAGCATATATTTTGTGTAGATAAGCGAGTCAAAGTGAAAGAAAAACTCAACCATATGATAAACTTTATTTCAAGATAAATTGCAGAGAATGCCAATCATATGTTATCGCCTATGTAAACATGCTTCTCACTAGCATAAAAACGAAGCTGAAAATAATAGTGTGACCCCCCCCACACTGGGGGTGGATCATTTCAAATTTTCCGTTATTGGGAGGAACCAGAATTTTTGGAAATTGATGAGGGAGAACCCTTTAATAGGGAGGGATGAAAAATTAATCAGGGAATGCACGATAATAGTTTTAATTAGTAAAAATTTCTCGTCCAATTATTATACAAGTTTTGTTCAGATATTTATTTTTAGGAAATTACTGCGCAATTTCTCTAAAATCATTTACTTTCAGCCTTCCTCCCTATTTCTGCATTAAAATGTCATTTTTGTCATTTCTTTTACCATGCTTTCATTCCAATTAAATTTGCTGTAGTGTTGCGAAATTGAGGAGATTGAGGAGATTGAGGAGTTTTTATGAAGCATGGCAACCCAGCAGATATTACTAGCTATAAATATTATTAGGAAAGTCTGACTTGCTAAAAGATCAATAGATCATAGTCTAAAACCACATCTGTATACAAATAAATAGAGATCTGCACACTCAACTATTTCTCACAGATACCTACAAGTATCTGCCGAAGCAAAGCAACAATTTTCTCACCCATCCACCCCAAAATATGATGATATTAATGTTATTTATTGTGTGTGTTTTTATGACACACTGACATTACATGGATGCTTGGTTGGGCTGTATAAATCCAGTTCTAACTGCAGTACAATCTGGCTATCTTAAAAATGTAAAGTTTTTTTTAACTGAAAGTCGCCTTCTGTAACTCCCATATTCTGGTCTTGAAGATCTCTAGGGGATGCCTTGTACATCACAGCAGGTTGCATCTACTAATTTTCAAACTATTACTGATGGGCAAGATAAATGTATCAGGCATTACGTACATTGTTTCCAGGAACGCTAAAAATCCAAAACTAAAATCCAATACCCAGGGCAGGTGGTGATTTTATTTTACCTTCATCATGGTTCATCATCAGAAAAAGCCCTGTTAAGCTGTGGAGGCAAATAAAAATGGAAACATGCAAGATCACCAATGCATTTTAAAGCATACTTTAAAATAGTTTTAGTGTATATAGACAAAAAAGAGCACAAAATTAATAAACCAAGAAACCAGAAATTTATGTTATATTTCACATGTACAAAAACAAAAAAGAAAACAATACCCTGAACACAAAACAAACGAGGGCGGGTAGCAACCTGCGAAGACAAACTAATGAAAAAGACACAAAGAAAGTACAAGTTAAAACAAAATCTTGAAGAAAAAATGTTGAAGAAGTTGGAAACTATAGGTAGGTTTGTTCACACTTCTTCAACATGTTTTTCTTTCTTTTAAATTGTGGAAAAGCATACACAGAATGCGGCCATGGCAGAAAGTACAGCTAGTGCATTTTAGACGTTGGTTACTCGACCTACACCTCTGCCAAAGTAAAACTTTTGCGAGGACTGGCCAAGTGATACTGTTTTGCCATTCGAATTGTAGCTCATCACAAAAACTTTCTTTAGAATCAACAGAATTGAATGAGCAGTCAAAAATACCAAACGCATCAGAACTTTTGCTATCAGACATTTTGTTTCTCCATATACTAAGAGTAACACCGAAAGAGTAACGCAGCTATGATGTTATCAGCCTTAAAATTTTAAATCGCTCTTATTCAACATTAGGGTAAAAATAGCTTATAAAAAATTCATTTTTTGTTATCGTCTCGTCATACTCGTTTATTTCAACAAAAACAACAACCACAAAAATTTGACCTCTGTTTCCCTTTAATGGAAATCAATTTCTTGTTTGAGAGAAAATATATTCAAAATAAAATGGCTGCTGTAAACAGAAGATATGTTTTGCCACAAAATTTAAAAATACCTACCTTATGAATGGTAGAGAACAACATTGGAGAGGATAAACTGACTCAGATCAACTACATGTTTTGAATCAAAGTCCTTCAAAGTAAGTGCCGATCTCAACGGGCAAAATTTTGCCGACCTAAAGCAAAAATTAGGTCGGAAAACCGATCTGACAGGTCGGCAAGGTCGGCATTTACTATTTTCTGCCCTCTCATCAAATACTGTGATATATACTTTTACCTCAGGGAAATCAGTTTGTAGTGATGCACTCAGTCAAGCCCTAGACCATCGCTGTTCTCTTCGGCCAGGACAAAACTTCCTGCGAGTTATACAAATACAGAGCATACGCTTCAGACCACGTCATGATACTTTTCAATCATTTTGAGGCGTGCGATGTTCACACGGCATAATTTTCAATGGTGTGCGATGGCGTGTGCTCATTTTTGTTCCATTTTTCTTTCTCAAGTAATCATATAACTCGCATACAGCAACACTAATTTTGCCATGTTTTAAAAAGCAGGTAATTTGTTGCGACGAAACTAAAATGTGCGATGCGTTAATTATTCATTATTTTTGAAAAAAAAATTTATACGTTAATATTATTTTTTTAAATCAAACAAAGAAAGGGCTGCAAGCGAAATTTATTAGACGCCAACTTTGTAATCATAAAAGTAGTTACGTGGTTAAACAAAAGTCTAAAATTTTTATGACGATTTATAACAAAATTAGTTGCTTTTGCTAAAATAGACAAGACAGAAAATTTTCGTCGTAACACCCTCCTCCGTTATAAATATTATATATGTTTAACACAGCAAGGCTTTCCGTCAATACCATTCAGGAAAAATAATATAAACAGGGTGGGATACGCTTATCGTAACACCCCCTCGTTATGAATTTAAATATATAATTTTAATGTTCCGAAAGACTTTGAATATTATCAACTAAACTCTAGTCTGTATAAAAATTTTGTACTTACATTTAGATTTTCTAATAAGACTGCGCAAAAAACATTAAAAGAACACTGGATTTTTTATAAAAATAATTTTTCGGTTTTCTTACTATTTCAAGTGGGAGGAGAACAACTTGCTATCAATTTCTAAACTATCATCACTCGAATTATCATCGTTGGTTTCACTCTCATCGCTTTCATCAGAGATTGCTACTGTAACTCGGGGTGCTTTCTCTGGGGAGTTATCTGCAAGTTTTGTTGTCCTATATGTTTCGACATGTACTTTTCCACTGCAGCTTCCAGTATTTCCTCTTTTTCTGCCTCCGTCCAAATAGTGTTGTTTCCAGCGATTATCATGGCGTCTTCCATGGTGGTGTGCTTCATACTCAAACGTCAATCCGAAAGCAAAGTTGTCAAAGTGCTAAAAACTCTCTCGACAGCACTGTTTGAGGAAGAGATACATATTACGAGCTCAACCAGCATTAAAATATTAGGATATTTCTTTTGTTGACTCCGAATCAAGTTGGCCCAAACGTCAGTGGTTTTCTTAAAAGCTTTGTATTGCGTTTTTCCTAGTGTTTGTACAGCCTTCCATTCGTTAAACACTTTGTCTTTCTCAAAACCGGCTGCTTCAAGTGGTGATTTGAATTTGGTGATCAATGTCTTTATTGCTTCCACTCCATTCTTGGTTCGATCTTCTTCCCAGTATTGTGGATCCACCCACATCATATACTTTGAAATATGTCGTTGTTGGTAAGAAAAGATGAGAAACGATCCTTTATCAGTGGGATGATAGTTTCGATCGCCTCACTCCTTATGACTAGGGCATCTTGACACGCGGTTTCGGTAGCATTCGTCATGTTCAATTCGATACCAATGAATTCATGGTTCGCGGATTTTCTTCATTCATGACCTGCCTTTGGGTATTCCGACACGACAGTTACAAGGTTATTTTCATCACTTAGATTGAACTTTCTCAGAAAACTGTTTATTGTGTCGTCGTCTTCATTTTTCATTTCTTCCAGCGTCAAAATTGTCTGTTCGACAGCTGGTTTTACTTCATATCCGTTTTCGAATACACTGTCTAAACCCGCTTTCAGACTTTCAGCATCGCAGCCACCGAAATCTGCCATCTCGAGAAGAGAGACCATGTAATACACAGGAAGCCCCTCTTTTTCAGTACGTACCAGTACCAGCTCTTTCTCATTCCCAGTTTTACGGGCTTGGGAACCATCAGATAGGACAGCCATAAAGTGTTTTCCAGCAATAACAGCCGCCACCTTTTCACGGATCACGTCAGCAATAGTATGGATGAATTTGCGTGCTGAAAATACACAAAATGATATATGATAGTAATACTAGTAATATTAGATAGTAATACTGTTTGCTGTGTTTTGTGCTTCTTTTCGTAGATTGGACGATTTGGAAATGCAAGAGTTAAAGAAATCACAACCTCGATCCCACAGCTTTCCATTCCTCTTTCATCAGATAGCAAAACGAACTTCTGAATGCTATGGTGCATGGCTACAATACTTACTGAGTTTCAATAATTATCTATTAGACACCTGCATGTCAAATTTTTAGGTCCGATAACTTTCAGAGGCTTTGATATTGGCTATTACTCGAAACTACCCCTAAAAATCTCTATGAAACCCTTATAATGGGGAAAATATAATAACTCCTGTTAGGATTATCTTAAGAACTTGAAACTTACAACACAACTTTGTTTCATCAAGAAGAATTATTTTACAATTTTTGGACACGTGATTAATCCGATTTTCCGATTTTTTCGGATTTCACCCGAAAATCGAAAAACACCGGATTTTCAGGCAATTTTTGGCAATTTTTCATCCGATCTATGTAAAAACGGGAAAATATGTTAAATAACATTTATTTAGCTTTCCGAAACTTCAAACAGAATGTAAAAATTCACTCTAGAACTAAAGTAATTGAATTTTAAGCATATAGTGGCATTTTAAACAAATTTCAAGCTTTTGATGACGTCACAGAAAATGTGCTGACACAAACAAAAATTTATTGCTGCCATTTTGTTCCTTTTGTGCCGTATTATAAGTGTGATAAGTTTGATTCAATTTGGACAAGCCTATGAAAAGTTATTAAGGGGGGGGGGGGGGGGGCGGATTCCGCCCCACCCCCGGTCATAATATGTTCGAAAAACCCCGGACCGAATAGGGTTAAGGGGCCCTGGGGTCTAGGTTGCAACAATGATGAAATTGTTAAATTTTGTACAGGCTGTAATTAGTTTTAATGTTTTTATAGATTTTGATTGTAACTTGTAATATTTTTAAATATTAAGGGAATGTTTTTATTTTTACGTCAGTAATTAGGTGTAACTTGAGTAACAGCAGATCACCGAATGAAAGCGTTAGGAATGTTAGGAAATATAAAAAACTAACCAGCTTTGTCATTATCTTTGCCTTGCACTAAACGAACACCATTTTCTCGTTGACATTTCACAAGAAAGCTAAAATGTTTATGGGGCATTGATGGGGTTGACACTAAGTTCCACGCAGTGCGTAGAAGCTTTTTATAGCAATCACGTGCTGAGGTATTAATCGAACTTTCAATAGTACATTTCCATTTTGTTCCTTGTCCAGTTTGTTCTCCTGAAGTGCCACCGTTCTCTTCCTTTTCTAAATCCACGGCCAATTTGTGAAGCTCTCCAGCGAGATGACGATCAACCTTGAAAGTAAGTCCACTCGACGACATTGCGAAACGTTAAAACAACATCACGCCGAGGGTGATCATGTACTTACATTATGTAATTATTATGTCCAGCCTTTACAGCAGCACCTTTCAATCCCTTTGAAATTTTCTCCTTATGTTTCGCGCACAGTTTACACCAAATCTCAATTACACACGTTCTACCAGATACTTCGCTTGTTTTATAACCTATCACCTTATCGTGGCCCCAACGTAAAAATGTCGAAAGATCTTTCGTTACTCCCTTATTACCTTCCATTCTGCTTGAGTTTGTCGAAAGCAAATGTTGTTAGCAACTTCACTTCACAATTTCGAATACTGAATATCGAACATTGAACATCGAACATATGTAGAGGTGGAAAAAGTATAGAATTGAAAACCAATAACACCTGCTCTAAATATTAGCATGCGTGTTTTGCTTGTATATATTTGCAACGTACCTGTTTTTTTTGCTTGTCATTTAAACAATTTTATTTCAAAAGCTACACAAATTCCAATTCAATATTTGCATTAATCATTCATGTCAATTGAGGAAGAAAAGAAAACTTAGAAAAAAATAGAAAATTAAAAAAATAGACAAATTAAATCATGCTTCCATACGTATATATTATTCCCCTACACCTTCATTGAACAGAATATTATTTATTTTGGTGTGCGATTAGCGCACGCCTGAGGTATTTAGTGTTTTTTTTTTATGTGTGCGTGCGATCGCACGTCATTCCTGACGAGGCCTGCGCTTTTCCTGAGACTCGGCAAATGTTGTGTCTAACGCTCAACAATTCTTTTATCAATCGGCATGTTTTCGAGTATACTTCTTCGAGAAATAGATCGAATTTTGAGAAAAAGAAGAAAATTATTCATTTATAAATATACTTGAACTCCTCCTGGGTGATTTTTTTAATAAAAAAATTAGGCTGATTTTTTTTTGCCTCGTTTTCAGTCACTGGTTTTTCGAACGTATTATAAATGCAGGAAACTTGATTGACACTGACAAAATACAGATGCTATACTGAGTGCTCTCGAAGAATCTTCTTAATAGCAAGTAAAGCTACATTTTTGATACTTATTTGTGAAACAAGGTCGGTTTTGCTGACGTAATAAATTAATTTTCTCGGCATGCCGTCCAGAAAGAATATAGGGCGGCATGTACAAGCTTACTTCAATTTAATGAAGGTCAGTTTTCAGGTCGGCATTGCCGAGTGCTGACCTAGATTCACAGGGCTGAAGAGATATGTTAGAAAATGTGTTAAAAGTGTTCAAAACATTACAATGCAAAAAAGTAAAAAAAAGTTTTTGTAATATCTTTTTGGAACTTTTGAAATTGCCAAACATGTCACAAAATATTATTTGAACAGATTAGGAAGTTCATGGAGTGGAAAATGTCCCCTGTCTGGTTTGTCTAGTTTTAGGAAAAGTTACAGTAGCCAACATGCTCTTTTAAATCTAATGAGCTTTCTTTGCAAAAAGTTGGATTCCAAAAAGTGTGTTGCTGCCTTGCTCATGGATCTAAGTATAAGGCTTTCGACTGCATTAATCATTAGGCTGCTTATTGCTAAGCTTCAAGCTTATGGTGTTTTCTTTTAGTGCATAATCTTTTATTTGGGGCTATTTAAAGCAGCGCTTTCAGAGAGTAGGTGTTGATGGGGTCTAGGTTCTTAGAAGGAAATTTTAGGGTCTCTACTGTTTAATATATTTTTAAATGATCATCTTTTTCAATAATATGGGGGTACCTTCTAATTTTTACAGTGTATACAATAAAAAAAAAAAAAATCTATATAATAATACGCCAGTTCCGTGTCTCTGTGACAGGCAAAGTGGATGTATTGTTTCTTCTAAAGAAACAGCCGCGGTAACATGTCAATTTTGCTAAACTTTTATTTTTATTCTGTCTTTTGTGTGCTTTTTCAAATTGATTTAAAATTTTTGTTTTAAAAAAGTCATGGTTAATTTTTTTTATTGTTCTCATAAAAACCTTTGTGTAATGATGTAAACTTTATTACACAAAAGTCACGGGTAATTAATTTTTATTATTCCCTTAAGCACGTGTCTATTGTCTACTGTTATATGAAAAACATATTGGTTTTATTTATTCCCGTTAATTGCTTTGGGTTCCAGAATAATAACACAAATTGATAGAAACAATGTATTTCTATTGGAATGAGTAGATACAACACGTTCAGTATGCGTAGACTATTTATGGAGATTTTGGGGGAATGGGTAGGTATGAAGGTGCCTCCTTCGTGCTTCGTCATATGTACAAATATATAATGCATATCCTGAGCGTCAGGATATGCACAAATATATAATGCATATCCTGAGCGTCAGGATATGCATTATAGGTGTCTTCATGCCCTGAGCGTCAGATGCATCGACATGTCCTGAGCGTCAGGCACATGCTAATTATGGTGTTTTCTTCCATACCCTGAGCTTCAGGTGTATGGGAGATGCCCTGAGCGTCAGGGGCTTCAACATGCCCTGAGCGTCAGGGGCTTCAACATGCTAATTACTGGTGTTTTTATTCATACCCTGAGCGTCAGGTGTATGAGAGATGCCCTGAGCGTCAGGGGCTTCATCATGCCCTGAGCGTCAGGCGCATGTTTCTTATTCACATGATGACTACACTAGAGATGCCCGGAGCGTCAGGCGCATCGACATGTCCTGAGCGTCAGGCACATGCTAATTACTGGTGTTTTTATTCTACAATGTTTCTACAATGACTTGTATCAACATTACTTGCCTAAACGGCTGACGAAGGAGGCCCAACACACCCACCAATTAAATTAGAGGCTACCTACAGACTCGTTGCTTCTACCTCTGGACTAAAACCTTGACATAACATGAGCCAAAAGAAATGCCAGGGAAACCTTGAGGCAGAAGCAATTTGTCTGGTTGTGTTGTGCTGCGTGCCCCCATAACAGTTGTGATGCCATTGTCTTTAGTTGCATTGGAGACGTCCATGATATTTCGATTTCGATTCGATTCCATTGCACCACGGTGATAAATTGAATTGGTATCTCACATCCACCATTCGTAGGCGTGTTGATGACATAAAATAAAGAAAAATAGGTGAAATAATCGATATATAAAAAGGGTGGGAGGGTGGGTAACTGTAAGGTACATCTGAAGAACTTGTGCAGTGTGGGTGTTGGGTTCTTATATGCAACCATTAATAATCAAGACCTGGGTAGGGTCCAGTTCCTTTACAAGCAAGTGAGACTAATATCCCTGGCAACATTTAAGATCAGGTCTATAGGTAGAAACCTCCCCACTGTGCCAGGCTCTACATGACATTCTCAATGACTAAGGTAAACCTAATGTATACCAACCATAATGCTAAAGAACTGTACTTCTGTCACCACAATTAACATGAGCAAAACTTGCAGTTTAGCTCCATTTAATTGCTTTGGGTTCCAGAATAACAACACAAATTGATAGAAACAATGTATTTCTATTGGAATGAGTAGATACAACACGTTCAGTATGCGTAGACTATTTATGGAGATTTTTGGGGAATGAGTAGGTATGAAGGTGCCTCCTTCGTGCTTCGTCATATGTACAAATATATAATGCATATCCTGAGCGTCAGGATATGCATTATAGGCGTCTTCATGCCCTGGGCGTCAGGTGCATGAGACAGATGAGATGCACTGAGCGTCAGATGCATCGACATGTCCTGAGCGTCAGGCACATGCTAATTATGGTGTTTTCTTCCATACCCTGAGCGTCAGGTGTATGAGAGATGCCTTGAGCGTCAGGGGCTTTAACATGGCCTGAGCGTCAGGGGCTTCAACATGGCCTGAGCGTCAGGGGCTTCAACATGCTAATTACTGGTGTTTTTATTCATACCCTGAGCGTCAGGTGTATGAGAGATGCCCTGAGCGTCAGGGGCTTCATCATGCCCTGAGCGTCAGGCGCATGTTTCTTATTCACATGATGACTACACTAGAGATGCCCTGAGCGTCAGGCGCATCGACATGTCCTGAGCGTCAGGCACATGCTAATTACTGGTGTTTTTATTCTACAATGTTTCTACAATGACTTGTATCAACACATTACTTGCCTAAACGGCTGACGAAGGAGGCCCAACACACCCAAATTTCCCCATATTGTAAAAGGAACAAGAAGAAGAAACACTATTGCTATAATTCTCCAATTTGACGTGATACAATGTAATAACACAATAATAAATTCACATATGTAATCGACTGACACTGCCATACTTTATTGCACTCAACAAATTACACTGAACACACTAAAGAACCCTCACATTCCATAGCCTAGTGATCTCATTAACATTGCCAATATTAGTACACCAGTTTTCTAAAACATTGTAACTTATAAGTATATAAACTAGACCAACCTTCCTAGTAGTGTGTTCAAGTTAGCACTGCATTTTAGGAATACATTAAGCATGGCACTGATATATATTTCTGGGTCACAAATTCACCGCTTTGCAGAATAAACCAGGGACCGGGAGCCAAAGTGCGAAATGAAAAGTAATGAGCAAATGCATTCACAGGACAAAGTCGTCCACAAATCCTGGCTAAACAGATCTTACAGGCTCTTACAGACTCTAAATGAAGTTTTTCAACTTTGATATGAATGTAAAGAATGTTATTGTCCTATGAACAAAAATCATGCGGTGATAAGTGTGTGAGAGGATTCCATTTGTGTTTGGTAGGAGAGATGTACTCTGATACTGACAATGGCCGAAAATGCCAGTATACTAAGTAATGCCACATAGCTTTATCGTAGTTAGGAAATTGGCTATCCCCCTAAACAACAAAATCTCAGATAGATGAGCTGGAGTAATTGGTAGGCAAAGTACAAGTATGTTAGGCAAACTTCTTTCTAAGCAGTTGGTTGAGCCTGGAGTTTAAATTTTCGATAATTAGTTTATTATAAATAGATGCATGTATATGAGAAACTCTTTTTATTCTGTTCTTAAGCCGAAGGTTTCTTATAGACTGGTTTCTTATTCATACCCTGAGCGTCAGGTGTATGAGAGATGCCCTGAGCGTCAGGGGCTTCATCATGCCCTGAGCGTCAGGCACAAGTTTCTTATTCACATGATGACTACACTAGAGATGCCCTGAGCGTCAGGCGCATCGACATGTCCTGAGCGTCAGGCACGTGCTAATTACTGGTGTTTTTATTCTACTTTATGAGAAACTCTTTTTATTCTGCCCCCCCTTTTTTCTGTTATATGTAAATAAGTTTCTTAATGTTGAAGATTATTTCATCCTGCTCAAATTTCTTAAAAGTTTCTTAAATTTTTGACTTTCCAAGCCTAAGGTTACTTATAGACTGGTTTCTTATAAAAAAAACCGTGTAACACGCTCTCATATTGGACTCCAGCGAGACAAACTCTCATGGTTTTTATTTGACCATTGACATCAGGGAGGTACTCAAAGAGTTTAAAGTTAATTCCTGAAGTGGAAATAAAGGTGTTGACAATTTATAGCAGAATCTTTTGTATGCACGAAAAACAATACTTTCATAAAATTGTTTGTAAATTTAGCTTCTGTTTATTCCTTGTACTTATATATACTACAAGCTTTATGTAAATATTTAGACTGAAGATGACATTAGAGTAGCTCAAAACATGTATCAAGTAAAAAATTATAGTTATTATTTTTATAATGCAATGAACGTCACAAGTCAAAGCACAAGAATGACCTAATCTAACAATTTTGGTAACACCAAAGGTGGAATGCCAACATGATAAAATGTTTAATATACATTTCCTTTTCTTTTAAAGAACCCCCCTTGTCACTATGGGTGTTCCCAAAATAGAATTCCTGTAAATGGAAAACCTGACCATATTTATACCTTCACATACTTTGCATCTAGAATGGTGTTTAAAAATTTATTTCCTGATTTCCAAACACTCAGTGATCTAATTTATATGATTGTAACAAAATTGTGTGATGATTGCAAAACAAAATTTGTATTTATTATTCTCACAACGAGTGAACGTTATAAAGTCATAGCGAAAGCATGATAAAGTTAATATGCATTTCCTTAATTTTGAAGAAAACCTACTTGCAACCATGGATTTTTGCTAATACAAATAGAATTACAAGGAAAACCTGTCTAGTTTTATACCACCAATCGCTCAGCATCCAGGGACCTGCCAATAAGGTTATAAATTGTTCTAAATTGACAAAAAGTCCTGTACCTAGGCACAAGAGTAGCCTAATCCGACACAAAATTTGCATTCAACATCGATGTTTGTTAATGTTGCCCTAATAAGTGTTTAGATTAAGTCATCTTGGGAGCTAAACTCCTTTTTAAGAGGCTTTTCGACTTAAGAACCCATCATAATGGCAACATCTTTGACTTGTTTGCAGATACTCAGATTGATATTATAAGCTATTTAGTTAAAAGGATTGTTTGCTTAAAGTTTCATTTTCGTGAGAATTGTGTCTTTTGTGTTCCTTAACAGGCCCGGCTAAATTAAATTATTAAATTATTCAGTATTAAAGGAGGCCCGACCATGGTTGGGGCCAACAGGCTAAGAAAATTTTTAAACTTTCGGCCCCTTAGATTGGCTAAAACATAGGATTATATATAGAAAAGCCATATTGTATGTAAGATATATTTTCAAAATAAGCAATAGTAACATGGAAGCAAAATAAAGATAATGCCAGTCCTTCTTTGTAAATTTTCCGAATACTCGCTTTCTGTTGTTGTGCAATTGAACAAATGAGTTGGCAATTTTGATCAGGTCTAGTTTATCAGTCCTATCTTTTTGGAAATGGAGAATCGAGACGGAGTTGAAACCAGCTGGAAGCATTGTTAATCTCATACAGAGCATGTATGTATTGATCAATTAATAATTGATTAAAACACATGATAACCTTATAAAAAACATCACTTCTTAACAATTCAGCCTGGTAATGTTTCTTACATGTTTCTTAAGCTTTTTTTTTCTTTTTTTTTCAAATTTGAACCCAAGTATCTTTATAAATTTTTATATAAGCAATTGAAATTCTAAAATGAGGCTGACGAATGCTTATGAAAAACATGATCAGGCCCAAAATATGCTTATTGCGTTCATCATCATTAATTACAATTTAAATCTCAAGACATAATGGTTAATGCAGATATAAAGAATAAAGAGAAAACTGCTAACGAAACAAAACATAAAAACTTAAGAATGTTTTCTTAGGCTTCACATAACGCTTATATATGCTTAAAATGACTAAATTTAAGCCTAAGGATGCTTATAAATGTCATGCTCATAAAATAAACATGTATAAGAATTGGAGCTTCGCATATAGAAATTTTTTATTTGCAGTACAACTGCTAAAGGAATTCATAATAAAGCAGCTTATGTGTAGTCGTTCTAACACCGTTGTTCTAGGAATTTCGAACAGGTTTTAGGATGTTAACAACGGTATGTAAACAAGGAAGCTAGGCAACTTAAAGGGGGGAATGTATATATATACGTGTGAACCTAGAAATAAAGCAAAATGAGCCACAACAACGTATAGGTTTGCCTGTTAAGTAAGGATCTGTTAGATAATCCTACCTACCACGACTCACAATGTTGGCCTTTGTAGCCCTTAACTACTATTACTTAGTATTAACAAATGTAAAAGGATGATGAAATAAAACCACAGGGTTCAAGTTGAACTTGCATAAAATCCATAATGGCTACTAGAAGTGCATAACTTATTTGGATAACTAAGCTTTCTATTCCATAATACCTTACTCTGCTAACCAGATTGTTCAGAAAGAAGTGTGCAAGAGACATGCCCTTTGCCTTCTATAGTTGAAAAGTGACATTGCCTAACTCTCTTAACATTAAAAGATAGTAAATAGTATGAAAAGAACTGACCTGGCTACATGCAATGTCTCTTCTGATGAAATATCCAAAGCTTTTTATCTGATGCCTCCTTGTGCAATATAATCCAATATATAGATAGAAGGATGATGACTAGATAGATAGATTTGGCTTCCCTACTGCTCATAACTGTAAGGTACATCTGAAGAACTTGTGCAGTGTGGGTGTTGGGTTCTTATATGCAACCATTAATAATCAAGACCTGGGTAGGGTCCAGTTCCTTTACAAGCAAGCGAGACTAATATCCCTGGCAACATTTAAAATCAGGTCTATAGGTAGAAACCTCCCCACTGTGCCAGGCTCTACATGACATTCTCAATGACTAAGGTAAACCTAATGTATACCAACCACAATGCTAAAGAACTGTACTTCTGTCACCACAATTAACATGAGCAAAACTTGCAGTTTAGCTCCATCTTGAATGGAATTAACAACAAAACGTTTTGACGAAAAGAACAATGAATTTCGCTGTTTGGCTAAAACAAATCATGTGATAAAATAAAGTGATTTCATTAGTTAGGAATTTTATTGCATGCGAATTTAAATTTACCGTGACGGGAGCTTTGTTATAAATTGTTATACGAGTAAAGACACAGGCAATTAACGTTGTTATTATATAGTTGTCAATTTCGTTCAAAAGTTTTAATTGTTTGCGTCTTTAAAATGAAACTGACAACAAATGATTTTGTGATAAGAAACATACAATAAATTTTAAATGTTTTTGAGTGGATATCTCCACGGGATTTCGTTTAAAACGTTTCTTTTTCAGCCTTCTTAATAAAATTATCAACAAACCTTTTTGTGATAAGAAGCACAATAAATTTAAGTGGATTATTCCACGGGTTTAAATAACTAGTAAATAATAATATAATACAATAAATATCTACATAACAATATGAAGACTGTGTCTTTGATGTCATTGAGAAAAGCATGTCTCAAATGTTAATCGACAAATCAAACGTCACAATGTCAATAACAATAGATCTTAATGCAATGTAGTTATAACTTTGAGGCCAAATAACTTAGAAACAGTGTGGTGATGTCAGTTACTTTTCATAGCGTGGATAACTAGGGGCAACCTGGGACTAAATTGGGTAAGTTTTTTGTACCTGAGTTCCCGAATCCGTTTCGGAATGGACGGGTTGACAACGTCATAAAAAAATCTTTAAACCCCAATATCTTTGTAACCGTTTGTCAAAATCAGTGTTACAAGCTCTATAAAATGAAGGCAAAACACCTAAAACATTAATTCCGAATTTCTATGTGCAGCTGAACAGGTGGATGCCATTACTTTTTACCTAACTTTTTATCCAATTTTCGGTTTGATATCAATTGGCTACAATGTCAGTCTTGGCTAGCCTGACAGTTCCAGCCCAGTTCCTGCCAACAATATTAGTCTAACCAGACATTAAAAACCAGATTAATATATGGACAATCATTGTAGGAGATCTTTGCTCCGAAGCATCAAAAACATTAAATCCTGATTGCCTTCGTTTATATGATCCCTCAAAGCCATCAAAATAATTAAAAACAATTTTTAGATGCTAATGTAACAAGGGTAATATCTGGAAACACTGGATCACCTTGGCACCCCAATCAGAGAAAAGGAAACAAAGGAAAATCTCCTCCTGCAAAGAGTAAAGAACTTTTTCCCACACAAGTGCTAAATATGTTGTAAAGAATATTGTTTTGAACTCTTCGATGAACCTTTTTTGTCATGTGCATCTTATGGATAAGAAGTTTTGAAGAATTAAACATGGTTGCAGATGATGGTAATGTAAAAATTGACAGTTTCAGAATTTCTGGTTTCCTACTACCTTTGTGGAAATTGTGAATCGGATGTTGTCACAAACATCAGTGTTCCACCTACCAACATTGTAACTGTCATTGCAACCCAAAATACAACTTTCAATACAACTTTCAAATCTGAGGACAATGAAACACTAGAGGGCCCAGAACATTGCCAAAATCAATCTTTATCCTGAAATAATGTTCAAGAAAATCAGCAAGCATCCCACAGAACCAACTCCATGAAACGAAAAGCAGAACATGAAAAGCCTGATGCCATATGTTTACAAGAAAGTTTTGTGAATTTCGAGGAAAACGGCTATCTAAAAGATGACCAAGAGGTATTGATAGACTGGCACTTATAAACATGGTACACTGTAAGATGTGTAAAAAAATTATCGAACATGGAAATAAAGCACCTAGGGGATGTAATCTTCTAGAAATTGTCAACCACTGCACCCTCACAGGCCTATCAATAAGGAAAAAGCACCTGCGCGATAAATTGCGCGCCCCAAGCTTCAATAATTTTGTTTATGAAGGCGATTCCAAAACATAAAAATTACAAAAGAAATGTTGAAAATGTGAAGTAACAAAATTCCTTTGCCCATGTACGACACACAGTGGTTGCTGTTTCAGTGCTTAAAATAACGTTTTGAAACTCAACTGGCTTTTAAAACCTGGCAATCATGTCTAAAAATCTGACGATCATACTATCTTCGAAAACTTTTTTTAAAGGTGGAATGGAAACAAACAATATTAGAAAAACATATTCAGTTTACTAAGTTTAAAAATCAAAATCGCTCAGCTAGCCAAACTTTTTGTGGAACTAGGGATTCATATCCCATTTCTTAGAATTGGGCGCGTCTTTGCGTGCGTGAAAGCGATCGCTCGCCCTTATTGATAAGCCTGCCCTCATGTGTGTACCAGAAGAAGTAAGAAAGAATCACTGTCTAATAGGTATGCAAAGAGTGAATAAAATATAAAAATTAAACAAACAAGACATCAACCAGGATTTTTTGAAAGCATTGAAATTACTAAAGATGGAACTAATGGAAGCAATGGATGTCAAAATAAAGGAACACATCTTATACACAAAGTACCCCTAGACTTTTGTGAATTAAGGTCAAAACCACTTTTATGTAATAAAGATTAAAACCACTTTTCTGCATTAGATTATAACTACTTTTCTGCATTAATGATTAAAACCACTTTTCTGCATTAAAGATCAAAACTACTTTTCTGCATTAAAGATCAAAACTACTTTTCTGCATTAAAGATCAAAACTACTTTTCTGCATTAAAGGTCAAAACTACTTTTCTGCATTAAATCAGGCCTCTTAATGAAAAATATGGTACTCACGGGATAAAACGCATACATTAATGTAACTGTTGTATACGCAATCACGTAGGTACATAACCTTACTTCACCTACGCAATTTATTTTATTGACACAGTGAAATTGATTTTTTCTATTTCTTAAAATTTGTCCTATTACGATTAACACAATCAAGGAGAGCATTTTTTTCTCTTGTCTTATGCTATTCTAATCTATTCATATCTTATCAATCACATTGAGCACATTAAAATGATTTGCTTCTAGTATTAGATAAGTATGGCAGGTGTATTTTTAGGTGTTATTGATATGTATTTTACAACCTTATTTATTAGTTGCTGTTGAAAATATTGAAAAAGTCAAAATTAAATCTAATGATGATAAATTCTTTGTCTTCACTATTTCAAGCAACATGTGGCCACTGAGAATATGTAAAATAAATTAAAAACACAATTAATAAGAAACAAACAAGTTTCCCCTCCCCATTGCTGCAATTAATTTTATCATATACACTGTGATTGCTGAGATATAAATGGATAATAAAATTACATAAACATTAGAAAAGAATGTTCCATACATCGTTATTACAGATAATCCATAATAATTATTATGTATGTTGTTTATTTTCATGTAAAAAAAAACTTAAATACACATAAAAAACAGAGATTATACTTTAACGCAACCTACAAGTGACAATAAAAAACTTTCTCAAAATAAGTTTCGAATGCCTATTTTTTTGTGCAATGTCAATGGAAAGAAACATTCTAGATGGCATAGTTATATAAATGTATAAGTTGTAAAATTATAGTATATGCAAATGACTCCAGTTTTAATCACATAGTTTTAATACCCAGAGGCCTTTCCGTTTCTTTCTATTACTTTGAGGAATACCTTGTGCAAGTGAGAAATATACCTTCAGCATTTTTCTGGTGCTACGGTACCCAAATTTCCGAAATTGCATTTTTGCAAACAAAAAGATAACAAGTTTATGCCAACACAAAAAAATATGCGATGTTGAGCATTGAAAAGTGCAAACAACCCATGCAATGTTGTCTTATTATAAAACGATGATCGTTGAAAAATATGCAGATTAACACAACTATAATTAAATATCATGCTTATACTGTGCTTGCAAAAAAAAATCTTGCAAATGATTTGACATAACGAAAGTAGCAAAAATATTTAAAGAAATGAATGTGCAAGAAGTAAAACGTTGAACTTTAAAATTAATGTTTTGAATTTTCAAGTGTAATGACATACTTTAAAAAAAAAAAAGTACTCACAAGTACTTTAGTTAATGCGCACCCGCGTTATTTAAAAATTTGCTTTTGTTTACTATACTCGCACTCGCATTGTAATCTTACTCTCAAATTTTATACTCGCATGTATCAATACTCAAACTCTAAAAAATGTGTAGCTTTACTCGTGATCGGCACAGTAATTGCTACTGCGGAGTCGTAGATTAGTGGTTATAACTCTCGCACTTTGTGCGGGACACCTGGGTTCAATTCCCCTTAGCGGCGATTCAATATGGGTGAGTGAATGTTACCATAGCCCCGGGTTGACCCAAGCCATGTGAGGGAAATTGGGGAGATGGCACACTGTGGGCCGTTGGATGTTGCACGGAGTCGTCTGGTAGAGCGCGGACCCTAATGGGGTCTGCATAGCTCAAAATGCGCATTAAATACTCTAGGACTCCTCATCTACGCCATGGCCCCTCCTGGAAATAGACAGGGTATATCCCTTGGTATTTGCGAGGCTAGCCATGTAAATATTCACATCTAAAAGATGCCAGACCTCTCTTACCAAACCTCTGAATATTTTTTGGAGAAAGTGTCTTGATTGCGGAGATATATATCTGGTATATTACTCTTAAAACACTTGTAAAACTTCATTTCTTTACTCCCATTTTTACTGGTGGAATGGAAACATTAGCATCAAATTACCCTCCTATAGCTTTTCAAAGTAATGAGAGTAATGATATTTTTAACCCAAACCAACATGGACTTCGGGTCACTATTCTTGTGTGAGCCAATTGCTTGACCACTTTGAACCAGTCTTAGCAATATTTGAACCCTGTAAAATTGCAGATGTAATTTATTTGGATTTCACCAAAGCAGCCTTTGACAAAGTTGATTTTAATATTGTGCTGATTGAAATAAAAAGCCTTGATATCTCCGGCAAACTGTTTCAGTGTTTGAAAAGCTTCTTGGTCGGCCGCACTCAATCGGTAGCAGTGGGGGCGAAAAATCACTATCAGTTGATGTTCTCTCAGGTGTACCACAAGTAAATGTCTTGGGCCCGCTGATCTTTCTGATCCTTATTGGTGTTATTGATAGAAATATCAAACACAGTAAAATGTTTTGCTGATGACAGCAAAGTCAGCCGAGCTGTTGCAAATGTCCAAGATGATGTCTTCAAACTACAAGGAGATCTCAACAGGAGATATGAATGGGCTGAATACATAGAATTTAATGACAAGAAATTTGAAGTTCTTAGGTCACAATGATACCTTGAAACTATGCACAAGCTACCTAACATATTCAGGATCAATTATCACAGAAAAAAATAAAGTCAGAGATCTTGGCTTACTGATGAGAAACAATGCCTCGTTTGAAAATCACATAAAAGTGTAATTGATACAGGAAAAAGTTGTCTTACGGGATATTACACAAGTTTTGTACCAGATCACAAGAAGTGATGTTAATAACCTTATGGAAAAACATTGTGTTACCTCAGATTGAATATTATTCACAGCTGTGGTGTCCAACCACTCCTGGCCTCACACAAAATCAAAGGTAAATACATCTCTGACTATTGGGATGCACTCAGAAAATACAACTTAAATATACTCATTATTGAAGATATTATTTCCGTTTGTCTGTTCAGTATTCATATTACTGTGGAAAGTTTATCATTTCTTGAACATGATAGGTGACGTTTCGGGAGACCATTCTCCCATCATCGGATAAAGTAAAATGATGTTGAGCATGTATTTATATAATTGCAGAGGATCGAAATTCATAAAAAATTATACAATCAGGAACAAGCTGATAATTACAGTTAATTATGGTGATTAACATTTTTGGACCTAGATGGAGATAACTACTTTTTCTGTAGGGCTGGTAACCAAATCTCAGGATGTTAATTTTTATCTTCCTAGCTGTTGTTCTTGATTCTCTGTCAATGATTTTCTTCTCATGCCAATTAAACTGATGACTTCTGCTCCAGCTGTGGTCCGCAATTTTGTTTTTCTTCACTTCTCTGTTTCTCACTGCACGTATATGTTCTTTAACTCGTTGCTTGAACTTTCTTTTTGTTTCGCCTATATATACTGCATCACAATCTTTACACAGTATTTCTTAAACAACATTGCTTTGTTCTTCCAGGTTAATTTTGTCTTTTGGTTTAGACAAAGTGCTTCGTAGGGTGTCTTTAGAGTTAAAAATGCATTTGATCTTGTGTTGCCTTAAAACACAAGAAAGGATCTCGCTGATACCTGGTACGAAGGGTAGGAATGCTGATGCGATAAATTCCTTTGATGTTTACCTGTTGTCTCAGTTGCATCTTCTCTTTATTTTATTTTCCACTTGTGTGATGACTTTCTGACTGTATCCACTTGCTTCTCTTCTCTAATACATGCTCAACATCATTTTACTTTGCCTGATGATGGGAAAAGGATCTCCTGAAATGTCGCATACTAAACTATCATGTTCAAGAAACGATAAACTTTTCACACTAATATACTTTAATGGGATAAATTTTCGCGGATTCGGATTTGGGAATCCGCGAAAATATGTCCCTTCAAAAATTTGGAACAGGCCATCCGCGAAAATTTGTCCCCGCGAAAATTTGGAAAAATTGCTCGATCCGCGAAATTTTAAATTTTTGTTTTTCTTTGTTTTCAAAGTCTGCTTTCTTCTTGTAGGCCTAATTTTCCAACTGAGTACTGAAGATGAAAAGATAAGACAAAAATGACAAGAAAGTTGTTTTAAGTAGCTAGTTTTAGCAGGTGTTATATTTTCTAATGATTCTAGAAATAAAGCGAGTTTAAAAACTACTTAATGAAGTACAATAGATATAATTTCAGCTGGTTTCGCTTGTTTTTTTTAACTGTCTTCACGCGTAGGTCCGGTTCTGGCAGCACCGTTTAAAAACATCGTTCTGATGTCACCATCTCGTCGCGGTTTCTTGGATGGAACAGCAGACGAATCTTTACTTTTTTTTGTCGCATTTGGTAGGGAACCCGCATCGCAAGATTTAATCAAAAATGACCAAAGAATCTTTGAGTTTCAACAAAACTCACTACAGTAATGCAGATAAAGCTTGCAAAATGATCAAAGAAGTTCTCAAGCCGTACATAGAAAAAGTTATTAAAGAACAAGAAAAATTATTAAATTTACCATTTGATCAAAAAGCCTTAGTCAATATGGATGTCTTTACTGGACAAATGACGAAAGAAGACTTGGATTTGTATGAGAAAGAAAATATCGAAATCGTCTGCGTTCCTGCTAATATGACGCACTTACTCCAACCTCTGGATTTGACCGTAAATGGTTACGCAAAGAAGCACACATGTAAAAGTTTAACGATTGGTATACCGCTCAGATTGGTCGGCAACCAGATGAAGGTAAATCGCTGCAACACATCACCGTCCCATTGCAACTTACCCACTTGAAGCTCAATGGATGGTGGATTTATACAATGATATGACGAAAGAAGGTGGCAAGAATGTTATTAAAAACGCCTGGAAAGCAGCAGGTATCACTGAAGCGCTTGAAGCTGGTGTAGAATGTCTCGAATCACTTGACCCTTTACAGGATATCGATCCTTTACTCCCAGCTTCTAATGCAGATGATCAACCGAATTTAAGTTCTCTTCCCAGCCTTACGGATGAACAATTGAAAGTTACTTACACCCCACGAAGTGAAATAGTAGTGGATGAATCGGATGAAGAATCAAAATATGAACCGATCTCTGGAGATGAAGATGATGTTGACTTCTCTCGTACCGCGTTTGACGCTTTTGATTAACGATTAAGGTTACTGTAAAGAAAAAAAAATTTTTTTGAGGTTTTTTGCAAAAACTTCATGACATATAGAAAAAAAAATTCTCTTTCGAATAACAAATTTTATATTCCATGAAAACATTTGAAACATCCCTTTTTTCTGGAAAAAGCCTTTTCAGAAGTGTTATATCCTTCGCGCCTTCGAGAAAATATGTGCAAAATGAGTTGAGCATATTTTTTGAAATAGCACTCGTAATTTAACTTCGCCTGCTTAAAGAAGGTTATCTAGTATAAGTAAAGGGTCGTGGTTTGATGATGTTGGTAAAAATACACCTTTGTTGAAATCATCAGCAAGTCGGAATAAAATCTTTGAATGGGGAGAAAATGATTGCAGTGATGAAAGTTCATTTTCTGATACGGACGATGACTTCGATGATGACGGAGATATAACGGTGATATAACGGAAAGTAGTTCTTGGATAGTGAACATAAAACTTATTCTTCTCAATTATTTTTTTCTTTTGTGCTACTCTTGTCTTGGGCATTTTTTAATTGCGCTATGTTTATAAAGCTGTGTCTTGTAACCCTGACTTCTGTCTAATAATAATTTTGAACGTGTGCACGCATATTCAGCATAAAGAAAGAGTTCGCACTTCTATCATCTTTCTGCATACTCAGTTCACACATTTTCATAACACCCATGGAAATCTTTAAAAACAAATATCTCGTTAGTAAATTTTCGCATACTTGCCTTTACGTTTGTGGTCTCTTTTTCCGAAAGCTTCCTATTGGCTCACTGAAATTTTCGGTAATGGAAAGCTGAATAAATTATGCACAAAAGGTTCCCGGATTTTTTTGTATAAATTACTTATAAGCGAATTATGACGACAGAAAGAAAGAAGTATGCAGTTTTTTGAATAATTATATATAATTACAAATAATTTCATAACGACGTTATTAGAAAAAAAAATCCGGGAACCTTTTTGAATTTAATTTATGCTGAATGTAATAGTGCAAAAACGAGAAGCCTGCGACCACGCTTTCGGAAAAAGAAGCCATTTTAAAAAGTACGGTAAAAAAAAAATGGTGTGTGTTTATTTAATTATATTTTCTTTTTGGAAAATCAACGTCTCACGAAAATAACACCATCAAATCAGTCTCTCATCAAGCATTCAGAAACAAAAAAAAATAAGATAAAATATAAAAGTATTGATAAATTATAAGGGTTTTTCTAACACTACTCATCAAGTGAGTTTTTTCCTTTACAGTAACCTTAAGATTCGTTTCGTTTTTTATCTAGTTGTGTTTATTTTACCTGACGTTATAGTTGTGTTGAAAGAGCTTTGAACTAAAATGTAAAATTACACTTTGTCTCAGTCGGTGTAGAAATGACCGGTGTAACGAGGGTCGTTAATCTTTGTTAAATTATATTTTCTTTCGTTGATCTCTTGACGACTATAGCAATTAAATACAACAATGGGACACACGCAGTTCACATGAGCTAATTAAATTTCATGAACAAGACATGAACTCTATTGTTTTCAACATGCAAAAATAGCTCATGTATTTAACAATAGGTTAACAATAACAACGAAAGTTCTGACGCTACCGAAAGCTCATGCGAAGGTGATAACTATCGCGTACATGTAAAGTTACATTCAGGCGGTACTGTAGGCAGGGTATGATGCTCAAGTCAGTATTGTCAACCTTGTTCTCAACAATCCTTGGGGACAAGGTTGCCTAACTTTCTCAGTAGATGGATATATATTTTATTAAAAAATATTATAAAATCAATAGAAAAGAATACTACTTTAATTCATCCCACGATACAGGAAGAGACAAAAATAACTGTCTTATTAAAGTTTGTTTTCTTATGATATTTTTTCAATATGTAGCGCAAACATCAACGCTGCTGGTTTCGTCCAAAGAACGTTTAGATACGAAAATGTGGGGAAACCAGTTTCAAATTTAGAGTATGCTAACCTTGTCCCCAGGCCTTTGGTTCTGAACTGCTCGGCACCTCCATGATTAGACCTTTTAAAAGCATACATCATACATTAATGTCCAACGAAACCCTCATAATTCGCCATTTTTAGCGTCGACAAATAAGGGATCGTCTCCAAGATCGTTTCAGTTTTGATACGAATTGAAACGATTTTCATCATATGGAAATCGTTTCAATATTTTTTTCCACATCGTTTCATAATCGTATCATGAAACGAATTAAATGTTTCATATTTTATTTGCGAAACGATTTTGTATAAACTACGTAAAAATGAAACAATTGTGAAACGATTTTGAAACGATTAGAAAAAATTCTGAAACGATTTGATACGATTGTCAAAATATTATTTGTGATACGATGTAAAAGTCTGTGAAGTTCTTGAAACGAATTTTGAAACGATGTTGAACTAATTAAAAACCAATTAAACTTATATATAAATGTAAAATTATTGTTTCTCTTTCAACATCGACATCGACAACATCGACATCATCAACAACATCTTTTATCGTAAATATCGTAAAACAGTTTTTCAAAACTAAAAATAAACAGTTTTTCTTAAAACTAACAATTTCCTTTAAAATGGAAAATATTGTGATGAAAAAAAATTTAAGAACGAAGAACGGCGATAGAAATGCTTTTTGAGATCGCATTTTAAAAGTTTAATAACGAAGAACGGTGATAGAAATGCTTCGTTAAATCGCATTTTAAAAGTGTAAGAACGAAAAGCGGCGATAGAAATGCTTTTTTAGATCGCTTTTTAAAAATTTAAGAACGAAGAACGGCGATAGAAAAGCTTTTTGAGATCGCATTTTAAAAGTTTAAGAACGAAGAACGGCGATAGATATGCTTTTTTAGATCGCATTTTAAAAGTTTAAGAACGAAAAGCGGCGATAGAAAAGCATTTTGAGATCGCATTTTAAAAGTTTAAGAACGAAGAACGGCGATAGAAAAGCATTTTGAGATCGCATTTTAAAAGTTTAAGAACGAAGAACGGCGATAGAAATGCTTTTTTAGATCGCTTTTTAAAAATTTAAGAACGAAATGCGGCGATAGAAATGCTTTTTTAGATCGCGTTTTAAAAATTTAAGAACGAAGAACGGCGATAGAAATGCTTTTTTAGATCGCATTTTAAAAGTTTAAGAACGAAAAGCGGCGATAGAAATGCTTTTTTAGAACGCATTTTAAAAGTTTAAGAACGAAGAACGGCGATAGAAAAACTTTTTTAGATCGCATTTTAAAAGTTTAAGAACGAAAAGCGGCGATAGAAACGCTTTTTTAGATCGCGTTTTAAAAATTTAAGAACGAAGAACGGCGATAGAAAAGCTTTTTGAGATCGCATTTTAAAAGTTTAAGAACGAAGAACGGCGATAGAAATGCTTTTTTAGATCGCTTTTTAAAAATTTAAGAACGAAATGCGGCGATAGAAATGCTTTTTTAGATCGCGTTTTAAAAATTTAAGAACGAAGAACGGCGATAGAAATGCTTTTTTAGATCGCATTTTAAAAGTTTAAGAACGAAAAGCGGCGATAGAAATGCTTTTTTAGAACGCATTTTAAAAGTTTAAGAACGAAGAACGGCGATAGAAAAACTTTTTTAGATCGCATTTTAAAAGTTTAAGAACGAAAAGCGGCGATAGAAACGCTTTTTTAGATCGCGTTTTAAAAATTTAAGAACGAAGAACGGCGATAGAAAAGCTTTTTGAGATCGCATTTTAAAAGTTTAAGAACGAAGAACGGCGATAGAAAAGCATTTTGAGATCGCATTTTAAAAGTTTAAGAACGAAGAACGGCGATAGAAATGCTTTTTTAGATCGCATTTTAAAAATTTAAGAACGAAGAACGGCGATAGAAATGCTTTTTTAGATCGCATTTTAAAAGTTTAAGAATGAAAAGCGGCGATATAAATGCTTTTTTAGATCGCATTTTAAAAGTTTAAGAACGAAAGGCGGCGATAAAAAAGCTTCGTTAGAGATCGCATTTTAAAAGTTTAAGAACGAAAAGCAGCGATAGAAAAACCTATGTGACAGCGCGTAGGTTTTATTGAGAGACCTTTATTAGATTAATAATTTCTTTTATTCTTTTATGTTAAAAGAATGTAAAAGAAACACCTTGAAACGATTTTGAAACAATCTAAAATAAATATACTGAAACGATCATAATGATACGATTTTGAAACGAATTATGGTATGTGAAACGATTTCAAGTAAATATAATAAAACAATCTTGAAACGATTATGAAACGATTATGAAACGATTTTATTTTTTAATGAAACGATTTACAAAATAGTGAAACGATTTCCATACGATCTGAAACGATTTCAAAAAATTAAACATTACTTTAAAATCGTTTCAAACTCGTATCACATGCTATGCTAATTAAAAAATGAAACGATTTGAAACGATTTTTTTTGAAACGATCTCGGAGACGATCCCTAACTGCTGTGGCTATATTCGCACTTATTAGGATACTGTGGCAGCTTCTAAAGTTTTAAACTTAACAAAACACAAAAAAATGTTTTAGCTACCTCCTAAATAAAAAATATTATTTTTACCGGAGAAAAGCAAAGAAAAATTAAAAAATCAAATAATAATAGTTAATTGCATAAATATTATAGTTCAACGCAGAAAAAACGGCATTTTATTAAATATATTTTAGCGTTTTCTGCAATGATTTAATCAAACTACATTGGTGACAAACTGTTTTTAATGATGCAGTTGAAGCGCAAAACTAACTGATTTTTTGCTAAGAGTTTGCTGTTCGTGTATTGCCGTAGGAGGTAACTGAACTATCATCATTCATCATTCTCGGCTTAACGTCCGTTTTCCATGCTAGCATGGGTTGGACGGGGTATATTAATGACCCTCTTCCAATCTGATCTAGACTGTGTTAGATCTAAACTCAACTTCCTCTGTATCAAGTCTGTCCTTATAACCTCCTGCCAAGTCTTTCTCGGTCTGCCTCTGGGCTTTGCCCCAGGAACTATCAAGTCTCTACACTTTCTTACCCAATTATCCTCCTCCATTCTTTCCAAGTGCCCCAGCCAATTCAATCTTCTTATCTGGATAACATCTTTAATTCTACGGAGACTTAGCCTGCTTCTTAGCTCATCTGAACTCTTTCTGTCTCTCAGACTGGCGTTACACATCCACCTAACCATTCTCATATCATTCCTTTCTAAACGGTCAAGATCTTCCTGCTTCACTGCCCATGTCTCACTACCGTACAACATAACACTTCTTACACAGGCCTCATACAACCTACCTTTTACCTCAATTGACAGGACTCTGCTAGTCAACAAAGGAAGTAACTCTCTGAACTTTTTCCAAGCAGAACCTATCCTGCAAGTAACACTTCTTCCAACACCCCCTTCACTGGCCAACATATCACCTAAGTAACAGAAGTTCTCAACTATCTGTAACGAGCCACTGTTGTACATCATTAAAGCTGGAAATACTTCATTCTCTATAATCTCACCTTTGCAACGCTTGCATACAAACTGAATGTCAGCTCTTAACCTTCCACTAATACTACTGCACTTCTTATGTACCCAATGCTTGCAAGTCTGACAAAAAATTGAGTTACTACCAACCCCTTTCCTGCAAACTCCACAAGGCCACTTTCCAACTACAAGGTCACACTTGGCTGCAATGCTACTAATCATGACTTTAGACTTTGCTGTGTTTACCTTTAGCCCTTTCTCTTCTAGTCTTTTCTTCCACTTCTCAAACTTTTCAACTAATTCTTCCATCGACTCTGCTATGAGAACCAAATCATCTGCATACAATAACTCCCATGGACAACCTGTTCTGAACTCCATCGACAGCGCTTTAAGACTAGAACAAACAACAAAGGACTAAGTACAGAACCCTGATGTACACCAACATTTACACTAAATTCATCACTAAGTGAATCGTTAATCCTGACACGACTTCTAGCATTGCTGTACATAGACTGTACCATCGTAACTAGCCACTCATCCACACCTAATTTTCTCATAGCCCACCAAATAACTTTACATGGCACTCTATCAAAAGCTTTCTCTAAATCTACAAAGGCAAAATAGAGATTCTTACTCTTTCCTAAATACTTTTCCTGAAGCTGTCTGAGTAAAAATATTGCATCTGTAGTGCCACGCCCTGGAACAAAACCAAATTGCATCTTATCTATATCAATCCTTTCTCTAAGTAACTTATCAATCACTCTTTCAATAACTTTCATTACTTGATCAACCAACTTCAATTCAAACCTCTATATCTATATTATATCTTCGGCTATTTTTCACACGTCTGATCGCACAAGGCCTAGGGACTTTTTATGTGCGATTTTACCACGTCAAATAATTGCCGACGGGAAGGTACATGTTTTGAAAATATGTCAGTAATTACGTCGGCAAATGCTGAGTGCCGTCTCAAATTACAAAGGTTGTAACCGCCCTTAATCCTATTCGTGCTGGAGGGAGAGGGGTGATGCAGCCCCCTCTCCCTTCCCTCTTCAACTTTTTCCATAACTTTATATGGGCTTATTATAGTCACACCTTGATATTTGCTAGCATGGAAAACGGACGTTAAGCCGAGAATGATGATGATGATGATTTATTTGCCTTCCAAAATATATCCTTTTGAAATAAAAACCATACACAAATGTGTGGCATGTTGAATAATCAGTAACTTTCACAACCTGCGTCTCAAATAAAAGTCCTTTGAAATAAAAATCATGCACAACTTGCGTCTCAAATAAAAAGTTCTTTGAAATAAAAATCATGCACATTTTATTTTTCGTTTGATTGCTCAATTATGTGAGAACATATGCAGAATTATTTCTATTTTAAAAAAAAAAATAATCGTTCGTAGAGAGCTTTCGTTTCACTTTGCCGCGCGAAGGTATCTGTTCTGGCTATAACAGTCAGTAATAATTAAAGCGCTACTGAAATATTACATAACAGGGTCACGTGCCACTAAAAAAGACTGAAGCTAGAATGAAAATTTTTAACGAAGAAGAAGGTCGAAGATAACCAAGATGGCGGTCGAGCGACAAGAAAAATAAATATTTAAAAAGCTATATCTGGAGTTACATGAAGTTTTAACAAAAAGTGAATATATCATTTAGCATTTCTCATGCAAATCTTTCAGATGAGTCCAACTTGTAAAAGTATATACCTTGGGATCCCTTTAATCCAAAAGAAAACAAAGTATTTCAGAAAATTGTTTCAGTTTATTTTTAAAAATATCCAAAGGAATGGTAAATTTAAAAGTATATATATATATAACAGAAATTCAAAAATTTTCACTTGATGGATTTTGCTTGTGTATCACTTATGGGGTGCCATTTTGACAAATTACTGTGATTGCAGGATCCTGTTCTGCCCAGATTGCGAAAACGGCCTGTTTACAACCGGGACAGCCGGATTATGTACGCATGGTCCGATTATGTTTTTTTTGTACTGGTTATGTCGTAATGACCGGATTATGAACGCTGATATAATGGCTGGCCAGGCAGGCTGTGATTGGAATTTTCTTCGAACTTTTGTGAATTAAACATTCTCTGGAAGATAGAACACCCCTAAAAACTAGACATGGCGAAAGAAAAAGTCTCGACGTAATTCTTAGTATAAAGTACTCTTGTAGTAAATACATTTCAACATAATGCAATATTTTTACTCAGACAGCTTCAGGAAAAGTATTTAGGAAAGAGAAAGAATCTCTATTTTGCCTTTGTAGATTTAGAGAAAGCTTTTGATGGAGTGCCACGTAAAGTTATTTGGTGGGCCATGAGAAAATTAGGTGTGGGTGAGTGGCTAGTTACGATGGTACAGTCTATGTACAGCAATGCTAGAAGTCGTGTCAGGATTAACGATTCACTTAGTGATGAATTTAGTGTAAATGTTGGTGTACATCAGGGTTCTGTACTTAGTCCTTTGTTGTTTGTTCTAGTCTTAGAAGCGCTGTCGATGGAGTTCAGAACAGGTTGTCCATGGGAGTTATTGTATGCAGATGATTTGGTTCTCATAGCAGAGTCGATGGAAGGATTAGTTGAAAAGTTTGAGAAGTGGAAGAAAGGACTAGAAGAGAAAGGGCTAAGGGTGAACACAGCAAAGTCTAAAGTCATGATTAGTAGCATTGCAGCCAAGTGTGACCTTGTAGTTGGAAAGTGGCCTTGTGGAGTTTGCAGGAAAGGGGTTGGTAGTAACTCAATTTCTTGTCAGACTTGCAAGCATTGGGTACATAAGAAGTGCAGTAGTATTGGTGGAAGGTTAAGAGCTGACATTCAGTTTGTATGCAAGCGTTGCAAAGGTGAGATTATAGAGAATGACGTATTTCCAGCTTTAATGATGTACAGCAGTGGCTCGTTAGAGATAGTTGAGAACTTCTGTTACTTAGGTGATATGTTGGGCAGTGAAGGGGGTGTTGGAAGAAGTGTTACTTGCAGGATACAGTACCGCCTGCATGTAACTTTACATGTACGCGAGTTTTACGACCTCATGTAACGATCTCATGTCTACATAAAGAACCTTCACATATCTTTTGTTTACACACAAACTTAATTGCTTTCTATTGTTATCGCCGTGCGCGAGTCATAACAATAAGATTTGATGAATCCTTTTGTTGTCACATGTAACATGCATGTTATTGTTTAAAAGTGTTAAAGATCACGAAGGCTATTGAAATATATTATTTTAGAAAAAAGAACGAACATAACACTTAATATTTAAAAAAAACTAATGTTGCTACTTTTTAAAATTTTTAGTAATAATTCTTTATCATCGAAGCATTTTTTAACATGCAAAACTTTTAAAAGGTATTCTTATAAAAAGCAACGTTTAACAGCGCAAACGGAAAAACCCTACTTTCAGGACTTTTCCCTTCACGATAAGATTTCGAAAACAAATTAAATTTCAATACCGAAGAAATCTAACTTTTGACGTTCTTGACAGATCTAAACACGCCATCTGAAAAAACTTTTCTATCGCCGTTCTTCGTTCTTAAATTTTAAAACGCGATCTAAAAAAAGCGTTTCTATCGCCGCTTTTCGTTCTTAAACTTTTAAAAATGTGATCTAAAAAAGCGTTTCTATCGCCGCTTTTCGTTCTTAAACTTTTAAAATGCGATCTAAAAAAGCGTTTCTATCGCCAGCTTTTCGTTCTTAAACTTTTAAAATGCGATCTAAAAAAAGCTTTTCTATCGCCGTTTTTTCGTTCTTAAATTTTTAAAACCGCGATTCTAAAAAAGCGTTTCTATCGCCGCTTTTCGTTCTTAAACTTTTAAAATGCGATCTAAAAAAGTTTTTCTATCGCCGTTCTGCGTTCTTAAACTTTTTTAAAATGCGATCTAAAAAAGCATTTCTATCACCGCTTTTCGTTCTTAAATTTTTAAAATGCGATCTAACGAAGCTTTTCTATCGCCGCTCTTCGTTCTTAAATTTTTAAACGTGATCTAAAAAAGCGTTTCTATCGCCGCGCTTTTCGTTCTTAAACTTTTAAAATGCGATCTAAAAAAGTTTTTCTATCGCCGTTCTTCGTTCTTAAACTTTTAAAATGCAATCTAAAAAAGTTTTTCTATCGCCGTTCTTCGTTCTTAAACTTTTAAAATGCGATCTAAAAAAGCATTTCTATCGCCGCTTTTTGTTCTTAAACTTTTAAAATGCGATCTAAAAAAGCATTTCTATCGCCGCTTTTCGTTCTTAAATTTTAAAAACGCGATCTAAAAAAGCTTTTCTATCGCCGTTCTTCGTTCTTAAATTTTTAAAACGCGATCTAAAAAAGCGTTTCTATCGCCGCTTTTCGTTCTTAAACTTTTAAAATGCGATCTAAAAAAGTTTTTCTATCGCCGTTCTTCGTTCTTAAACTTTTAAAATGCGTTCTAAAAAAGCATTTCTATCGCCGCTTTTCGTTCTTAAATTTTTAAAATGCGATCTAACGAAGCTTTTCTATCGCCGTTCTTCGTTCTTAAATTTTTAAAACGCGATCTAAAAAAGCGTTTCTATCGCCGCTTTTCGTTCTTAAACTTTTAAAATGCGATCTAAAAAAGTTTTTCTATCGCCGTTCTTCGTTCTTAAACTTTTAAAATGCAATCTAAAAAAGTTTTTCTATCGCCGTTCTTCGTTCTTAAACTTTTAAAATGCGATCTAAAAAAGCATTTCTATCGCCGCTTTTTGTTCTTAAACTTTTAAAATGCGATCTAAAAAAGCATTTCTATCGCCGCTTTTCGTTCTTAAATTTTAAAAACGCGATCTAAAAAAGCTTTTCTATCGCCGTTCTTCGTTCTTAAATTTTTAAAACGCGATCTAAAAAAGCGTTTCTATCGCCGCTTTTTGTTCTTAAACTTTTAAAATGCGATCTAAAAAAGTTTTTCTATCGCCGTTCTTCGTTCTTAAACTTTTAAAATGCGTTCTAAAAAAGCATTTCTATCGCCGCTTTTCGTTCTTAAATTTTTAAAATGCGATCTAACGAAGCTTTTCTATCGCCGTTCTTCGTTCTTAAATTTTTAAAACGCGATCTAAAAAAGCGTTTCTATCGCCGCTTTTCGTTCTTAAACTTTTAAAATGCGATCTAAAAAAGTTTTTCTATCGCCGTTCTTCGTTCTTAAACTTTTAAAATGTGATCTAAAAAAGCATTTCTATCGCCGCTTTTTGTTCTTAAACTTTTAAAATGCGTTCTAAAACAGCATTTCTATCGCCGCTTTTCGTTCTTATTTTTTTTAAGAGTTACGTACGAACATTTAGCTTTTGTGAAAAAAAATTAAATTGCACGCACGCTTTCGTAAAACACGAGCATCAGCGAAAACATAACATTTATAAACAAATGGTTTAACATGGCCGTTCGTGAGTAAAAACAATAGATAAATAAATCTTTGTTAAATTTTATTTTATTTCGTTGATCTCTTGACAACTATAGCAATTAAATACAACAATGGGACACACGCAGTTCACATGAGCTAATTAAATTTCGCGAACAAGACATGAACTCTATTGTTTTCAACATGCAAAAATAGCTCATGTATTTAACAATAGGTTAACAATAACAACGAAAGTTCTGACGCTACCGAAAGCTCATGCGAAGGTGATAACTATCGCGTACATGTAAAGTTACACGCAGGCGGTACTGTAGGTTCTGCTTGGAAAAAGTTCAGAGAGTACTTCCTTTGTTGACTAGCAGAGTCTTGTCAATTGAGGTAAAAGGTAGGTTATATGAGGCCTGTGTAAGAAGTGTTATGTTGTATGGTAGTGAGACATGGGCAGTGAAGCAGGAAGATCTTGACTGTTTAGAAAGGAATGATATGAGAATGGTTAGGTGGATGTGTAACGCCAGTCTGAGAGACAGAAAGAGTTCAGATGAGCTAAGAAGCAGGTTAAGTATCCGTAGAATTAAAGATGTTATCCAGATAATAAGAAGATTGAATTGGCTGGGGCACTTGGAAAGAATGGAGGAGGATAATTGGGTAAGAAAGTGTAGAGACTTGATAGTTCCTGGGGAAAAGCCCAGAGGCAGACCGAGAAAGATTTGGCAGGAGGTTATAAGGACAGACTTGATACAGAGGAAGTTGAGTTTAGATCTAACACAGTCTAGATCAGATTGGAAGAGGGTCATTAATATACCCCGTCCAACCCATGCTAGCATGGAAAACGGACGTTAGGCCGAGAATGATGATGATGATGATGATAATATACTTTGAAGTAACTAAATTTCACGGAACCTAAATTATTCTTTTTGCAGGAATTAAGTTTGGTGAAAAGTTATTAAACTTGCGAATCCCAAAATTTAGTATTTGCCACAAAATTTTGTTTCATTTGAGAACAACAACAACTTTGCCACCAGGGCTATTTGCTTGTCAGAAGTGATGACGAATGATATAAAAGCGGTCAGCCCCGATTATATTTGTTCTAAAGTCTCGAATAATATTTGACTGTCATACATAAGTCGGCCTGCCCCGATTATGTTCGTTCTATAATAAGTGAGAAATAATATTAGACTGTCGTATATAAACTGGCCTGCCCTGATTATGTTCCTTTTATAAGTGCCAAATAATATTTTTTGAGTAATAAGCCGGCCTGTCCTGATTATGTTGCCCTGATTATGTATTTTCTGCCCTGTTCTTAACCGGGGCAAGCTGCCGTACTTAATCAGGGCAGCGTTTATTATCCGGGCAGAACAGCCCCCTGTTTAGTGGTTTTCACTGACTGTATTATATTAAACTAATTGATAAGCCTGTTGAAAAATCTACTTAGGCAGAAGAACAATGAAAAAATATAGCTAGGATGTTTTATATTTTATCTGGCTACGTACGACTCACGCGACTGACGTCATTTTTACATCTTTTTTACGTCCATTTTTGATACCATTGTATTGTAATTTTTGATACCATTGTATTGCAACTTTTACGGTTAGGTTTTATTACTACTGAAGATTGTCGTCCGTGTGGCGGCATGAAACTATTAGTTTAGAAAATACAAACCATTGTTTTCTTTACTTGTGTATTCGCTCTGTTGAAACAACATTGAGCACTTTATGAAGAAAGAAGAATAACCTTCAACGCATATAAACGCTCCAGATATTGTCAAGCACTTTACTTCAACTCTTCAACATGGAGAAAACAAACCTTCATTACTCTACAAAGAATATCCCGATCGCTTCGGAACGCAGATACAAATTGAAACTCATCGAAAAGATTGAAGCTGTCATCAAACGCATGAGGTGGAAAGCTATCTTCTTCGAAAATGACGAAAACGACAAGACAATTCCAGAAACATATGGTTTCAAAACAAAACACACGCCATCGCAGGTCAAGGAGATGATCGAATTCGAAAAAGAATTCATTGATATTATCAGACACCTCAAGTTCAACAAAAACGACGACGCATTCCAAACCAAGCTGAAAGAAGACATCAAAACCATCAACCAGTCGGACAAAGTGTACGTACGGGCAGACAAAACAAACAACATCTACAAACTTTCCAAAACTGAATACGATGGCATACTAAGGAATTCCATCACATCGACATACAAAAAGTCAAAAGGAAAAATCGAGAATGTCATCAACCAGAAAGGAAAGGAAATACTGAAAGATCAACCCGTTCTCTCCCGTATGAACATAAACGGCCAAAACAACTGCTTCGTAACATTGAAAGATCACAAGGAGAATTTCAACAACAACCCCACCACCCGCCTTATCAACCCTGCTAAAAACGAACTGGGTAGAATAAGCAAAGTCATCCTCCAAAAGATCAACAAAAATATCCGCAACAGTCTTCAGATCAATCAATGGAACAGCAGCAGAGATGTGATCGAGTGGTTCACTGGAATTCAAGACAAACATCTTAACAAGTTCATGCTGTTTGATGTCAAGGACTTTTATCCTTCCATAACAGAAACTATTCTGAAAGATTCGCTTCGATTTGCGGATACTTTAACAAATATCAACGACAAGGAAAAGGAGATAATCTACCATTCCCGAAAGTCACTTCTCTTCAACAACCGCGAAAGCTGGATGAAAAAGGTGAGAAGCTTTTTGATGTTACAATGGGAGCATATGACGGAGCTGAAGTGTGCGAGTTGGTAGGCTGTTACATCCTATCTATCATCACGAACCGGTACGACAAGAGATCCATTGGACTTTATCGAGACGATGGACTCGCTGCTTTTAAGAACTTGAGCGGCCCACAAGCAGAAAAGATCAAAAAAGATTTCCAAAAAATCTTTAAAGAAAACGGCCTCGAGATTGTCATCCAGTGCAACATGAAAATCGTTAACTACCTCGACCTGACGCTCAACCTTGCAAACGGAACCTACCGACCATACCACAAACCTGATAACATCATCAACTACGTCCATAAACAGTCCAATCACCCACCAAACATTATCAAACAAATCCCCATCTCGATCGAAACAAGACTGTCAAACACGTCATGCAACGAGGAAGTGTTCCAAGAATCAGCAGCATTTTACGAGGAAGCCCTTAAAAGATCTGGGTACACCCACCAACTGAAGTTCCAACCACACCAGCAGCAACAAGCCACATACAACAGAAACAGAAAACGTAAGATCATCTGGTTCAACCCACCATACCACAAAAACCTGAAAACCAATATTGGCAAATTCTTCTTCCACCTCATCCAAAAACATTTCCCAATAAAACATAAATTCAACAAAATATTCAACAAAAACAACATCAAGCTGAGCTACAGCTGCATGCCGAGTATGAACACCATTATCAACTCACACAACAACAAAATAATCAACCCCCCAACACCTCCCACCAATCAACGAACTTGCAACTGCATGAGGAAAGATCTATGCCCAATGAACCAAAACTGTCTTGCTTCCAATATCGTGTATGAGGCAACGATAACATCCGACCTCCCCAACTACGGCGAAAAAAAGTATATTGGTCTCTGTCAAACAGCATTCAAAAAACTTCACAAGTCACAAGACTTCATTTGCACATCAAAAATACGAAAGCAGCACGACCTTGTCTATGGAGTTTTGGAGAATCAAGAAGCAGAATGGAAACCCCAATATTAGTTGGAAAATCTTAAAGACATCCAGATCATTTTCCCCGGAAAGTGTTTCATGTCAGCTCTGCCAGGAGGAAAAATACCAAATTGCAATCTACCATGATAACAATCTGCTCAATAAAAGAACTGAAATTGTGGCGAAATGCAGACACATGAACAAATTTTATCTGGTTACGTACGACTCACGCGACTGACGTCATTTTTACATCTTTTTTACGTCCATTTTTGATACCATTGTATTGTAATTTTTGATACCATTGTATTGCAACTTTTACGGTTAGGTTTTATTACTACTGAAGATTGTCGTCCGTGTGGCGGCATGAAACTATTAGTTTAGAAAATACAAACCATTGTTTTCTTTACTTGTGCTAGGATGTTTTAGGAGTTTTAATGAAAAAAATATGCCTCCAATATGTAGAGCTTTAAAACGCTGATCAAGGAAGAAAATGTATATATATTTAGGATCTTGTCCTCTAGACTAATGGTTAAGGAGATATAAGGGCTTAAATGTTGCTGACGACAGCAGAATCATCAAAGTACAAAAATTTGTGTATCTGTTGCCTCTATTTGAAATGCTGATAAAAAAAGTGAATATATAAGGACGAATAGTTCAAGAGATATTGGGGTTTAAAGGTATTTTGATAACGTCATTAACCTGTCTGTTTCGAAATGGGGTTATAGCTTTGGGGGGGGGAACTTACCCAATTTCGCATTTATTTAGCCTTAAACTAAAAAGTGTAATGCAATGGCTTTGCCAATTGTACTTAACGTATTGACATCAATCTAATGTACTAATGTTAAAGTTTTGCAAATGACAAAACAGTTTTATAGCGGATGTTTTATAAAGTCCTTAAAGAAAATTTTAAAAATATTATCCACTTGGGGCATTACAGACTTTTCGTATTAGATGCAGGCAGTAATTTTATGCTGAGACAGCCGTACCTTGGGATTTCTTCAGAATAGACTTGAAGGATAACATTATGCTACAAGTTTTATTTTACAAACACAACATCTCTAGGTTACAGCAATTGCCAAATACGATGGTAACGAGGAGAATCCTTGGCTCTTCTCTGCCCGGATTATGAACGCGGTCCGAAATATGTATGGCACCTTGCCCCGTTTATAAACAGGGCAGAAAATACATAATCAGGACAACATAATCGGGGCAGGCCAGCTTGTACGACACTTTTTATATTATTTGGCACTTTTTATGTACGACAGTTAAAAATATTATTTGAGACTTATAGAACGAACATAATATCGGGGCAGGCCAGCTTATGTACAACATTTTTATATTATTTCTCACTTATAGAACGAACATAATCGGGGCCGACCGGCTTTTATATCATTCGTCATCACTTCTGACAAGCAAATAGCCCTGGTGGCAAAGTTGTTGTTGTTCTCAAATGAAACGAAACTTCGTGGAAATTAAATTTTGGGATTTGGTTTAATAACTTTTCACCAAACTTAATTCCCCAAAAACCAATAATTTAGGTCATCCCCAGAATTCAACTCCCGCGAAGAAAAGTTCGAAGAAAATGCCAATCACAACCTGCCTGGCCAGCCATTATATCAGCGTTTATAATCCGGTCACCACGACATAATCAGGGCAAGGAAAACATAATCGGGTCATGCGTACATAATCGAACCGTCCTGTTCAGACCGTTTTCGCAATCTGGGTAGAACAGGGTTCTCACCCAACTTAGAACACGGTCTATGGACGGGACGGACCATTACGGCCTCTATATGTGCGGGAAGGTATCCGGAGAATTACCCCCCTGGAGAATTGTCCCCCGCAAAAAAAAAAATAAATTGACAATTTTTTGTACACGCCCTAACAGCTGTTTAAGTGACGATATTGCCTATTTATGCAAATAGGAGATGTGTGAAAACAGTTGCAACATTTTCTGAAACGAAAGGAACGGTTGCGCAACACACACTGAAGAAGAATTGCCGAGAACAAACAATAGCGTTGAGGGATGGCACCGAAGCTTCCAGGGACATTTAACATCTTGTCACCCGAATTTCTGGAAATTCTTGGGTGTATTAAAAAAGGAGGAGGCTATTATTGTTCGTGTTTCGATACTTCAACATCTTGGAGGACATCCTGCTCCACCTCGACGAAGACGATATCTTGACAATAACGCCAGTATTTTGCATATCGTGTAGATGACTACCCCAATCGTCGTATCATGGAATACCTACGCAGTATTGCTCATAACTTGGCTTTATAATACTTTGTACATTGTATTTAGTTTAGCATTTATGCTAATTTTTAAATACGTTTGTTACACTTTTACTTTGTATCGTTTTTAAGCGAATTTGTCTCTTTTATTGCTATAAAAAATGTGTTATTTCGTTTGAATAATGATTGTCCTATTCTTCTTAGATTTATCATTTGTAGCATTGTGAAAAACTGTGCTTTAAAAAGAAAATACATATATATATCTTTTTAGAAAAAAGTACACTTTTTTTTTATTAAAATATTTTTATTATAGCAGCAAAAGGCTAAAAAATATAAGAACAAAATAAGAACAATGCCAGGCTGAACACGTAACAAAAATTATTTTCCTGATTCTTTTAAAAAAATACAAGTCATTTTATTGGGGGGCAATCTTCCAGGGGGCAATTCTCCGGGGGGTAATTCTCCGGGGGGCAATCTTCCAGGGGGCAATTTACTGGGTGGCAATTCACCGGGGGCAACTCTCCGGGGGCAATTCACCTACAATCACCCACATAATATATTGAGACTTTTCGATTTTTGACAAAAAAAAATTCACAAAACTCGCACCACAAGTCTTCTCAAACTCGACGTACTGCCTCCAGGCTCACGGAACTTCAGCTTTAGCTTCGACTTAAGGTCTTAGGAAATTCTGAATTCAAACTAGTGAAACCGAAAAGTTCACTAGAACGAAGCCTTACAGTGCTGCTATAGGCTAATTATAGCTTTTTACATGTTTAAACCGTCTCAGTTGGAACAATGGACATTTGCGTCAACGGCCATTTCTGTTTTTTTGATAGAATTTCTAGTTTGTCTCAAAGATTATGTGCATGGTTGTAGTACCGTGCGGGAAAATTATCTTATATAGACCACTTTCCGCGTGACGTATTGTTTTGATTTCATTTTGAGAACAATGCCGCGCGCACTTTTGTGTATGTAAAAAAGCAGGACTCGAACAGGGTAATACGGTTATTAATGAAGATTGAAGATTTTTTTGGGTAGCATAAGATTCAAGAGGAACTGGGATTAAATTTTAACAATATTCTTCTAATTCTTCTTAAAAAATTTCACTAATTTTGAGCGAATATTTCTTTTTTGGATGGTTTTCTTTGATTATTTTTGTCTGTTGCTTATATTTTCTGCATACAGAAATGGTTGCGCATGTGCAAAAAACCGCAAACTTTTTAACTTTTGTAAACATTGACAAGTCATCTATACTAGTCGATAAGGCCCGTGGAGAAATCCACTTAGGCCAGAAGGACAATGGAAAAATAGGTTGTTTTAGATTTTTAGCTGACGTCAGCTGTGCAGATGCAAAACATTTTTTGGCAAAAATTTAGTTTATTCGTTGTATGTAATGTGTAGAGGTTAAAAGGCTGATCAAAATAATGTACATGATCATATGTTTTCGACGAATGCCTAAGGAGATATAAGGTTTTAAAAAATTTGCTGACTTCAACAAAGACCCGCCAAAACACACAGAAATTTTTTTTTAGAAATTTGTATACCTGTTGCCTCCATCGATATAGATTTTGAAACGCTGATCAAGAAAATGTATATGATCATGTATCTTTGACAAACGGTTGCAGAGATATTGGGGTTTAAAGGTTTCTTGATGACGTCATCAACCCGTTCATTCCGAAACGGATTCGGGGAGCCAGAGTTGGGAAACTTACCCAAATTTGTCCCAGGTGGTCCCTAGTTACCCAAGCGGTGAAAAATAACTGACGTCACCACCTCGTTTCCATATCGGTCTAGTCCTTCCAGTCCCAATGGACTGCGACGTCCGCAGTCGTTTTTCCCTCAACGCCAGGCCTTTACAACACCGCCAGCAGCGTGACTACTAGTATGGATGGGTTCAGTACAGGAATTTGAGTTTTAAGCGCAAAACCCTCGCTTGCGAGTACCCCCCCCCCCCTCAAAAACCGTGTGACGTCACAGATATATCATATATCAAATAACTAAAAAACGCTGACCTTGTTCACTCATGCATACCATCATGCTGAGCTTCGCGATCAACTTGAGTAGAAAGGGAAAGCGTCCCTACTCAAAGTTCTGTCCACTTCAGAAAAGATCCGAAAGTCCAAAATCTGTATATAATAAAGAGACATGAGTTGGTTCAAAAATTCAATGAGCAAAATATATAGTGCTGTATCAGCGCCTAGCAGCAACTCGCGACGCTCTTGCCGATCGAGTGAAGAACGTGCGAGATACTGTTACTCTTTATTACAACAGGGCAAAGGAACAAATTTCGAGAGGGACGACGCTTCACGATGAGGTCGAACAAGAAGCACAAGAGAACTACTACGACACGGAGGATATACAAGACGAATATCAAGGGATCGAAGACCTCAAACACATGTTCCCAAGAGAAAAGAAGAAGGCCACGGATCCAAAAGGGCTCGAAGACATTCAGCACATATTCGATGAAAATGATATACAGATGCTGGAGGATGGGAATCGTGTCAAGACATGGCGGCTCAACAAAAACCTCAACCAACTGCTCACCGCGTGCTATCATGGATAAAATCACCCCTTATATAGACATGCGAGTGAAGGTTGTGTACTGCGACATCTACGAGGGTGGAGGTGGTGTAATTCCCTACGGAAAGCCTAAATACACCAAAGGATCACTCTCAAGCGTGTCCGAAATTGAAGCCTTTATAGAGAAATGCGAAACGAAGCGTCTGGATCTGGAGGATGCTGAGTTTTGGAGCAAAGCATACCTACCACCAGAAAGAACGATCGAGACCTCAGAAAACTACGAAGGGAAAGTCATCTTCAACCATGTTCAGATCAAGATCATAAGCCCGCGTGAGCCTCTGTTGGGATGCGGACCTCTTCCAGACTGGCTGCGGAAGAAAAGATGTATCTACGCTATGGATGGTAAGGAGGAAAGAACCGACAACCAATGTGTCTGGAGATTTTTAGCGGTAGAAAAGAGGGCTAGCGTAGAACGTGGAACAGGGTTCCTTATAAGGCCAGCTCTTACCCTAGCCCGAGAGTACTACGAGGACCCTAAACTGAAACGTAAGGACGTGCGCCCTACGAAGCTGGTGGATATGGAAGGTATCGCAAAGCACTTCAAGATCAATATTAAAGTGTATGAGCCCAAGGCAAACAACGAGAAAGCACCATGGCGACTCGTCTATGGGCAGAACCAGCACAAGAAAGGGCTAGATGACATCACTCTTGGAATGTTGGAAGGTCACTGCTTCTACATCAAAGATATCAAAGTGTTGACAAAGACGCTGAAGTGTGAGGTATGTGGGCAGTTCTTAACGGAAGCCTGGAATCTCAGGCGGCACAAGAAGAACGAATGCCAAGGGGTCAAGACGACGATCATCTGCAAAGGTGAGAAAGTGAAGCGTATGCCGAGCAAGTCGGAGAAGGTATTCTACGGTGAGGGCTTTAGCTACGCTGCGTCGCAATGGTTAGAACACATGTCGATGGAAACAGGAAGACATATACACCACGCACTCTGCGGACATGGCGGACATGGCGGAGAGCGTGTTATATGTGATGGAAAAGGGAAGGAGTGGAAAGTAGACCATCTACGAGTACCAGGGGTGCAAATGGCACGGATGCCCCTGTCAGCCACAAGCGAACGCATACCGTTACGAACAAACGAAGAAGAAGGAGGTTATGCTACGGGAACTGGGATATGACCTCGTTACAGTGTGGGAAAGCGAGAAACCACCCAAAGTTAAGCGCTTCTTCAAGAAGGAATTTTACGCCATATCCTCACTACATCGTGTTTGATTTGAGGCCCTCTTGCTGCCCTTGAATAGGAGACAGACGACAGATCTGATGCATATATCTGAGCATATACCGGTAAGTGTCGCTATTCATGATAGTCTGAATGGCAACCCCACGTTCATAGAACATGAAGATCCTAAAGTTTTAGTGAAACGCTTTGTGGAAGACCTGGAAAAGAGACACGCTCTCATCGTCGCAGAAGTGGAGAGAATGTACCCGAGACCTGTTGACTTCGCTATGCTCCCAGTCCAGACCCAGGATGCGTGGAACGAATGGGTGAACCAGGTAGCGGTGATAGGCTTCAACAGCGGGAAGTATAATCTGAACATGATCAAGCGATACTTTGCAACAGGCAAGGCGCATAGCGTTCCAGACGACGACACGAAAGGCGAGAAGATCAAGGTGGCAAAGAAGGACAACAACTACATGTTCGTGACAATCTCTAAGTTTAAATTCCACGACATTACGAATTTCCTCGCCCCTGGTATGAGCTATGATAGATGGTGCAAATCTCTCGAATGCAAGCTCGAAAAGCTCGTGCTCCCGTACGAGTGACTGTCCAGTTATGACAAGCTGAACCACGTCGGGCCTGTCGCTCACGATGACTTCTATAGCTAGCTAAGCGGTAAAAATACGCTATCACCCGAAGAGTACGAAGCCTTCTGCGGAGAGTTCTATAAGCGAAGTTGTGTGACAATGATGGACTGGTTGCGCGAGTACAACATGGCAGACGTTGAGCCCTTCATCGAAGTGGTAGACAAGACAAGACTGCAGTATTATGGAGATGATATCGACATCTTGAATGATGCGGTGAGTATCCCTGGTGTATCGATGCGCTATGTGTTGAACAAGGCTCTAAGACTAAACCCTAAGGTAGAGCTCTACGGTCCAGGGGAACCTTGCAAGCACAAATGTAAAGACGCCTGCTTCCGCAAGACCTGTATAGACTGTAAAGAGGTGCAGAAAGCCTGCACGGAATGCACCAAGAACGAAGCCTACGAGCTGCTACAAACGGGTATGGTAGGAGGCCCGGCGATCGTGTTCTGTCGGTATCACGAGCGTGGTGTGACAGGCATCAGTTCACATGTATACAAGGACGCCAAAACGTGCATGACCGTCTTGGGGCTCGATGCCAACATGTTGTATCCGAGCACCTTGAAATACGACTTCCCTTGCGGTAAGGAAAAATTGATCAAGGTGCCCACACCAAAATCGGCCCATAACCTCGAGATACTAACACGAGGTGTGCAAGCGGGCTCCTTGTTTGGGTATGCACAGGTTGACATTAAAGTACCCGCGGAGCTGCATGAGAAATTGTCCGAGATGTCGCCTCTGTTTGTGGTAAAGGAGATACCAGATGAAGCAATTCCGGAGCATATGCACGCGTACCTGACATCGACAGGTCGTAAACGTGTTCCTGGAACACGTAAGCTCCTTGGGTTGACGAAGGCGGAAAAGATCCTGCTGTATACACCGGTACTCAAGTGCTACCTGGATCATGGGTTGAAAGTGACAGCCTTCCACCAATTCCTCCAGTACAAACGAGGTAAGCCATTTGCTTGGTTTCCCGAGGAGATTGCCGATGCTCGCAGAGAAGCCGATGCAGACTCTGACAAGCGGATAACTGGAGATACAGCCAAGCTGAAGGGTATCTCGTTCTACGGGAAGATGATCGAAGATGTCGCGAGGCATGCAAATACAACTTTCACGAGAGACGAAAAGAAGGTTGATCAAACGATGAGATCTCCATATCTCGAAGACTTGGAGCCGATAGGCGATGCTTATGAGATCAGAGAAGGTAAGCACAAGTGCAGCATTGACAGAGCCTACCAATGTGGCATCGCGGTGTACCAGCTAGCCAAGCTACGTATGCTGGAGTTTTACTACGATTTCCTGGACAAGTATGTAGATCGTCGAGACTTTGAGTATATCTACATGAATACAGATAGCGCGTATTTTGCTATCTCTGGGGAAGAGTTTCGAGATGTCGTACGTCCTGAGTTGCTCGAGGAGTACAACAAAGAGGTGACAAACTGGCTTGTGACGGACGAGTATTCGGCACGAACCGGAGGGTTATTCAAAGCGGAATTTATAGGGTCCAGGATGATTGCGGTGACAGTCAAGTGCTACTTCGTCGAAGGGAAAGAGGGCACGAAGTTCTCGTGTAAAGGGATGTCGAAAAGGCAGAATGCCATGACTTGGTATAGGTACATGAACGCGTTCAAAGGAGTTTTAGACACTGCGAAAAACACAGGTTTTCGGGTGCACAATCAGGGGATGATAACTTATGAGCAGCGTAAGCTAGGCCTTTCAGCGTTCTACGACAAACGTCGCGTCTTAGAGGATGGTATGCACACGGTGCCTTTGGACCAATAGATTTTCTAAGTAGCGGTCAAGCACACTGTACAATAAATGGAAGTTTGTTTAGATATTGCTATAGCATGCGCACTCGCTCTACCTTACGCCTTGCTGCTTATGCAGAGCTTCATGATCTTACTCTGTTTTCTAAGATACAGACGTATAATAAACAGAATGTCTGAACTTGCTCAAATATTCGATGACGCTAGCACGCCCGCAGAAGCTCTACAACAACGAGACACGCATGTGATGCAAAATGTAGTAGATAAACGTGAAGTCTTGAAGGATGCTCTACGCAAAGGTAAAGGGCATCTCTTACCGAAAAAAGTGTACTGAAGGCTTTGTAGACAAGGCGCCAGATGATGCGATAGAAAAGGCATATGCGGAATATGTTCAACGTGAGATCCACGAAAAGGGAGAAAAAAACGCCAAGGTACTCTCTTCGCATGCAATCACTATGTACGCAAACGTCGTAGGGAATGTTGTTCAGCTCGATAGTGCTAAGGCTTTGAAGCGAGATATCGAGGAAGACCCGATTATCAAGGATTGTATGGCAGATTTAGGAATCCTCGTCTACTCTGCCTTTGGTAAATTTCTAGCGCCCCTTCTCGTTGCTGCTCATACAGTCAACCACACTCAGCTGTCTAAGAGGAAGGAAGAGGATTCGGAAGATGGGCAACGTGCAAGTCAGCTGAATGATAATATGCAGGAACATAGTTCCAATAAATGAGCGATAGTACACAAGGTCAAGGGCAAAGCGCGAAGCAACAGCATGTGATTACAAAGAAAGCCTCTAACGTCGCAAAGGGGCATAAACTTACCGAATGGAACCGTAAGAATAGATGGAACTTGAGAAATAAGTCAATTGATAGTACTACTACTGGTAGTAATAGTAACAGTAATAGTAGCAATAGTAATAGTAATAGTACTACTACGGATAGTACTAGTAAGTCAAGTTCTACAATGTTAGCGACAGTAGGAGCAGGAATCGCCGTACTCGCGATAAGCGCCGGTGTTTGGTAGGCGCGAGGCATCGTACGAACAGCAGCAACTCGGAACGAAGGCAAGGCTCCAAAATCACTCGACAACCCAGCTCCTCAGTGTAAGCAACCTGCATCACAGCTCCGCGCTTTGCCTGCCCGTGACGACGATTTAAGCCTATTCAAAATGCATTGAGCCCTATAATAAATGAGTTCTAAGGAGTATCAGAAAGAAGTCGTAGACTCTCTATGGGAATCTGCTCGCTTAGTATCGTACACTATACCTTTACCGCTAGGAGCAAAAAAGATGCTAGGAGTTTCCAGACCAGGAGCAAAGATGGATCTGGAAGACGGTCTGAAGTTTGGCGGCTACATGACGGGCGCGATCTTGTTTGACGACTATGTAATAAAGTAAGGATGGTACAAGCGTTCCCTGATGCCCCCTAAATAAATGGCAACTATCGGAGTTCTTGTGGCTGGTGCAGCAATAAATGCACTAGCATTTTCGGGGTCCAATTTTCTATTCAGCAAACTCTCAGGGCATGGGGAAAAGGAGCGGAAAAGGCACGACAAAGCTATAGTACAACTACAAGCTGCGCAAGCACAGTGGGTACGCGATCGACAAGCAAAAATCGACTGGCACAATCATCAAAGAGAGCTGAAGAAGCAAGCCGGGGAGGATTTAAAGGAGTTTGATGGGGGAATGCGACAATATTACATTGCTACGATAATATTATGGTGACTGGTGACTTGAATATAGATGTCCATGATTTGACCCATTATGGGTATGATCATTTAAAGTCTCTTTGTGATATTTTTAATCTCAAAAATTTGGTAAAAGATAAAACTTGCTTTGCTAAGACTGGAGGCTCATGTATAGATCTAATTCTTACTAACAAACCAAGGTCTTTTCAAAAACACGGTTGCTACTGACACAGGACTTAGTGATCACCATCTTATGATTACTACTTTCGTTAAATCACATTTAGTACGATTAAAGCCAAAGAAAATTGTATATAGAAGCTATAAAACATTTGATGAGATGGCGTTCTTAACAGATGTTGAAAATGCTAATTACTATCTCGCCTGCGAGGAGTATTCAAATACAGCTGTCCGTCCCAAAATGGAAATTTTTGGCTCTCTGAGCACCGACACGGGAGTAGTCGTGTGTTCGAATCTCATCTTGGTAACTATTTTTACTTTTTTTTTTCTTTTTACTATCTCGCCTGCGAGGATAGGTTTCCAACTCGTAACTAACTAAATGTCCCAAATGGTCAATTGCAACGTCACAGATTTAAACTTCGTACCTAAACTCTCTAAGTACTTGGAAGTCATCTAATGACGTTTCAGGCCAAAATTGGTATTTATTTTAGACAAAATTTGGCAAAGTTAACAAAAAAAGTATGCCGAACATGATGGTGACATTAAAATTTTGATTTTTTGTCACCTAAATGTCATTTTAGGCCAAAATTGGTCCGAAATTAAAGCTACTTTATTTTCGACAAAATTTGGCACAGATAACAAAAAAAGTATGCTGAACATGATGGTGACTTCAAAATTTTGATATTTTGTCACCTAAATGCCGTTTAAGACCATAAACGTTTTAATCGCGCGACTTTTAACCATGGATGATAGGCTGTATTTTTGTTAGCAGAAATTGTAGAATTGGGTCGCATTGTGGATGTTTCATAGTTGTGCATTTTTAATAGCAAGATAGTTTATGCAGCGCCTGCATCTTGTTTCAATTGTGATACAAACAACCCCGAATTTAATTATGATAATTTGGTAAAAGTGTTTACATCTGTATTAAACAAACACGCACCCCTAAAACAGAAAAATTTACGCGGAAATGAGGCTCCTTTTATGACCAAGGATCTAAAAAAGGCAATATATACACGAACAAGATTGAAGAACAAATTTAACAAAAAGGCAACAGAAGAAAATAAAATAAAATACAAAAAACAAAGAAATAAGTGTGTGAATCTTCGAAAAAAGGCTGTCAAAAGGTACTTTAAAAAAGTTACTGAATCTGGATTTATGGAAAATAAAATGTTTTGGCAAACCATAAAACCTTTCATAACTAATAAGAGTGGTATGAGTAATGATAATATAATAATGTTAAATTCGGATAATCGTCTTGTGACAGACGAAAAGGAAATGGCCACAATGTTAAATAATCACCACATTAACATTGTGGAAAAGAGTAGTAGAATAAAACCAACCACTATTGATTTTAGCGAAACCGAGGATAAACAAGGAGTTATTTGCGACATCATCGAAAAGTTTAGAAATCACCCTAGTATTCTGAAAATAAAAGAAATTTGTCCGTTAAATGATACCAAATTTCACTTTAAGGAGATAAATGAAAAAGAAATTGAAAAATTGTTCTTGGAAATTAACTGTAAAACATCAGCCGGTGAAGATAAAATCCCACCTAAACTCGCCAAGCTAGCTAGTAGTTCTTTAATAAAACCTCTAACGGCTGCAGTTAATAGTAGTATTAGGAACAACAAGAAGCCCTGCGGCATAAAGATTTCCGCCATTAGCACTAATCTGAAAAAGTACTGAACTTTGAAGTGGACCTTAAAACCGAGGAAGATAGGGGGAACAACATCATTGAATATTTTAAAATTTTAAAATTAATTCTTGATTATTATTAACTTTAAATCATAGCTAACTTAAGGTGGCAGTAACCCTTTTTTAGCTCTCAAAACAGTTGTATTATTTACTGAGCATGTTACGTATAAAAATTTTCTTTACTATTTCTTGAAAATATGGTCCTTAAGACATATGAAAATTATTTTGACTTATTATCTAAATTGCTGAGTCAGCAGAAAATTCCAGTTAAAAATGTATAATAAACAAGAAAAAATGGCTTTTATGAGCTCCAACTTTTGACAATCTCATGATTTTTCATCAGCTTCTGTTTTTAAATGAACCTTGGGTTAACCATGTTAAAAGGGTGTGCGGAATTTTTTAGTCCATTCATATTTTTCTAACAATAAGCTTTTGTTTTTTTTGAAAGATTATTGGGTAGCATCTTTGTTGAACAATAAAAACAAAATAAGAACAATGGCAAGGCTGAAATTTTACCCATTTTCTCCTTTTCTCTGAAAAACAACATGGGAAATATCTTTAAACGCAGAATTTTTCACAGAACCAATTAAGATTTTGTGAAACTTGTATACATTTCAGGTATACTAATAGATTTCAGGTCTCATATATATATACTGTGAAATTCCAGGCTGAGCAAGTAAAAAATTAAGATCACTTAGCCAGATTTTCTGGTTCTTATAAAAAAAAGTATACAATACAACTGAATAAATAAAACATAAAAATTACAGATTTTACACATAGTAATATTCTAAAAAGAGTAAAAATCTTTAACTCAATATCTTCGAAATTGATCTAGAAAATTCTGGAAATTCCATGATCAAAAACTTGTTATATAAAATTGATGGTTCGAATATAATAGCTTCTGAATAAGGCATGAACTAAGTAGTTCAATATTTCAATAGTTGAGCAATTAGCATTTAAATGTTACAGTATTTAGGCGTTCGAAACTTGTACTATCTCGCTCAATATTTTTTGAAAATGTTGATGGATGTTTTGATAATGGCTGATCTGAAAGAGAACATTTGGAAAATGAGGAACAAGAATACAATTTTAGCATAAACTGAATTATAATAGCATATTATAATATTCAATTACTGTCTCTTTATAAAGCAATGCTTCAATTATTTAAAGAGGGCATATAAATGCCCTCTTTAAATAATTGAAGCATTGCTTTATAAAAGAGACCAAAATTTTTATCTAGCTGTATTTTTTCACTTTCAGCAAAAGGAAACAATGTTCAGTGATAAAACACAAAATAAAAACGATAAAGATAGACGTTACCAAACTTGCCACACTCACCGGCTATACACTTCAAGGTTTTAGACATAGCTACATACATACTACCTCAGCGGCGATGTTTTAAAAATGAAAGAAGATGTGGAAGGTCGTATTGTACTTTTAACATTTGAAATTTTATTTATGTAAAACTGCCACGTCTTATCGTCTGGAAGGTTAACATACATACATACTTCTGGTATATATATTTGGTGTTTTTATCCTACAATAACATCTTCTCGTTAGGGTCAGTTCATCCTTTATGTATGTCGTATGTTTGTTAACTCTTTTAACTCTTGACATTATTTATTGCTGCTCACTGAAGCTAGCTTCCACATTCTGAAGGCACCGTATGTATATTTTGGTTTGCAAAATTTGGATACTTTAAGGAACAGAGTATGTCCAAGGTTAATATTTACTACCAACGTGTTAAAACGTGATTAGTTCCACCACCACGTGAAAGCAGCATGCCACAGCTTACAAAAAAGAAGCTGATGAAATTCTTCACGTGCAATTCTTGATCATCCAATCAATTCAGCCAATAAAATGATTTCTTGCCTGAAATGCATTTTGGGGGTTCTTCATTTCTGTGCAGGTGGAGGACCTTGTTGTCAGTAGTGGCGCGAAAGAGCTATACAACGGAGAAAAGAAACGGAAGGTGAACCATCAATCCAACTTAAATTATGCTTCTTTAAATCTGAGTGTGGGTTGTTTTTTATCTAAATAATAAATTTTATGAATATCTTTGTCTTTTAGATGGCAAAAAGACAAACCGATCTGATTGGCTTTATTCATAATGTTTCGCCAAAAAAGAGTAACAAAAGTTTTCGCTTCCAGCTTCAATGTGACAATTCTCAAAATTTTAAAAAAGCCATATGCTTTGATACAGAAAAGCACGACATTCTACGTCAGAAAGAAACTGCTGGGGAGCCAGTAAAATTAAGAAAGGTGTGTGAAGAATCAAAAGATAATTTCTATGCTGATGTGGTACTTAACAAAGCAACTATTCTTGATGAAGTTGACAGTATTAAATTAGACTTTGAACGTAGTCATCCGGTCAACTTGTATGTCAATCTGGATCATCTATTTAAACCAGGTAGGTTTAATTTCAACAAAAGCAAGATTGGATTTAAAACGTGCAGCAGAAAAAAACAGTTTTTGCATATGGTAGAAATGCTACAGTTCTTAATCAAGCGTTTTTGTACGATTCTAATGGATCAATGCCCTTCAGCATATGGGAAGAGTGGATTCCATACCTAAGGGAAGAGAAATAAAAAATCGGATTACTTTACATTCAACAACTTATTAGTGCGAGAGTGGAATGGTGAAATGTCATTATCAACATGCTCGCAAACTAATATCAGTGTCTGTAATGAAAATGCACCTGATGTTGATATCCAATTAGAAAACCAAGATGGCAAGTCCGAACAGACAATTGAAGAATTCTTTTCTGTAAAGGACGTATTATATTATGTAGTCTGTGGGACATGTAAGAACAATATCCGAGCTGCAAAGGAGACACTCATCACATGTAATTCCTGTCGAGCGACAATGCGCACCAAAAATTTAAAGAAGTTAGTTGAACTCATTGTGAGATGTCATGAAGATGACAACAATCACTATGTTATCGATGCGGCAGAATTGGTACCATTCATGTCATCTTCAATAGATCCTCAATCGTTTACCACCGACAAGGAAGAACTCATAGCAAGAGTTATGGAGTTTACTGATATTTGTTTTTCAGTAGATGGTACCAAGTTGCACATAATCAATGCACTCTCTTCCACTGAAAAAGCCAATGTAAGTAATGAAATTACAGAAAACTGTAATATTTCAGGAGAAGTTAGTGAGTCCAGCGACAATGTTTAAACTATTTTCATCAGTATATATTTTTTGTTACACATATTTTGTTATTTCTCCTATTGATCTATATATATACGTGAGATTTTACTAATTTACTTGTAGAAAATTTGGCGTTTTTATACATATTTTTTGTTAACTAGGCTTTTAATGGAGGCGTTCTTAAAACTTTGATTTTTATTTGTTGTTTATGATAAGGTATTGCCTACCTAAACTTTTATTTTATTCTTAAATGTTTTCTAGAAGGTGTGTTCAGTTATGCATATATATTGTCCTAAAATAGAGCTGCTATAATGGAAACAATATTTTCATAACTGAATAGCCTTTTGTACGTTTTTGAAAAAAAAAATTATTTTCTAGCTAGCTCCACCCGCAATGAATAAACTTGCTGTCATTTTGTTCTGTGTTTTTTTATAAAAGTATTTTTAACTACGCATGTTTATATACATATTTTGTTCGAAAAGATGCAACTTGAAAAGGATTATATTAATTTATTTTAACCCTAACAACAAAAACCTTACCATATTTCCAGAGAAAACCTATATAGAGGAAAAACTAAATACTGATAGTGAGCTAAAAATGCCAAAGGCTTTCATTAAAGCATCAAAATTTTCAAAAAAAAAAAAATTTCTTCAAAATTCTACTTCTAAATGGCCTTGACTAATATTTCCTTACATATATATATATACTTCAAAATATGTAATAACATGTTCTACTTTCTGTTGTGATCATTTTGAGGTATCATACTTGTATATGCATGCACAAACTGGTCAGTTATTTTCATTTTCGGCAACTCGCATATTTTCTCTAAAATTTCTTGAAAATAAATTTGTATGCTCTCCAGCAGCACGTTTGTCAAGAACGGTTGTACCAACCCATGCGCTAACATTTTTCAACTTGTGTAACTGTTGTCTCTCTTTCGCTTTATTATGGCTTTTTGTGAAAATAAATAACCATTCCACTCCAGTCTTGACGGAAAAATCAGTCCTTTAAACACCACTGCTGACTCAAAAAAATATGTCGGTTCTTCCTCTTCATCAAGAAAATATCATCTTTATCGCTTTCCATAACTTTAGCTAACACTTCTTTCAGAGAAATTGTACCTTGTCTGTTGAAAGAACATGCCATGTTTGTTTTGAAGTTGATAAGGAGCTACATCTCTTTAATAATAGCCCGTATTGTGTCTGTTTCAAAAGGGTTACCGGCGTCCTGTTACGGAAACACGAAATGCGATATATAAAGGACAGGCCGACTCCGTGGATTTTTCCACGGGCTAACGACTAGTCCCTTTATAAATAGCCGTATTTTGTCTGTGTGTCCGCGAAAGACGCGTTCTGTTACGGAAACACGAAATTTTTAAAATACACACGAATACCAAATGCGATATATTTTTTATCTACTTTGTTGCGACCAAGTAAATTTAAAGTACGGACGAACGCGCGGATTTTTCCGCGGGCTAACCGACTTCTATATTATAATACCCGTGTGCGTCTGTCTGTCACGCAAAATGGTACCCGTAAGTTAGCCAGACGGCGCTTAAGTGGTATAAAAAGGATGGGCGGCCATCGACTAGTATTGATAAATTTAAGCTATGTGCAGGGCTGTACGGGGTTTTATTACTAAGTACAACGTGTTAGTAAATAATTTGTTTTCCATCGACCCTCGTTACTCACCGCCGGCTCAGGGGCGCCAACAGTGTGTGGTCCGTTAACGAACGACCGTCTATCGCAGGGTTAGAGAAGCAAGCGATTATGAGGAATGTCTCTGATGCTGATATTTTATATGTGGAACAGGAGAAATTTTACTTAAAGGGACTATTTGGCGCATAGTGTTTTCTTTCTGAGTTCGTACAAGCAAGACGACAACAGTTACTAGGCATTGCTGTGGATTGCCCAGTATTACAAAAATTTAACTTTAATTATATACCGAGCACTTTACTGTAATGGAGCAGATTTTTTTTCTTTTATTTCATAATTAGTTTTAGTTTGATTGCGTCATGATCACTGAAATAGACATTTTTAACGAAGGTCTCGACATTAAGGTGGTAAACAAGCTCTCATGGATATAGATGTGGTCAATAAGTGAACCTGATATATGAGTTGGAGAGGTTACAACTTGTTTGTATTCAGTGAGGTAATCAAGGAAATAGTTTTCACCACTAAATGCGTTTACATTAAAATCTCCAAGAATAACATCAATGGGTTTTCGTTTCCAGAAAATGATGAATAAGATATAGTGATTCGTCTCTATTAAGAGAATTCTTACGATATAGCAGTAAAATGCTTATAGGGTTTTCATGAAACGTTCTTTTTGACAGTTTAAATAATATTACGCCTGGAATTTTTTCAATATCAAACAACTCTGTTGTTTCGTTATGTCCAACTAAAAGACTAGAAAATCTATCCGCATTGTTGTTGGATTAACGTAAAGGAGTCTAACTTTGTGTCACAGTGCGAGTTTAATGGTACTTGAGTTTCTGTTAAACACAATACATCACTTTCCATGAGAATACGGTCTGATTTGATATCGTCTTTATGTTTGTTGAAGGATCTTGTATTAAGCAAAGTTAATATAACAGAATTATCACTTATAACGCCAGTATCCTTTAGTATCAATTTTGAATGTTCCCGCATATTATTGTATTGTGCGGTTGCTCGTGTATCTGCTTTAATAGCTGATTTTTTAAATGTTCCTGTTACGTATAATCCCTCTAAGTTTGTGACACGACTTAATGCAACATAGATCTGTCCTGGATGAAAGGCTCGTTGCTTAAACAAATCAAAACAGACAACAATTTTATCAAATGTTTTTCCTTGAACCTTGTGGACAGTACACGCCCATGACAGCATTAGTGGAAATTGCAGTCGCTTCATAGAAGGTGAAGATGGATTATACTTGTTAAATTTTATTTCTTTTTCTATTCTATTAACTGGGATGACATTTTCTTGCATAGCATATGCATCTGTTCTCATAGCTTTAAGACCTGCGAGTTTGTCTTCCATTTTTAGATATATTTTATTTACTTTACCCAAGCTATCGGTTTTTATACGATGAACACTCCCAATCTGACCGTTAATAAGTTTATCAATTATATCAATATTTGATGTTAACATGACTTTCGCGTTAAGTTTTAAAATAAGGTTTTGAGCAAGTCCACCTGTTTCCATTTGAGTGCGGTTATAGAGGTTTTGCACTAATTGCGCAGGGATATTTTCTGGAATTTTGTCAATGGCCTCGATATTTATTTCATCTGATGCTAAGCTGTTTAGCATTTTTTGGTTGTGCTCAGAGGCAGGTTGGTTTTCAGCAAAGATATGAATAGCATCTTTAGGGTAGTTAGGGTCATTTTGAGAAATAAATTTAGATTTCAGTAAATTTTCGTGGCTCGTTTCTAATTTTCCCACTCTGATATTGTTTAATAATTCAATCAAACATTGATCACCACGCTGCCTCATAACTTCTGTTAGTTCAGCAATTTTAAAATATTTCCAGCAATGTGAAAGATTCAACAGTACATCTTTGTAGTCTGCATAAACTGGTCTTGCTTGGATTGGGAGAGGGAGGAGGATTGAAAACTTGTTCTGAGAACTTCGCGTTCTATGGGCTGATGGTGATGCGACATAGGAGCGTGAGGTGAGTGCATCATGGCTAGGACAGTTCAGGACTCAAGTTTATTATGATTATTACCGTGCAGGATGCCAACGATAGGAAATGAACTGTCCGTTAGGAATATACTACATATTACATCGAACAGCTATGGGTAAACGACCATATCGACTCACATGTTCACATTGCAAGTATATTATGATTTTCTTAACGAGTATATCCAGTTCTAATTAGCAAGACATTTCCAAACAGAACGTTGACGACTTTTTAAAACCCATAGTTGTCAACGGACCGTTAGTAAAGACTAAACTACTCACGCCATCTAGAGTTGAATTTCTATGTAAGAGGTAGCCCCACACATCACTCTTTATAGGTTGTTAATGCACCACGATTTACGCTAGTGATAATAAGGAAGAATACATTGCCTTCGTGGATAGTATAGTTAAATGCGAGCTTCCTGATAAAGAAAGAACAAATCAGATCTCCAACAAAACTAGTCTCAACCTATCAACACATTCTCATTCCAAATCTTCGCCGCAAAATTAAAAATAAGAATTGCCGCATTACTCTTTCGGAAATTTTTTACTGACCATACAATTGTTCTGAACCTTTGACTTGATAACATCTCCAAGAGAGGATAAGGCAAATAAAGTTAAGGAAGGAAACTATACAGAAAAAGGTAAACTTTACAATAGATTCAAATTTGAATCCAAGAATTAATAATTTCTTCATCCAAAACGAACCAAATTTCAATCCACCAAAAACAATTGAAGAAAATACTCTCAAAGTTAGAACATTAATTAAGAAAGAATATAAAACGCACTAAGCAGTTCAACCTGAAAAGTGTTAATCATTCGAGTTGTTTTTTCACAGAGTTTCCATGCCGGAAGTGCTTTTTTCACCTTCGTTATTAATATATTTTAACCGAAGTCATGATGGCATGGGAACCAACATTGACATTCAAGCCCTGGTTCTTGATTATTATAAAGCAGTGTCTTATACATGTGGTGCTTTATTTGTCTAAAGCTGAAAGACTGAATCTCAGAAGCGATGAGAAAAGCATGCACTCGCAAGCATATAGAAACTGGTGATTCTATATTTTGTACAAATGAGTCCATTGGCAAATAGGCGTTTATCGAAATAATACGCAAATGTCGAATTCAAAGAAGCAGTTGCTATATTAATGATGCCTGAAATATGGTTACGAAAAAGACATTTCCGCTGTAGATTTTTGTCAAAACAGTAACATTCCTGAAAAGAGATACAGAATATTCGTAACGAAGAAGAAATTTTAAGTTTCCAACCATGAGACAGTACCAGACATTTTTAACGAAAACATGTTGGATAGAAATCCATAGTGAGGGCCAAATCAAAATTAAAAAAGGGAGATACCCTATGTTTGGAACTAATGTGTTACGCGGAGTTCTTGTCAAGGTACTCTATGAAAATAAAACCGAAACCAGAAGATGAAAATGACAGCCAACCAGAAAGTACTTGAAGAAATCCATAGCTGATATTCAAATGGAATCTCCTTTATCCAAAAAATCTCTGCCTCTGATGTCCTCAAAGGAAATGTTGTCTTTGCGAAAAGAAAAATGTGTTCTAAATACCATGTACCTAGTCGAGATAAAAAATCCAGAAGGGTATGCACATCATTTGCCTCTTTATGTTTTATCCTTTTCGGCAGGAAGCAGAATTGTTAAGTGAAAACTCCGGTACTTACACAGAGAAATTATTGGAAAACGGTGTAATTAGAAATTATAAAACACAATAAAAGAATTTGCGAACCATTCGGTACAACTTGTTGAAGAAGCAATGATTGAATTTTCCACACAAATGCAAATAATCTTGATTCGTTCGCCGAACAAGAAACGATGATGTTTCCGATGAGATTAGTATAAATACCATAGCGATGATGAATTCAAAAATGAAACCGAAAATGTTCCAGTTATTGGAACACTTTTTCATCTGTTACTGAACTTGGAATGTCCGATGATGAACTCCAGTGAAAAAATTCGAACTTTAAATGAAACTCAAAGGCAAATTTTTGAAGTTTTGTAAAATGATTGGGTTAGAAATTACATAAAAAGCTTGGCATGTAACGCACAGCATAAAATTGAGCCAATTCATATATTTCTAACAGGAAGTGGCAGGTTGTGGAAAGTCCCATTTGATTAACAACAATTCAGACATGCTAAAGAAATCACTTTCTTATCGTGCAGGGAATTTAGAAAAAGGATAGATTCTCATTCTAGCGCCCACTGGTGTGGCTGCCATCAATGATGAGAGTAATACAATACATTCAGCCCTAGGTATACCCAGCTGATAGAAGTTTTTGCTAAAACGGTTTCCAAGTTGAGTGAAAAAGGAGATGCATGCTCCGAAACAAGTTTTCAGAATAAACATTATTGTAAATAGACTAAATTTCGATGGTTTCAAACAAGTCTTTTTACATATTCACCAACGCTAACCGAAATATTAAGGAATGTTCACAGATGACATTCCCTTTGCAGGAATATATCTGTTATTGCATGTGGTGGACTTTCATACAACTTCCCA